>CM066044.1:283399659-283749643 GCA_033557465.1 Ichthyophis bannanicus | reverse complement strand
GCTTTGAACCCATGCTCCCTATGTCCCCCAGGAGTTCCTCATGGACCAAGCCATCAGAGGTGCGCTGTCAGTCACCCCTAGGCAAAAATGGTGCAGTGTGCCTAGAACTGTTTGAAATCCAATTCTCCCCATCTCCAGGATTCATGATAACCTGAGTATGGTGTCCTCGGCAGTCAGCCCTGGTGCCTATGCTGTATGTTGCTGGGAATTTTGTCCTAGAACACCCATAAACCCCAGGGGGCCTGAGAGCTGAATTGGCAATGGAGGGTATGGTTTGGGTAGGTTGCACACTCTCCCACAGTCCATGAGTTGGGGGGTGCCACAGCTAATCACACACACACCGTTTTGATGTATCCAGATGAATATGGCAGCCGCCGCCAGATTGGTGGAAATGTGTGTTTTAAAACAAACCTAACGCACATGAGTCACCTGAGATCCAATTCCAAAGAGTCTGTAACAGGAGACATGTTCCCAAGATTGCATGCTGAGTCAGGTCACACATCTGCCCAGCTGCCAGGAATCACACCACATGTTGGCCAGATGAACATCCAAGATGCTGTGTGAAGGCCATACATGCAACCTGTTGAGGTTGCACCCAAAGCCTGAAACCCAGACACTGAAGCACAGGTGGCAGATTAGCCCATACCCGTTTTTCACAATGGCCCCTGCCCCTATGTGGGCCGGCACACCTGCCATAACCCCCAAGGCCCAGGTAAGAGGGAAACATAACAAAATCACATAGCTCCAGAATGCGGAACAGATGCCAAAAAGTTTTCAACAAAGACCCCAGCTTATGCTCTTTGCAAACAGTGCACAAACTAGATTCGAACGTACCTACCAGTATCCCACAAGGACAGACAAGCTGTCTGCACAACACTGTTTGTAGTGTGGCAAAACTTTGTATCCAGGCCCCTGTAGGAAATCCACATGTCATGGACGTCGGCCCCTGGTAAGGTGTCATCGGGCAACCCACCCAATGTCCCATGTATGGACACAGTAACCCATGTGTGCTTGGAATAGCATGTTGCCAGTGGGTGTGGTTCGGATGACCATGTGTAGATAAATGTCAACACAGATGGTGTGAAACATACCACATTACAGGGTTGGGGGGGGGGGTAGCCTGGACAACATCATTGCCCACCCAAACGTTGGTATGGCCGTGCCATGTCATTTAAGGGGAGCCAACCAGGGGAATTGGAATCGGTTTTTCCCTCCATGCTGTTAAGGGTGCCACCGCCCTGTCCACATGAGGTGTCACTGCACACATGCCCAGACCCACAGCTATGCATGCAGGATGGGCACTGGGAACGCGTTAAATCTCCAGGATACAAAGCAGGAATTAGTTGTCACAATGTTGGTATTGTCTGCCCTGGCGCAGCCTGCGCTTTGTGACCGCTCCCTAGTTTTCCAATAGGAAAGCATAGGGCGGAGAATCCCACAGCGCCTGTGTGCTGCCATGATGCCTCTCAACAAACTGCTCGCTCCCCAGTTTCACATGCTTCCACAGAGACAGCAGGTCATTGTTCCTGTCAGCGCAAAACACCTCTATGTTATTGCAATCCTGTGTCAGCTGCCTGCCGATGTCTCACTTACCCGGTTAACACTGGTGTCATTGTCAACTCCCCAATCTCTAGAAGTTTGTGTTGACACTCTACACAAACAACAATTACCGACGAAGAATGAGTCCCGAAAACCGTCCTTTGCCAACCCATCTGCCCTCTAGTCTTGATGTGTGCATAGCGACCTAATTCATTACTGCCATCGTATGGAAAAGCACTCCTTGTGTCTGACACCATGATCCAGAATTGTGCTCACTCGGTAGCCTCCGTCTGGTCACTGACAACCCCATGCTTTGCTGTCTCGAATGCCTAGGGAGCCCACTCACTCAATGTATTGATTTGTATTGGCCTGTGGTGATGGTACTCCAAGAGTTTGGGGTTCGCACGGAAACGCAGAGCAGCCAAGCTCAGTATCCAATTAACCCCACCGATGTGGCTGTGTGCCGGCATCCCAGTCCCCAGGGGATGTTCCCTTCCCTACCTCCTGTGGATCACATTGGCTAACCAGATTAATTCAGGAAAGCGCGCTGGCCGTTCCCTGAAAAGGATCCATCCCCCTACCCCCATAACATTTTCGGGATGCCCCGGCGTTGGCCCTGAGGACATTTGCACCCCTTGGCCCTATAACAGCCCTGGTGGGCATTCCCCAGCACTCCACACGCGCACCTTGTTGCTATAAAAAAGTCAAAAAGGCGTCTCCCGTGACCCCCCGGCCGCAAAAATCCCTCGTCTGATTCCCCTTTTGGGCCAGTGCTTCAGCCCCGGTTACTGGCCTTGCCTCTTGTTACCGATAACACATAGCCATAGCCAGTGTCAATGCGGAACCGAGAGATGCTGGCCAGCAAACTGTCAGTCTGGCGGCTATCCTTTTCGGCAGCAAGGTCCCTCATTTAACCACCAACCAGACCCCACACATTGCCGTCACCGTGTACCCAACACGAGTTTGCGGTCCCAGCCCATGGGCAACCTGGACCATCAGTGCTGCCATGTGGTGCCATTCTCCGACCAACACCCCAGTACCCACGGTCACTCCTATCCCCACGCTCATCAGTGCCAGAAACCGCACTAAAACCGGCGCGCCCAGTGAGAATAATACGTCCAATCCTATGAGGGTTTTGGTTGACTGTGACAGCTCAGAGTGGTACTCTAATGTACCTCTCCATGAGGGGACCTCGCATTATCCCAAAGAGGAGGTTGTCCCCCACGCCTGAGGATATGTCCCCACCAGGATTTGCTCAGACATGTAGGTAAGGGTCCACTCTGTTCCATGGCAACTGAATCTGAGCACAGGCCACAGGAAAGCCCAGACAATCACAAATATCCCCAAATGCCAAAGGAGGCCGGCCACCCTAGCCAATCCCTCAGAACGTACAGGATCATCTCTACTGAAAAGGATGGGACCACCCACTCTTCACCACCTCCCATATTCCCACTAGCTGGATACTATCGTACCCTGTGCCCTCCATCCCCCTGCCTCTCAAACAATATAGCTCCCCCCTCAGCACTCCATTGTGGCGGAGTCGGCTATGATAACGACTATAATGTTTAACAGACGACATGCCGTCAACCCTTCTGGTAGGGGCGTTTAAGAACGTAGATATGCTGTTGGGTTGCCTGCTGTCATGCAATGCATCCATGCTGTCAGCCAGGATATTTCCCAAGTATCCTGTACATGGGAATAGGTTCTGATGGAGTTCGCGGAGTACATGCTATAACTGCTAAGTCCGGCCTCTCCAACCCAGATGACAGAGGACAGGTATATGTAGCACCTGTCAAGCAATGCCCAGAAGAAGTAAACAGGGTAGCATTGGACTGTGGTCGAGGGCATAGGCAGAGTCTCCGCCATTTGCCATTGTGTCAAGGACCCAACATGCCTGGCTGTCAGCCGCCACTTCAACCTGGGACACCACTGGTTACCAGGATAAACTGTGTCAAACTCCCCCTGTAATCTTTGAAACATGTCAGGGACAAGGTGGCAGCAAACAAATCCAAAGAATTGGAATGCTGAACAAGTCCACCCTGACCAGGCTGTCTGAGATCTGAGATCCTGCAAAGAGGAAAGCTGTCAAAAAGAGCTGTCCCCTGTCCAGAACAAACGGATACTAGCAGTCATATCCTCAGCATGGACCACCTTCAGGCTAAGCTGATAGAAAGGGTCAACAATCTAGGAAGCCAAGACATCTGAGTGAGCCACCCCAGCCACAGGCAGACCCAGCAGACATCAGCCCCCACAGGGCCTTTGAGTCCCTGATAGAGTACATGCCCCCCCTGTCCTAGTTCACGTAAACAACACATATGTCGTCAATCCCAGGACGTTTATGTCACCACAGTTCCACGGATGGAGGCGATTCTCAGAACACTGAGAACCCTGGACTCTGTCCCTCATAGAAGGTGGTACAGGCCACATTCCCTAAGCCCCCCCTACTCCCCCCCCACACACATTAAGGAAGGTCAGTTCTCACAAACGCACCCCACCTGGCTCCAGAGTTTAAAGCATAACCCTAGTTCAGAGGAATACAAGTGGGAACACATCCTCACAGGGTTCTGGTATTTATATACACCCTAGTTTCCACATAAACAGAGACAACAGGAGGTCACAGACACATCTGAAGATCTGGAAAGGTTATGTTTCACAGAGAAATACAAATGTAAGTCAATAGGAAACGTCTACTACCATACCCCCTGCCCAGACTGGCCTCCTTCCCCAGATCACAAGGATGCCTACACCCATGTTCACAGCCACCAATCACCCTGTAAGTTCCCTGGGTTCCGCTATCAGGGAGGGCACCATCACTACAAAGGTCATCCCCTTGGCCTAGCCTCAGCACCCAGAGTATGCACAAAGTGCATGGCTGTGGGAGCTTCTCTTCTCCGTACCAGGGGAATATGTGTCTAACAACACCTAGGGACATGGTGGCCCATCCGGGACAGAGTCACAGACATAGGACCATGGCCTCTCTTCCCTCTCAAAACACTGAAGGTACGCCAATATGTATGCCATCTCAACGAATCCTTCCAGAATCCCCACGCAAGTCGCTGGAGTTCAAATGAGCAAGACATAGATAGCAGACTGGCAACGACCGAATCTCTGCTTGCAGCCGCGGCTGGTCAGTGCATTGTGCAACTGTTATCCTGATTAGCACTACAAAGAAACTCACCGTCTTCGGAACGAGGAGAATGCTCTAAGAACTGGAGCACATGGCAGGCTACATTGCATGTGGTCACCGACGCATGTCTGCACAGGCGAGTAGCCCAATGGCCCCGCCCAGATAGAGAAAAGAAAAATCACCCAGTGGACGCATGCAACAGGCTGTCACTCAGATCGAATGAGTGTTCTTCAGACCCCCACTCCACCCAGTCCCCTGAACTGGTTGGCGTTCAGGCATACACAAGAACGTTTTGGAGGGTGCTGGTGGACATCCTGTTCCTGCAATACCACACCTCTGATCAAACCCTAAACATATGCTGTCAAAGTGGGGTGGGACGTGCTCATCTACATGAAACACCTCGCCCCCAGCCACCTGGAGGTCCAGGGGAGTCATTCCAGCACAAATATCGTGGGGAGCTCGGAGAAATGCGCCTGGCCCCACAGGTATTCCATCCCCTCTTGACAGGGGCACTCCGACTAGTTCATGCAGAGCAACAGGTATGCCATGTCCTAGGTGGACAAAGTAGGGGACACAGCCTCTCTGGGTCATTCTGCCAACAAAGCTCAGTCAACTGTGGGGGTGCGTTTGACAGAGAGCAGGCCATGCCCATCTCCTGGTGGTCTTATCTCCCTTTCAATCTCAAATATGTCAAGACAGAATCAGTAGTGCTCTGCCTCGGCACAATACTGGTCCATACACCCATGGACCCCCTCTCCAGGAATATCTCAACTCTAGGGTACCATCAGATATAGACCACTTTGCAGGTTTGTCAAATGCCACATGTAAACACGGTTCTGTTCACGCCATTCCAGGCTCATGGCTTGCCAGCGATGGGATGCCTTCTCCACACCTGGGGGCATGACTCCACTATCATGCCCCTTCTGACATTCCCTGATTGCCAAGGACCACTATGCAAGCTCCAGGTGGGATAGATGGCAACATGATCCACAATAGCCCCATGCTGGAAACACTAGGTGTGGTACCCTCTGCAACCATCTTCTGTCACAGGTTCCACACCTGGACATTTGGTCTGCCACAGGACCTACTGTTCACAGGGGGAAGGGGACCACTATGGCTCCAAACCCCCTAGTCTGGACAACCCCAGAAGAGCCTGCTTATGGATGGCTATTAAATGGTTATGCCCCCCCCCCCTTCATCCCAGGATGTGAGAAATGTCCTTCATGCTCCCAGGGAAAAACATCCACACGTGGGGGGGGGGGCCGGTCCCCATGCCGTTCAGGTGGAAGAGAGTCTCCAGCTGGTGTCCCCCAAGCATCCCTCGAGAAGCATTGGCGGGTAACCACCCGTTACACCTATCAAACAATGGTGTACAACTGACGGTCAGTCAGAGACCATTGAAATGTCATTGCTGCAACCATCCTATCACCCATCGATGGACAAACCAGTTCCTCCCATCCGCTCAAACCATGCATTGTGGAGGGTCTGCCTCCTACTGACACCCTGCCCTGTATCCACCACCAGTGGCCATGGGGTTGCAAATCTGGTTGTGGGCCAGCTTATACACGCCACTTTCAGAGCCCCTAGGCACTAGTCCATAAATGTTATGGGTCCATGACGGTAATACTCATTATTGCAATCACATCAGCAAGGCGCATCAGTGAAGTGAAGCTGTAGTGGCTGATCCACCATACACAGGGTTCTCAGCATAAGGTCCCGCTACGGACACAGACACATGTCATGCCCTACGGTGATTGCGGACATTCATTTGAAGAAACAGCTTAAGCTATCTGTATCCGTACCATAGCCCCATGCCCCAGATGCCAGTAAGAATCATTGGTGTCGCTCCGTGGTCCGGAGTCCTCTAACACTTCTTAAGCTGGTTGGGATTAATACTTGCCTATTTCTTTATTGCTATCTGCGGTAAGTCCAGCTCTATACGCCGTCAGCCGGCCCACCTGATTGGGTCCTCGCATTTTCTCAAGGTCCCTTACACAATTTCTCACCTTCCTCACTCTTTTCCCTCTGTAACTTCATTCCTCTATGGCTGCCATACCTGGCATTTGGGGTAGCCGCCCTAATAAATTCTTCTTCCCTGCGTTTCCGTTCATGTCGATAATCTCGCGCCCCGGCTCTACTTCTTTCTCTCTCCCCCCCCGTTTCTTCTTGTCTTGTCACAATTGGGTACAGGTCCCCTCCACCCTAAATCCTCCGCTCCTTCTCTTTTTCCTCCCCCTGTTTTTCTATTGGTCTTCCCTCAATTGCCGATCCCTTCGCAATAAAACCCTGCTGGTCCAGGATTTGGTTTTGCAGTTCCCCCCCAGGGCTCACTCTTCTCACGGAGACCTGGCCTCCTGTGAGGGTGAGGACGCGCTTCTTGCACGTTGGTCTCCCCCCCTGACTTCTCAGCAGTCTGTCGTCCCACCCCGCCGTGGCCTGATCCTGGTGGTGGCATAGCTGCTATGTTTCACCCTTCTCTTCCCTATACTCAGAATCATCTTCCTCTCAACGTTGCATTATCCTGAGAAGCTCTCTTACTTCGCCCTTCCCACACCTTCCCCTTCTCTCTACATTCTTCTGGTTTACTCCCCTCCATGCTCTGCCTCTCCGTTCCCATCTTTGGACGCCCTCCTACTAAACCATCACCGAGGTCTCCCTGGCATTTCCCTGTCTTATCATTTGCTGTTGGGAACTTTAACCTAACTACCTAGTTGTCTCCTTTCTTCATCACGGGAGCATTCCTTTCTTTCTTTTCTTCAAGATCTTTTCTCTTTCCCAACATGTTACTCTCCCAACTCATTCTCAGGCCCGGTCACAACTTGGATCTTCTTCTGACTTCCACATCCTTTCCTCTTTCTCTATCGGGTGTATCTGCTACACCCCTTCCTTGGACGGATCACTTCTTCTTCACCTTCTCGTGTTCTCTCCCTAGCTGCACATCCTCTGTATCCTCTCTCCCCCCCCCCCCCCCCGTCATCAAGGCATCTTTCCCACGCCCTCACTCCCTCACTCCCCTCACCTCCAAAAATTACCCCCAGTCCTCTGACTTTCTTCTCCCCTCCCGATTTCCCACGTTCTTGTCACATGATTCTCAAGCTTCTAACTTGGTTTTCTTTCCCGTTCCCTTCTCTTTTCCAACAGCCCTCCAACCGCATTTGCTCCGCTGCGCTCACCGTTCCACCTCGTCAACGTCCCTCCTCAGACCCCTGGTACCATCATGGCTTACGGATACGGTCCGGACGCACCTCCGGAGAGCTCTTGAACGTCTGTGTGCGCAGGGAACCCTTTCTCCTATTAATTTAATCTATCTTTAAGTCTCATCACTCTCTATTACCGCTCCAGAGCTTCCATTCTGCAAAAAACTGTGTGTGATTACTTTTCCACTGCTATATTGCTCTTGCCCCTAATCAAACCCGCCATTTATATTCCATCTTCCAGTCTCTTCTTTCACTACACACCCCATCCTCAGCCCCTGCAGTCCCAGTCTGTCCCTCCCCCTCCCGTCTGGCTTCCTTTTTTATCTCTAAAGTTGATTCCTTACGTGACTCCCTTCCTTCTTGCCCTGCCCCTATCATCTCTCCTCCCCCCCCTTCCCTCTCCCCCACCAGTTTCTCACCTTTCACACTTCTGGGCTACCTTCTCCCTCATTACAGCGCCTGAACTCCATCATCTCATTTCCTCCTCCAAGAAGACCTTCTGCTCACTTGATCCTATCCCCTCATCTTGGCTTCTCACTCATTCTCTTGGCTGTTTTTCACATATTCTTACTATGTTCAATTCTAGCCTCTCTACAGGAATTTTTCCTAAACCCTGGAAGCACGCTTTGGTCCGCCCTATCTTAAAGAATCCCTCCTCTGATCCTTCACTTCCTTCTAATTATCGGCCGGTGTCTAATCTTCCTTTCCTTTCTAAACTTCTAGAAAAATTTGTTTTCGCTCAGCTCTCTCACCATCTTGACTCTACTAACCATCTTCACCCCCATCAGTCCGGTTTTCGTCCTGGGCACAGCGTTGACACTGTTCTTCTAGCTTTCACTAATGCACTACATGTGGCACATGATCATGGTGAGGTTTCGGTGGCGGTTGCTCTGGATCTTTCGGCTGCGTTCGATCTTGTCGACCACTCTCTTCTTCTTCACCGTCTCCGGGAAGCTGGTCTCTGTGGCACTGTTCATCACTGGTTTCACTCCTTCCTTTATTCCCGCTCATGTGCAGTTCTTTCCTCTTCACCTGTAATTCCCCCGTCTGATTCACAAAGTCTTTCCTGTGGGGTCCCTCAGGGTTCTGTCCTCGCTCCTCTTCTTTTTAACCTCTTTCTGGCACCCCTTGCTCTTCTAATCCAGCAGTCCGGTATATCAGCTTTCTTCTACGCCGATGATATTCTGTTTGCTTCACCATACCTCTTCTTCTTGTCCTGATCTGGCTCCTTTGAACTCTTGTCTTTCTTCTGTTTGCTAAACTGGCTTTACTCTTAACTGTCTCCACCTGAATCTGACTAAGACTCTTGCTATCTGGTTTTCTGGTGGGGGTCCCTCCCCTTCACTCACTCCTTCTTTCTCTGGCACTCCGGTTCCCCTAGTTTCCACGTTTCGTTATCTTGGTGTTCACTTTGATTCTGAGCTATCTTTTCACACTCATATCTCTCACATCGCCAAAACCTCTTTTTTCTTTCTTCGCCAGATCCGCTCTGTACGCCCCTTTCTATCTTCTTCTGCCTTAACTACACTGGTTCTATCTTTAGTAATGTCTCGGGTCGATTTTTCTAATTCTTTATTTCTCGGTCTCCCAAAAAATCAGTTAGCCAGACTCCAAAGGATACAAAACACCGCTGCTCGCCTAATCACCCTCTTCAATACTTCGCGATCGCGTCACTCCTTTACTTTTTCATCTTCACTGGTTGCCTGTTTCTTGCGTGCCACAATATAAAATGTTGATTCTGCTACACAAGGTTTTCCATACTGGCATTCCCTCATATCTAGCTGACCTACTTTCCTTTCACACTCCCAGGTACACCCCACGCTCTTTTCATCTCAATCGTCTCTCTCTTCCCCCACCCTCTCGCGCTCACCTACAATCCACCCGCCTCTCTGCCTTTTATTTTGCTGGTCCCGCTCTCTGGAATTCCCTTCCTTCCACCCTCCGTCTTGACCCACTCCACACCACTTTCAAGCACAATCTAAAAACTCACTTGTTCTCCCTAGCGTTTGATGTTCCATCTCCCTTTGTTTGATGTCCTTCTCTGTCTGTATTTAATACCCTTCTTCTGTTTTGTTGAATCCCAGTTGTCTTCTCTCTCTCTCTCTCTCTCTGTCCTTTATAATTTTATAGCCTATATCTGATGTTTCAGTATAATTTTATTTACCTTTTTTTTTTTTTTTATTTATGTAAATTTTATATTTATTATTATTGTATATTTCCTTTTTACCCACCAGATTCATATGGATTTTATGTGACTATTTTTTTTTATTGTACACCGCCTTGATTATACTCGAAAGGCGGTTTTTATCAAGTCTAATAAAACATAAACATGTGTAAGAGCCCGGCTGTGTCTATCTGCAGGGGGACCCAGCAACACATAAGGTCCCCTCAGCTATCCATACACTCTGATCCTTCCCATGTGAGTACAAGCAGTTCCTCAGGGAGATCTCTATCCTACTGGTTTGCTAACTGTCTCACATACATCTATCATGGCAACCCACTTGCAATGCATGCCCATGTCACCGCTCACA
Organism: Ichthyophis bannanicus; assembly: GCA_033557465.1. Lineage (NCBI taxonomy): Eukaryota > Metazoa > Chordata > Amphibia > Gymnophiona > Ichthyophiidae > Ichthyophis > Ichthyophis bannanicus. The sequence continues at coordinate 283,739,249 of CM066044.1, read as the reverse complement.
AGGTGAGAGCCATGGGAGCCTCTAGGGCCCACCGCCATCCCCCGCCTTTCTCCTGTGTTATCGACATCTGACGAGCAGTTATACCTGGTCCTCGGTTCACACCTTCACGGCCCACTGCTCAGATAGAGGCTCCCACAGGGATGCTATGTTTGTTCAGGCCGCTGTACAACACTCTCCCATACATACCCAACTCAAAAAGGCACCCCCACATAGGGGATGGCAGAGATCCATGGTAGGTAGTGGAACCCCTCCACAGGGCCACAACACTCCGGGGACCCTTCCCTGGCATCTAAGACTAGGGGGGTCCCCACCAGTGAGGACTATGTCCTGCTTGTTTCTGGGGATCGCATACTTGCCACCTGTACCAGTTGATGTCACGGAACAGCAGGATAGGTCCTCACAAACAAACCCTCTCCCCTAGGGGATGGGTGTCCCTCTTCACCCCCTCCCTGTCTCTCTCTCACTCTCCCTCTCTCTGTCTGTCTCTGTTTGTCCCACCATTTCACTCATGTGTAGAGAGACATTAGTGATATGGGGGAGTGACAGTGATGCTGCTCAGCCTGCTGTCCTATTGGACGATGTTTGTCGGTCCCACATAGGCTCCGTTGTTACCGCCACGACATACATGTGCAGACCTATCCCCCATTTCCAGAGACCGACTGTTACAGGTGGTTAACTATGCTGTATATGCCACACACAGCAGTGGAGCAGGAGCAGCATGATGCTGCACACACAGGGGATTGTTTATGTTGTCCACACACCTGAGGATATACCGTTCAGTGATGACCCCACCCATTGTTCTGAATATACACAGATGGAGGATCTGAGGAAGAAGGGCCGTGAGTTGCGCCAGTACCACGTGCGTTCTGGCCTGTTATGAGAGAGGGGCGGAGCCACACCATGATGGTGAGTATTGGCCGGCATGCTGCCCAGGTACAAATGTCACCAGTGGCCCACCAGCCTGTGTGGTTGCCTGCATATGTACATGTTATGTGTCACACATGATAGTGTCCTAATGTCTGTCATCTTCCACAGAGGGTGATGATGATGGTGAGGAGCCACACACCTCCACCTACTCCCTGAGGCACCCCACCACCCCCCCCCCCCCCGTGCAAGGGGAGCGGAGGTGGTGGTGGTTGAGGTGTCAGAAAAGGAGGAGGAGCTGCGGTTCTCCCCCGAGGAGGAGGAAGATGTTTTCCGATGGGGTAGGATGGGGGAGGGGGGCAGGGTTGTGTGGGAATGTGGGTCATGTGGGGGTGGGGGTTGTGTTGTTGAGGGGTGGGAGTGAGGTAGAAGGGGGGGTGGTGTGGGGAGAGCAGGGTGGGTTTGTGGAGGGTTTTTGGGGAACACAGCCCAGCACAGGTCACTGCCGGGCTCCCGTCAGCCACTGCAGGTGTCGGCAGGGCGATGGGCGGCGGCGTTGTCATTGCACCATCCAGGGCCACAGACATGTCACATGCACATGCCAGCACACAGACCACTAGCCACTATGTGTGTGTGTGGTGGCATGTGCATGCATGATGTGTCTGTGGCACTGAATGTGATTCAGCGCAAGTACCATGCTCCTGCTGCACGCCTGCCAGTGGCTGACGGCAGCCATTCAGCGGGTGGCCAACGAGATGGAGCAGCTGCCCTGTCGTCGGCTCACCGCGCTGAGGGCGTCACAGGAGTCAGTTGAGGGCACCTGTGACATCCACACATGTGCCCTGTGCTGTCCCTGTGTTCCACCAACGGACATGCAGGGGGGATGGGTGGGATGTTGCCACGTGTTTGATACACAAAAGTAAAAATGTTGTTGTTGATAGACACAATGGTCACATGTTTCCCTTACGGACCTCGCTATGGATGCAAGCATGGGATATGTGTGTGGACAGGGATGTGCAGTACAGGAAGACATGGGTATCATACGTCGACTGGCTCCACATGCAGTTTTTGGGGGCTAACCAGGGGTGTGATCCCAGTGTGGCGCATGAGATGTTGCAACTGTAGCAGGCGTCCTGGGGACATCCATGGTCACCAGGGATGGGCGTAGGGTAACCATATTTGTTAGCGGAAATCAGCAGCCGACATACGCATGCCACCCATGTCTGCCTGTGCCACATGCATGCCTGGGGGGGGGGGCAGGCATGTAATCAGTGTTACAGGCAGGGGCCATGGTCACACATATGCACCCAATGTTGGGGTATGAGGGGGTGGACACGGTGATGGATCAGAACACTGAACATGCAACCTCAGAACATTCCCCCTGTCGCAACATGGGTTGTCTGTGTAAACCGCCCCGCTGCAGCCCAGGGGCAGTGAACACACACTGTGCAGGTCACAGATGGCATGTGCTGGCATCTGTGCAGTAATACCTGGCAGTGCAAACACCCCACCAGCGAGGGGCCTGGGTGCAGGTCATATGGTCAGGGACACGACATGCATTTGCACACTACATAGGGGACCACAGGGACACACATTGGAAACACATGTTGCATGTAGTGTATGACAGTTCTTTATTGTCACAGGAATTATTTTCTTTTTTTTTTTAATTTATTTATTAACATTTCTTATATACCACCCTATTTGCCATCAGCGCGGTTTACATGGAACAGAACCATCCGACAATTTTCATATATCTGATCATTACATTTAACAGGAAATGGAACTTGGAGAAACAGGGCAAACTATATACATAGGTGGTTCAAATGATAAAGGAAACAGGAATTAGCGACAGCGTGGCCACCCACGCCTGCCACGTGGCAACCCCCCGCGGTGTGCTCCCACCCTTTATTCCGGTGCATGTGTGGTGGTGGTGGTGGTTGCCAGTACTGCCTGCCACATGACAGCCAGCATGCCTCCAGGGCCTCACACATCCTGGTGAAGGGCATGGCTCTGACTCCTGCTGGAATTGGCGCAGCTCCCCGCACCCCGGACCTCCTCAGCTCCCTGGTGTTCGCCACCCAATGCACTGTGGATCCTTTCTAGCGCCTGACGATTGCCTGTGGTGGGACACAGGGTGGTCTGTGAGATACCTCTCAAGTAATCAACCGTCAGACACAAACATGTCACGCATATCCCACAAGATCGTTATTGTGATAGGGCAGGACTATAGTAGACACATGGATAGGGGTAAGAGACATCATTCTCACAGTAGTATAAGTCATAGACATGCACAGGACATGGTCCAGTACTTTGATGTGGAAGGCAAACACAAAGATCCACAGGCTGCGCTGACACACCCACGTACTGCAGACGTAGCAACAGGCTTGGGCACAGATAGCAAACACATGTCCATCGTGTACGGGAGGTGGAGCATGAACCAGGGACAACAACCACAGCTGGAGAGCAGCAGTGGTGATCAGAGGAAGGTCGAGGGAAGCCAGCCCAAGTGGGAGCACAGTTTGAGGGATAAACGCAGCTTGGACAGGTTACAGGAGATGCGCTATTGACTCAGAGGGATGGAGTGGTAGCAGAAGGATATCAACCCTTACATGTGCAAGTGCACTGCTGCTTCACGTGTCTGACAGCAGAGGGGTTCACATACACCTTGTGTAAAACAGAGGAGGGGGAGGACTTCCGGTATGGCAATGAGCTGACCAGACGTGTCCTGATCAGCTCCGGGTAATTACCCCACAAACCTGCAATAAATCCGAACCCACATTGACGATTGCTGCTTCTATTGTTGACTCCGCATAAACGCTTTGGGGAGAGCTCCGAGCTAGGCAGTTTTGGGACCGCAGAGAGGCTCTAAAGGAGTGCAAACCCGATGGCAACGAAAACTCTCAGGAGAGAGAAGCCATGTGCAACAGAGGCCAAAATGGCCGAAGGGGCACCCGCTAGCCCGAAATCTGGCGACAACTGTGAACTGGTGGTTGAGGTGAGCGCAGCGGTGGTACATGCACTGGAGGCTCGATTTCTGATCTCGCAGAGAGCCTGCAAAACCTTAATCAAAATTTTACCGAGTATGCCGGACGAATGGAACAGGCAGAGGCTAGTATAGCAGATGTCGAGAATACCCAACAATCCCTCACAGCTAAAGTGACGGCCCTCGAATCCATCGTCAAGCAGCAGAGCGAAAAGTTAGATGACCTAGAAAATAGGGGCGCCGCAAGAACCTGCGGTTCATGGGGATCCCCGAATCAGTGGGAGACGGAGGCCCTCTTCGGTCATCTGCAGTCTTGGCTCGATAAGCTACTTGGAGGCGCCGGGGAGAGCCAGGTGAAAACTCGAGCGTGTACATCGGCTGGGACCACGGAGGGAGCAGGCACAGAGACCTCGAGCGGTCATTGGCCAGGTTTTCAGGACTACCGACAGAAGGAGGAAGTTCTGCGAATTGCCCGCAGTCGCAAGATGTCCCAACAAACACCTGCTGAGCATATCCTCGTATTCCAAGATTATTCTGCATTAGTGAGTCAGCAATGCCGTGCCTTCTCTTCTACCTGCGCGCAGCTGTTTGCTAAGGGGATACGATTCTCGTTGCTGTACCCTGCCCGCCTGCGGGTTGAATATCAGGGCCGTACTAAATTTCTGGCAACACCGGCCGAAGCCGCTACCTTTTTGGACTCCCTCAATACTCCAAGCCAGGACTCTACCTGAGAGACGCCTCTACGTGCGCAGCGGGACTCTAATGCTAGGTCTGGTGGACTCTAGGCTCCGGCGGACTGCTATGAAGCGGCTACAATGGTGGCCGGGGACCTGAGAGTCTTTTTTTCTTTTTTTTGCAACTACTTGTTCTGATTGTTGGGTTCAAGTTATTTTTTTTTTTTCCTTGTGTTTTTTTCTATTTTTTTTTTCTGTTTTGGACTCCTTTCGGACTGGGCTGCAGGATTACATTGAACTTCTTCGAACTGCTCACATGGTTACTTGAATGTATCCGAAAGGCCAGCATGGTTACAAAGAAGCCGTGTGAAGAGTCTGCATGGTTACTTTGAATCTGTTTGTAGGGTTTATATGGTTACTTTGTTTCTTTGTTTTGTTGCAATAGCTGACACGTGTGAAAGATGGGTTTGCCTGGTGTACGGCTGTAGTTTATCTAGCAATGGGGGGATAGAGATAGCTTTAGTGAGTCCCCCCCCCCCCTCCCCCTCCCCCTCCCCCTTCCTCTCCCTTCACCATCTTTGTGGGGGACACATCCCCCCCCCCTTAAGCCTCAGTGACGATGCGGGACCTGATACCCCGGGATTGGTGTTAGCAGCGCCTTGGCTCGACTGCGAGGGGCGGGGACAAGGGGGGTATAGGTTAAATGCACGAACACAAGGCTCCATGCTGAGGTTGACTGGGGCTTCCGATGGGCGGGCCCAGTTCCTGGGGAATGTTCCACCCTATAGCTGAGTTTGATGAGGCGGAGGGCCCGGCCTTAGCCGCGGCGTGGAACTCGCGCGGCTCCCCCCTAGGAGCCTAGATTACATCCCTCTTGACGACGGGGAAGTAGCACCTGTTAGGGCTGATACTGCAGGTCATCGACATCTCCTTCAGGTAACTGGGGCTTGGGGAGGGGGAGGGACCCTAGGGGCAGGGGTATAAGTCACGAAGATATTTATACAGTGTGAATGCGGTCAGTTTGAATGAGACTGTGGCTCTACATTGTATTGCCCTAGCTGTACGTGTGTACTTCTGCCTTTGTAATTAGAGCTTAGCGGTGGGGGATTGGCGGTGCGGCTTGTTGCTTATAGGGCGGGGGAGGGGGGTAGACAGATCCACGGATTCGTGGGACAGGCTGTGGTAGCGAATTCATACCCGGCTGGGCGGGGTCCTAAGGATTGCACTACGGGGGGATCTCTTAGGGGCAGCTTCTAGATATACAGGCCTCAGGAAATTGAGTCCAGCCTTGAGAGGAGTTAGTGGAGGGGGGGGGGTCTGAAGGAGAGCCGAGCGGAGGCAGCTGCCTTCCATGCGTCCAGAGATCGGGTAGATAGAGGGCAACAGATAGAGATCGCCCCCCTAAGTGGGAGATTCCTTACAAGAATAGGGCTGCAATTAGGTTCCTGCGGGGGGGAGTGGGTTGAGGGGACCTTTGATTATAGGGGTGGGCTAGGAGGACCTAGGGATGGGGTAAACCCGAATGCTAGTGGAAGTTGTCCGTCCGGGTGGGTGGACTTGTGGGAGATGGGGAGGGGGGGTATAAAGGGGGGGGAATCAAGGGGGGGAGGGTGGGGGGAGAGGGGGAGAATGGTTCATCAGTATTTGCCGTGTGGCACTGCACCCTCCTAATTTCTGAGAGAGGGAGGTCCCAGGCTGGGAGGATCTCTCTCAAACTTGTAGAGTTTGACCATTGGTGGATCTTTGACACTGCCCCATGCCCCTGAAGATTGTCACTTGGAATGTGTGCGGGCTGTGGAACCCGATCAAGAGATATAAGGTGTTGCAGGCCCTAGCCCGTCAAAAGTGCGACATCGCCCTCTTACAAGAAACCCACCAGACGGCCGAAGAACATGATAAATTATGCCGTTCCTGGGTGGGTCAGGTTTGGGGCTCTCCTGCTAACGGGAGGAAAGGAGGCGTTGCGGTCTTGTTCCATAGGAGGGTTCGCTTTACGTTGGACTCAATCATAGCTGATGATATGGGCAGGTATCTTCTCCTTCATGGCCAACTTGATGGGAAGTCGGTGACAATCGGGAACCTTTATGGGCCGAACACATTCGATCCCAGCTTCTTTAGCGACTTGGCGTCCCAAGTGGAGCAGCTCCCAGACTGCCCCTTGCTCTTGGGGGGTGATTTTAACGGCGTCCTGGATGTCGACTTGGACACCTCAAGAGAGGGAGAGAGCCAAGATAGAGTCCCCACGACCCGAATGTTACAGCGGTTTTGGAGGCGGTTGGATTTAGTAGATCCCTGGAGATTGCTTCACCCCCACGAGAGGGACTATACCCATAATCCCGGGCACACAGCACAAACGCCCGTATTGACTACATTCTGCTGTCGGGGGGAGTTTTTGCCCGGGTAGGAGAGACTCAGATTGGCCCCCTAGAAATTTCAGATCATGCATGGGTGTGGTTGGAGCTACATTGGGGAGAGGAACAGTCTCCTCGGTCTCCGCTCTGGCGATTTCCGTTAGACCTCTACCATGATTTATTTATTTATTTATTTAATACACACTTATATACCGCCGCTTCCAGCGATCAGCAGCGGTTTGATTCATCTATTTGGGGTGTCAAATCAGGACTGGGAGGGTACAGTGATTACATGGGATTGGAGGGAAGTCACAGCACACATGTTGAGTGTCTAGGGGGAAAAATATACATATTAAAAATTATACATACGTAATTACATATTGCTGGCTACTATTGAACATTTACACCTTTACGCAGTTTTACATTTACATAGTTGGGTTTTGTATTTGTGTTTATATTTTCCATATTTTCCATATTTTACTTAAAGTGTATCCAAATGCGTATAATTATCCACAGTCTTTGCTATGATTTCCTGGAACTTGAGGGTCATGGCTGATTGTAGTGGCATTTGAAGAGGTATGTTTTTATCTCTTTCCTGAATCTTGTAATGTCCGTGACTGATCGCAGTTCAACAGGGAGTTGGTTCCATATGGTTGGTGCAGAGAATGAAAAGGCTCTTCTAGATGTACCTGTTTTCACAGTTCTGATGGTGGTGGGGACCTGTAGGGTGCCCAAGTTGGCAGTTCTTCTGTCCCTATTTGCAGGTTGTGTTGCGATAAGTGAGGTCAGGAAAGAGGGGGATATGTTGTTGATCAGTTTGAATGTGGTTACTAGCATCTTGTATTGTATTCTAGCTGCTATTGGAAGCCAATGTAGGTCGATTAAAATTGGGGTGATGTGATCTGAAAGCCTTGCACCCTTTATGACTCTGGCGGTCACATTTTGGGCCATTTGAAGGATATTTAATGATTTCTTGGGGAGACCTTGTAAGATGGCATTACAGTAGTCCAAGTGTGGCATGAGGAGAGGCTTGGGCTATGGTCCGGAAGTCATTTGGTTCTAGTATTTTCCTTAGAGGTTGTATTATTCTTAGTTTATGGAAGATGGCTTTATTCGTTTTACGCAGGTGGGTTTCCATTTTTAGATTGCAGTCTAGAGTGACTCCTAGATATTTGATTTTATCCTTTGCTTTGTACGTGTTATTGCACAGGGTGATTGTATCTGGGGGCTTGAAGGTCGGTTTGTTGGACATATACATGACCTCTGTTTTTTTGTTGTTAATTACCCATGTGTTTTTCTGTAGCCATAGCAACATTTCATCAAGGCAGCTTTCGAGCTGTGAATAATTGGGGTCAGCGGTGTCCAGTTGTGTGTAGAGCATGATGTCATCCGCGTAGATATGGTAGTTGATGTTGTGTTTTTTAAAGATGTCGCAGAGGGGTTGCATGTAGACATTGAACAGTAGCGCCGATAGAGCTGAACCCTGGGGTATGCCCTGTGTTTGAGAGAATGGTTCAGCTTGTTCGCCATTGAATTGTACTTGTGGCCTTCTGTTCGATATGTAGGAGGAGAACCAATTGAGGGGGGTTCCCACCACTCCTATGGATTTTAGTTTGTTGAGGAGGGGTCCCATGATGCACGGTGTCAAAGGCGGCGGAGATGTCAATAAAAATGAGTATGAACATTTTCTTTTTGTCCTCTAGACCTTTGAGGAGGTTGTTCATCAGTGCTATCAAGAGTGTTTCAACTCCATGATTTCTTCTGAACCCGTATTGTTGTTCGTCTAAGGTATCATGCTCATCAAGGTGATCTTGGAGTTGCAGGAGCACTGCCTTTTCAATGATTTTTGCCAGGAATGAAATGCTGGATATAGGGCGGTACGAGGATGGGTCCTCCTTGTTGAGTGATGTGTTTTTTAGGATTGGTCTTATTATGGATCGTTTCAGCTGGTCAGGCATTACTCCTTGATTTAGCGACTGATTTATGATGTGGGCTATTTGTTGGTTTATCTCTTTTTTTGCTGCTTTAATCCATGCAGTTGGGCATGGGTCAAGTGGTGAGGTGGTGGTATTTATAGCGGTTATAATGTTATTAGTTTGCTGTTCATTGATGTTGTAGAATGTGCTCCAAGTCTGTTCTTGCTTCACTTTTGTACTTTGATGCGGCGCATCTCTTTCAAACGTGTTGGCGGTGGTAGTCAGCTTGCTTGCATAGTGATTTGCCAGCGTTTGTGGATGGATGGGGCTATCTTGAGTTTCTGGTAGCTCAGTTTTCGTAAGTGATTTTACCAGTGCAAATAGTTCACGTGGTTTGTTGATGGCTTTATTTAGGATGTTGGTATGGTGTATCCTTTTCGCTGTGTTTACTTCTTCTTTGTACCTTGAGAGGAGATTTAAGTACACAGTTCTGTGTTCAGTGGATTTGGTGTGTCTCCACATTTTTCTTGCTTCCTAAGGTCTCTTTTCATTTTTTGTCAATGTTATGGTGTACCAAGGTTCTGATGGGTGCTTGGGTGTTTTGGTTTCTGACTTCCTTTGGGGATCGCTATGTTCTGTATTGCTGAATCCCAATTGCTTGTTAATTCATCGAGGTCGGATGATCCCAGGTCTATGTGGGCGATTACAGTATTTATGAGACCTTCCATATCTGGTTTGTTAAATCTGCGTTGTTGGTGAGATACCCTTTTATTTTTGAGTCCTTGGTCAGGTTCGGAAGCTTTATCCGAATATTGATTTGGTGGTGGTCGGACCATGGTAGTGGGTCGATCTGTATCAGGGGTTTCTCATCATTGTCATGTTCACCTTTGGGTGTGAAGACCATGTCTAGTGTGTGGCCTTTTTCATGTGTGGGTTCTGTTATTAGTTGCTGGTACCCTAGTTGGGTCATAGCTTCTAGGAAGGTGTTCGCATTCGTGGCTGATGTTGATGCTAGGTTTATGTCTCCTAGAATTATTTGGAATTTTCTAGGTTGTGTTGCTGAGATTGTTTCCAATGCCGATGCCAGTATCTCATAATGCGTTGACGGGGGTCTGTATATCAGGCAGATGGCTAATTCTGGGTTTTCTATCTTTAGTAGGTCAATGTCCGAGTTAGAGCTCTGATGTGTGCTTGTAAGTTTCAGGTGTTCCTTTGCTATCATGAGGACCCCTCCGCCCTTCTTGTGTGCTCGGGGACAGTTGTACAGGTTGTATCCAGGCTTGCTGATCTGGTTCAATATGGCAGCATCTGTCTCAGTGACCCATGTTTCGGTTATACATAGGATGTCTGGTTGCTCGTCCGTGATGATGTCGTATATTATGTGTGTTTTGTTCCTGATCGATCGAGCATTGATGAGGGTGATCTTACAGTCTTCCAGCAGGTCTGTCTTGGGTTTAGTGTGTTGTGATGTTCCTTGGTTGATTTTATGGTGCAATGATGTTTTGGGTTTTCGGTGTCTTCGATTTCTTGTGGAGGACTTAGTGGAAAACCTATTGTTGTTAGTGTGTGTTTCAATCTTTCCTGTGAAGTAGTAAGGTTCGAGTACTAGTGGTTTTGTGTTTTGGATGGTATATAGTAGGAAGTATGGGGTGTACTGGTATGATAGAGATTGGTATGGGTTTTGATTGAAGGCGTAGGCGGGGATCAGTGTGAACAGGTATAACCCTATGTACCAGATTAGTGCCTTCATTTTTCCAGTAGGTTTGGTTAGCCTTTCGGTTACCTATATTCTAACAGCTAATGTTTTATCCTGCAGTTATGTTTTGTAGGCAGGTATGCAGCAAACAGGCGCACAAACAAACAATCATGTGTTGCAACAGTATATCTTGTAACGTTTGGTTAGTGCCTTCACTTTATCAACTGTATCCAGGGTTGTTAGTAGCAAGGAAGTTGGCAACATTAGCAATGGTAACAATATTGCTATTTGTAACAATCATTAGCAACAGAACTAGTATAAGGGGGGGGAGGTATGCCTGTTAAGGTCGAGCATAATGGTAGCAAAATTCAATGGTGTATCTACATCAAACTGAGTCAGATTGAACAGTCAGGTCTTAGGTGTTGTTCTGGTTTGTCGGGTTAGCTATTGCAAATTGGACTAACTTCTTAGGAGTCTGACTTACGTGCCGTTGTACATCCCGGGTCCTGATGTCTTGATGAGTGTTTAAGTACGGCGAGCTCGTACCCGGGCTGGGGAGCTCTAGCCTTGGCTGCCTGCTCCTGTTACAGTCTTTGTTGGACTTCCTCCTTGTGCTTTCGCTCAGCGTGTTGGGCCACACAGATGGCCACCGCCTAAGGGCCACGCCAAAGGGCCCCCTGGCGAGGCCCTCAGGCGCGGGCCCGCCAGGCGCGGGTGCGCCCGGTAGGGACGCCGCTATTTAGGGCCGCTGATCTGGGCGGGCTCTCCCGCTCCCACTGCCCGGATTGGGCAGGAGCACTCCCACTGCTCCGATAGGGCAGGAGTACAGCAGGGAGAGAGTCCGGGCGGTGTGGCGGCATCGGCGCTCCCTCTCGGTAGGGACGCCGCTATTTAGGGCCGCTGATCTGGGCGGGCTCTCCCGCTCCCACTGCCCGGATTGGGCAGGAGCACTCCCACTGCTCCGATAGGGCAGGAGTACAGCAGGGAGAGTCCGGGCGGTGTGGAGGCAAAGCGGCTCCCTCTCGGTAGGGACGCCGCTATTTAGGGCCGCTGATCTGGGCGGGCTCTCCCGCTCCCACTGCCCGGATTGGGCAGGAGCACTCCCACTGCCCCGATAGGGCAGGAGTACAGCAGGGAGAGTCCGGGCGGTGTGGAGGCAAAGCGGCTCCCTCTCGGTAGGGACGCCGCTATTTAGGCCCGCTGATCTGGGCGGGCTCTCCCGCTCCCACTGCCCGGATTGGGCAGGAGCACTCCCACTGCCCCGATAGGGCAGGAGTACAGCAGGGAGAGTCCGGGCGGTGTGGAGGCAAAGCGGCTCCCTCTCGGTAGGGACGCCGCTATTTAGGGCCGCTGATCTGGGCGGGCTCTCCCGCTCCCACTGCCCGGATTGGGCAGGAGCACTCCCACTGCTCCGATAGGGCAGGAGTACAGCAGGGAGAGTCCGGGCGGTGTGGAGGCAAAGCGGCTCCCTCTCGGTAGGGACGCCGCTATTTAGGGCCGCTGATCTGGGCGGGCTCTCCCGCTCCCACTGCCCGGATTGGGCAGGAGCACTCCCACTGCCCCGATAGGGCAGGAGTACAGCAGGGAGAGTCCGGGCGGTGTGGAGGCAAAGCGGCTCCCTCTCGGTAGGGACGCCGCTATTTAGGGCCGCTGATCTGGGCGGGCTCTCCCGCTCCCACTGCCCGGATTGGGCAGGAGCACTCCCACTGCCCCGATAGGGCAGGAGTACAGCAGGGAGAGTCCGGGCGGTGTGGAGGCAAAGCGGCTCCCTCTCGGTAGGGACGCCGCTATTTAGGGCCGCTGATCTGGGCGGGCTCTCCCGCTCCCACTGCCCGGATTGGGCAGGAGCACTCCCACTGCCCCGATAGGGCAGGAGTACAGCAGGGAGAGTCCGGGCGGTGTGGAGGCAAAGCGGCTCCCTCTCGGTAGGGACGCCGCTATTTAGGGCCGCTGATCTGGGCGGGCTCTCCCGCTCCCACTGCCCGGATTGGGCAGGAGCACTCCCACTGCCCCGATAGGGCAGGAGTACAGCAGGGAGAGTCCGGGCGGTGTGGAGGCAAAGCGGCTCCCTCTCGGTAGGGACGCCGCTATTTAGGGCCGCTGATCTGGGCGGGCTCTCCCGCTCCCACTGCCCGGATTGGGCAGGAGCACTCCCACTGCCCCGATAGGGCAGGAGTACAGCAGGGAGAGTCCGGGCGGTGTATTTGGGTTGATGTTCAGTTCCACCACTTTCTTCGTCGACGCTGGCAAGAATTTTTGAACGACCACCAGCGCCATGAGGGGGACCCGGAATTGGTTTGGGAGACGGCGAAGGTGGTGCTACGGGGCGACATTATTGGCTTCGCGGCCCGCAAACGCCGGGTGATTGCGGACCGTATCATACGTCTGCAGCGGCGGGTTCTGGGCTTGCGTCGGCTATGTGCTCGTATCCCACTGGTTGCGAATAAAAAACGGTTATGGGAAGCCCAAGTGGATTTAAACGAACTGATCCACCAACGGGCAAAGAAATCCTTCCTTTACTATCGATATCAAATGTATTGTCATGGAGACAAGGCGGGGAAGTTGCTAGCCCGGTGTCTGAGAGGGCAGCGGGGCTCCCCCTTGGTGGTGGCTCTTCGACATGATATGGGCAGACTGCGCAGAGAGAGTGGGGAGATCACTCGAATTTTTTGGACCTTTTTTCAATCTCTCTATGAGACTGAACGTGCGCTGGAGGCAGAACTCGGCGACTATCTGGAGGGATTAGACCTTCCCCAACTTACTGCAGACCAACGAGAGGTCTTGGAACAACTCCTGACGGCACAGGAGATACAATCGGTCATTTCATCGGCCTGTTGCTATAAATCGCCCAGCCCGGATGGTCTTGGCGCGGAGTTTTATAAGATCTTAGGGGAGGCAGTGAGCCCAGTATTGCTGGTGGTTTTTGGAAGTCGTACTGAGCGGGGGGCCTTTCGTTGGGGGAATAACCACACCCACATTGTGCTGATCCCCAAACCAGGCAAAGATGCATTGTCGGCCGGCTCCTATCGACCTATTTCGTTGCTCAATTTTGACCTGAAACTGTTCGCAAAAGTCTTGGCTACTCGGCTGGCGGATGTGTTGGAACATCTAGTACATGACTCTCAGGTGGGCTTTGTTAAGGGACGCTATGCTGTGCGCAATTTGAGGAAAATCCTGGCTTCCCTGGAGTGGGCACATTACCGCCAGCTGCCTTCTTTGTTGGTCAGTTTTGACGCCGAGAAGGCCTTTGACCGGATGAACTGGGAGTATCTGTGGGGCCTCTTACCTAAATATGGCCTCGGCACCAACTTCTGTCGGATGGTAAGGAGTCTTTATGCCCAACCGATGGCAGGGGTTGTCTGTAACGGAGTACTTTCGGAAGCCTTTGATTTAGGCCGGGGGACGCGGCAGGGTTGTCCCCTCTCCCCTCTTTTGTTTGTTCTCTCTCTCGACCCCTTGATAAGGACTATCGAGGCTTCAAGAGCGATATCGGGAATACAAATCGGGACACAGGAATTCAAAATCTCTGCCTTCGCTGACGACCTACTCGTACATCTGCGCTCCCCGGAGCGGTCCCTGTGGGGTCTGATGACAGAACTTGAGAGATTTGGGAGGGTCGCGGGACTGCGAATTAACAAGGAGAAATCTGAAGCCCTTGACATACTGGGTAATCTGCGCGCCACGTGGGCTGGAGAGTTTCCGCTGAAGTGGGCGACCGATGAGTTCATATATCTAGGTATTGTGCTGCCCAGCCACCCCATTAGGTTATATGGTCGTAACCTCGATCGCACTTTGCGGAGATTGCAAACGCAACTGAGGGCATGGGGGTCCCTCCCATTGTCACTCTCAGGAAGGGTGGCGGCGGTGCAGATGGTGGTGCTGCCCCGCCTCCTCTATTAGCTCCAGACTCTGCCAGTATGGTTGCTTCGTAAAGATCTGCGCCGTATTGAGGCTTGCTTTCATTCCTTTCTTTGGAAAGGGGGTAGGGCACGCATCCCGTGGTCTCGGTTGTTGGGGAAGTGGTGCGAGGGGGGGATGGGATTCCCAGACTTGAAGGCCTATGCCCTAGCTTGCCAGGCTCGACATGTTGCGGATTGGCTTGGTGACACAGCCTTCTTCACGCCTCTGGCCCTTGAGGAATGTTTTGTGGCCCCGCTAACCCTGTTGGGTGTTTTGCATGGAGCAAATCCTGCCCTCCCCCGTTATTTAGTGCAGAGTGTGCTGATAAACTCGGCTAAACGGACCTGGCAATATCTTAATGCGCACTGGGGCGACCCTTGGCTGACCTCTAGTTGGCTGCCGCTGTGGGGAAACGTTTCATTCACTCCGGGCTTGGAATCAGTGCTTTTTCAAGACTGGTACGGCCGTGGGCTGAAGCTCCTAGGGCACCTGGTGGAGCCATCCGGAGAATGCAAATCTTTCCGGACGCAGAGCCGGGAATATGATCTGTCTTCCCGGCACGGTTATGCATATATCCAGGTGGCCCATTATGTATCTTCTCTACCGCGAGATGCACTACGGAGTGAGCGGTCTGAGCGGATACTAGAATTCTTTGGACTGGGGGGCGATATCCCGGTGTCGATCTCCGCTTTCAAAGCTCGAGTGGCAAAATTTGTTCCCCCCCCCCGATTATCGAGGGGTGGAGGAGGATTGGGGGGGGGTGAGCTGGGCAGCGAGGTGCCCCCCGGAATGGTAAGCGCGGCGCTGCGCTGTATAGTCAGCCTAACACAGGGGATGCGTTGGAGAGAAATACAATTCAAGTGTCTTACCAGGGCCTATTTTTCTCTGAGGCGAGCGCTACGGAGTCGATTAACTACTGATGGCCGCTGCCCTCGCTGTTCGGAGCCCTTGGCGACCCTGCTACATATGTGGTGGGATTGCAAGTATTTGCAACCCTACTGGGCTAAAATTTGCTCCTTTCTCGGGGGACTCCTTCGGCAGCGACTGCGGGGGTCGGGCCCTCTTGTGGTGCTGGAGTGCATACCTCCTCCTTGCCCAGCGAAGAAAGGGGAACGTCTATTGATTCATAAGGCCTGTCTGGTGGGGAAGGCGCCGATCCTTCGCCTTTGGAGGGACCCCAGCCCCCTACCTTTGGAGAGTGGAGGAATAGCTTCCATCAGATGATGCAAATGGAACATCGGTGGGCACGGGGCAGTGTCAAACAGTGGCCGGCCTTTATGGCAGTCTGGGAGCCCTATATTCTACAATTGGGGGCCCGGAGTCGAAATGAGATTTTGCAGGGGGGCAGTTGACGAACCATCCTGAATGAGGCAAGGAATGGAGGGGAGAGAGGGGAGCAGTGACGATTGATGTATCTGAGGTGGGAAAGGGGGGGGGGGATGGGCAGGTTGGGGGGTGGGGGGGAGGGTGGGTACACTGTCGGGGGAAGGGGGAAAATTGTTATAACCCACCTTCTATGTATTTACGCTGTCTAACCCGGGGGGGGGGGGGATCAGAGTACACCCCGCCCCCCCGTGGAAATATGTATGTACTGCATTGTTCTGCTGTTGGTGGAATATAAATAAAGCTTTAAAAAAAAAAACAGAGGAGGGGTTGGATTCCAGTATGTGTACACCTTGGTAAACATATGGAGGGTTTGGACAGAGCAGGGGGAGCAACAGAGGGTGCAGCAGAGGTGGACAGACCCCAGAAACGCACAGACAGGGTTATGTTGAGGCATCCACAGCAGGTGGTACCCCCTGGGGAAGGGCGGTGATACCCAGAGATTGGGGGGGGGGGTTCCCTGATTCCGGTTGGCAGCAGGGGTGGCAGCTGGGAGTTGGCGAGTCTTTCAAAACACAACAGAGGTCGTTAGCTGACCTGTGTGATCGTGTGGGTGAGTCCCAACCTATGCAATCGGGGGACTCATTGTCAGAGCTACAGGAAGGGGACATGTTGATGGCCTTGTCTGTATGCCAAGCAGTCGATCTTAGTTGTTGATGTACAGGCAGCTTTGTTTTTCCCCCCAAACCATCTTTACATGATCTATGATCCTGTCACCTCTGTAAATCCTTGTATATGGATGTATTAACACATTTTGACTGCTCATTTCATATCCTAATGATTGCTTTTCACCTGGAGATGCAGACTGGAGGGAATGGAGGCTGTGTGACGTTACATGACAGAAGATGCTTAGGTTTGTTTATGTCTGCTCTGATTGTCCGATGACTATGGGACAGGTGGCATCCTGTTCTCTACGAGACGGCTGGGCGTCTGCAATGAGGCAGACTTGTTGCAAGGGCAATGCTAGTATTTATTTATTGGCTGACAATGTGCTGGACCTTAAACAACATTCCTCTTATGTCTGCATCTGTAGGTGTTACCTGACCCTAGGCTGTTCTGGTGTGTGTCACATTAACATCATCTATCATAGAAACATGATGACAGAAAAAGACCACATGGCCTATCTAATCTGTCCTTCCATAACAACAACTACAAGGGTCCACTTTTTACCTTTAGAGATCGTCTGTGTTGGTCCCATGCTTTTTTGAATTCAGTTACTGTCCTCATCTCTACCACCTCCACTGGGAGACTATTCCATGGATCCACTACTCTTTCCGTAAAGAAATATTTCCTGGGGCGGAGCCCGATGTCCAGCGGGATGGTCGCATAACGCTGAGGCTCCCGAGAGGCCTACTCAGAATCCTGAATTAACACCGGACATACTTGAATTTCTGCTCTGATCTTGCCGGGGCACATTGGTGAGATGGCGGGGACCAAACCCACGCGCCTGGAATTTGGATCTCCAGCGGCTTCTCACGGCAAACGCTCCAAAACTGAACCCCCGTCCCCGCAGAAGGGGCTGGCTTTACGCGAGGGCCCCGAAATGCAGCAGGAAATCCTCGCAGAGATTAGAGGGGTTAAGGACCTCGTGCAGTCAAACGGTGAAGCACTCCGAGCTCTGCGGGGAGATCTTGGTGTGCTGCAGGGCAGGCTAGAGGGGCTCTCTTCACGTCAGGACAAAATGGAGAGCATATTGGACTCCCATGCGGTCCGGCTGTCCAAACTCGACAAAGTTGAACGTCAGGTGCGGGCCTTGCAGAAAGAAGTGGAAGATGGCAATAATAGAGCGCGCCGCAACAATCTCCGACTCGTGGGCATACCGGAGGGAGCGGAATCGGGAGACATGAAGGAGTTTTTTATATAAATCCTCCCTTCCCTGCTCCAAATCACCTTTACCAAAGAATTGGAGATCGATCGCGCTCATCGTGTACCCACAAACATAACGCTCAACAGGAAGACCCCGCGGCCTATCATCTTTCGACTTTTGAGATATCAACATGTGGAGCAAATTTCTCAGTGCCTCTCGGGCAAAGGGCCATATGGAGTTTGAGAGCCACAAGATCTCCTTCTATCCTGACTTGGCTAAACCCACGGTCGACCGCCGAAAGCGCTTTCTGGAATTCCGGCCTAGGCTTCAACAACTACAAGCACGCTATGGCCTGATGTACCCGGCCAAGTTCCGCGTCACGCTTCACAATCAGACAAGAACATTTGAGGACCCTGATCTACTAGCGGAGTTTTTGGATTCTAAAGAAGCCGACTTGATGCGCTGACTTCCAGAATATTCCTGCCAGTATTCTCATATCCGCTGTACCTGCCATATTGGATTTGCCGCGGCTCAGCAAAGAGTCTGTCGAGGGCGGTTGTTGCCTTATTTTTTGATGATATCTGTGACCCGACTCCATCTACCCATAGTAGCCTCGATGAGTATCAGAGACAGTGTTAATTATGGACTCTGGTGTTTCTTTTCTTTTATTATGTTTCTATCTTCCTCTCTAGGGCCTCCTCCCGCAGACATATGGTCGCCATATTCATTGGGGTTTTGCTTCTTCTCTAAGTTACTTTGGTACATACTTTTCAATATGGGGTGTATTAGCCAGCATACTCGGTGATTATGTCTTTGTTGTACAGATTCTGATTATGTTGTATGTTTTCAAGCGCCCTTACCTAAAATGTCTATTACCGATTAATGGCACCATGTAAGATTTCTCATTGAACGTAAAAGGAATCAATAATCCGATAAAACGGAAGAAAATCCTAAGCTATCTAAGTCATGAAGCTGCGGACCTGATTTCCTCCAAGAAACGCATTTAAATTCGAAGGAAACTCTTAAACTCAATATTAAACCTTACATGGTGGCCGCCTATTCCCCAGCCGTTTCTAAGAAATGTGGGGTTGCCATACTGGTTAGGAAATCTTTGCATGCTACTATTATTGCGACTAGCTCAGATACCGCAGGTAGATGGTCCAGAGTTCACCTTAAGATAGGTAATTTTGAAGTTACATGTATATGCCTTTATGCTCCTAATGTGGATGACCCTGCCTTTTGCTATCATTGCTCAGGTTGCGCAGGCCTCTGCTATTACTTTATTGATAATAGGGGGGGATTTCCATTTAGTTCTTGATCCCCTGATTGACAAACAGTCGCCTAGGATAAGTGGTCCCCCCAAGAGTCACACCACGCTTACCTCTGTGATTGAAGATCTTGCTTTAGTCGATCTATGGAGGTTACTACACCCCAATGAGCTTGACTTTACCTTCTTTCCCCCAATGCTTGTTGATACTCTTGCGGCCATTCTCACTTTCATTCTATCACTGGGCCCAAACGTATGTCCTCAGGACGGACTCCCGCTGTGGAATAACCCCAGAATTTAAGTCCTAAATAGAACGATAGCATGGAAACCCTGGTACTCTAGGGGATCTGGACACCCCAACAGCTCTTTTCTGCAGCTCGTTGGAAAACCTTTGCTGATTTACAAAAGGAATTTGCGTTACCAGCGAAACATTACTTTCAATTGATGCAGCTTCAACACTGTCTCAAAAGTGCTCAAATCATGCCGCCCTCTGTCCCTACTGAGGACGGGCTATTAGAACTAATTCACTCTATTAGTAGTACATATGGGGTAGCCTCTAACTGTTATAAACTATTATGTTAGGGTTCAGATACTGCCACTTGTTGAGCCCAACAAGCCTGGGAGCGCGAACTGCAAACCACTTTAACCCCTGTGCAATGGAGCGTTTTCTGGAGCAAAGTAATGCGGGTTTCCCGATCTGCCTCAGTTACCCAAACTCTCTTCTTTTTTGCACATAGATACTTTTATACTCCAGAAAAATAGCCAAATGGAACACAACTGCTAGGGACCAGTGTTGGTCTTGCCATACTGCTATGGGAACCCTCGCTCATACTATTTATGAATGTCCTCAACTACAGGTGTACTGGGGGCGGGTCTGGGGTCGTATTCAATTTATCCTACATCTTCACGAGCCTCTTTCTTGGAAGACTGTGGGACTCCGCTCAGCGGCGGAGGTCCCCTCTCTTTCTCTGATGGGTCGATTTCCCTCCTTGATTTCATGCTGGGTATAGCCATATGTTTAATCATGAGGAATTGGAAGGATAGCTCTCGACTTACTGTCAATGAATGGTTGAACCTCGTCTGCTTATATAGTAATATGAGCAGATATCTCGGAGAGCTATTCCCCCTACCCAAACTCACTCTCGCTTGTCTAAATGGCAGATGCTCAATGATTATGTACAATCTGCTCATTGCTCCGACATGTCTGTTTAATGCACACTCATCATGTTTCAGATCACCGTTAGGTTTTGTAACACAATAATGTCAGTACACGCCCGTTTCGGGAATGATTAGTTTTCTAGAGAAGAAGCAGGGGGGAGGGGGGGTGGTAGGGGTTTACTTTGGTGTATGTATCACATTCTATGTATGTATCTGTCTTTTAGCTGTATGTCTTCCTTTCCTTTGTTGTTATAAAACAAAAATAAAGAATTAAAAAAAAAAAAAAGAAATATTTCCGCATATCACTCCTGAATCTATCTCCCTTCACCCTCATCCCATGTCCCCTCGTAGCAGAACTTGCTTTCAATTGAAAGAGGCTCTCTCCCTAAACATTTATGCCATGGAGGTATTTAAACATCTCAATCATAACACCTCTATCCCGCCTTTCATCTAAGGTGTACATATTAAGATCCTTAAGTCTGTCCTCATATGCTTTATAATGAAGCCCATTAATCATTTTAGTAGCAACCCTCTGCACCGACTCCATCCTGTTCACATCCTTTTGAAGGTGCGGTCTCCAGAATTGAACACCATACTCCAAATGAGGTCGCACCAAAGACTTATACAGAGGCATTATCACCTCCTTTTTTCTGCTAGCCATTCCTCTCCGTATGCACCCAAGCATCCTTCTAGCTTTTGCCGTCGCCTTTTCTACCTGTTTAGCTACTTTAAGATCATCAGACACAACCACGCCTAGGTCCCGCTCTTCTTTAGTGGACAAAAGTAGTTCACCTCCTATACTGTATTGCTCCCTGGATTGCTGCAGCCCAGATGCATGACCTTACATTTTTTAACATTAAATCCCAGCTGCCAAATTCTAGGCCATTCTTCAAGCTTAGCTAGATCCCTCCTCATGTTATCTACACCTTCCTGGATGTTTACTCTATTGCAGATTTTGGTATCATCCGCAAAGAGGCAAACCTTACCCGACAGACATATAAATTTACGACATTTCACCACCTGTAAATCTACTTTTGTAGTTTATGGCATATTATGCCCTTGGGAGCTTCTTTATGTTGGAAAGACCATCAGAACCCTGCAAGTAAGAACGAACAAACACAAGAGTAGAATTAAATGTAAAACTCGGGAAGCACCACTGGTTGACCATTGTCTGACATTACAACATTCTTTTGATAACCTCAGATGTTTTTGTATAGATCATGTCCCATGGAGAGCCCAGGATTCATCACGAGCACAGAGGTTGATTATACTAGAACAACGTTGGATCTATCGATTGGATTTCAGTAATTCCCCAAGGATAAAACAGCAGAATCGAATGGGAACATTGTCTCTAATCAATTTGCATTTAAAGCACCCGTACTCCACCATAAATAGCAGTTCCGCATGCGTGGCGTCTTCACCACCTATAGACTAGTTACAAAGACTTGTCAGAAAGATTGAACACGCTGGTGGAGATGAGTTTGGTTCTAGTGCAGTAAGAAACAGAAATAACATCTTATCAATATTTGTGGATAGTCGGAAAGTTTTATTCTCAGTTATGATTACTATTTTGGAAGTCAAAACCCAATAAACTTCTATAATCGCTTTCTGTTTTAGCATGGCTGAGGCGACCCCCTGAAGAAACCGTTGCCAGTGAAACGCAAACTAAGCGCGGCTGATGGCGTTGGGGATACAGCCTTACACTAGACGCTAACAAGCTAAGCGAATCTTTAATTATTTAAGTATTTATTTAAACACATATCCCGTAGGTGGTGGTGGTAAAAGGTCGGTGATGCGAACAGGGCTTATTTCAAAAATCTAAGCTATAAGCTATTGCTTTTACAGCCCCTGATCTGAGACCTGTTAACAACCACTACGGGTAGTTTTATTTATGAATATCACGGAGTATCACAGAATAGATTGTTGAAGTAGTGTGATTTTTATCACTTTCCACATTTGATTCAGAGTGTTGGACTTTAGGAGTACTGGATTTGGCTCTGAGCGAGAAGACCATTACTGAATTTGTGCAAGACAAAACTAGAACCAGCCACATCCAAAGTGTGTTCTGCTTTTGGGGCATTTGCTGTAGTACAGGGGAAAAGGTAAGCAGATTTGCTTTGTTCTGTCATGTAGCATACTCAGTGTTTGAAGTATTTTTTAGGTGACTTTTTTCAAGAAGTTTATAACAAACTTACAATCTTATCTCAGAAGATCCAGGCGACTGCTGGAAAAGGAGAGGAAAAAACATGCAAAGATTTGGGCTGAGATGCAGTGTCTCATCTGGAAGTGGTGACTCGTATCCTCCCAAGAAAAAGCAAAAAGTGTATGTATGCGGGAAGACCACCATAAGAGACTTTCTGGGTTGCTATCCTGGTATCTCCTCCCCCCACCCATTGAAATACTTAATCTGTTTTGATCAGTAAACATATTGCATTTCTAGTTCTAACTCTGGTTTGAGAGGCATGGCTCAAGAATTGAAAAAACAAAAAATGCTTAATCATGCTGCCAGACCAGCCTAGAAGCATGATTTTTTGCCACCCTGTTGGTAGATTAAGAAAGAGGACCACAACTTTACAGTAACATTGTTGCAGAAAGGAGTTGAGCAGAGCAGGCAGTTTCCAGTATTCTTGATCCAGTAGATGTTGGATGCATGCTGGACTAGTGTAGTGAGGTCTCCTAAGGCAGAAGTCTCAGGACTGGTTACAACCTGATTGAGACCAGTACTCTAGCTCCAGAAACTGCTCCCAGGACTGCTGCTGTGGCAGTATGCCACAGTGGCTGCTTCAAGGTTTCTGTGTTTGCAATCTAGCTGAGCAAGCTGGGGAAGTCACCTTGGTATCTAGGATTAGCCCTTCTGGGTGTGTTTCCTGGCCTGTCTTGGTTCCCTCACCCTCTATTCTTCCCCAGTTGGCATCCTCTCGAGCAGATTATTGGGGGCTAGTGTGATTAACGTTATTTGGGAGAAGGAGCAAGTGTCAAGTTCCAACAGCTTTGGGGTGATTCCCAGCTGCTATGGCTGAGCAGGCTACTACTACTACTACTACTACTACTATTTAGCACACTTATAGTGCCACCCACGCAGCGCTGTACAGGTAAACATACAGAGACAGTCCCTGCTCGTTAGTCATGCTCGTCCAAGCTTACAATCTAGTTGAGACAATACAGAGCAATAGTCAAATCGGTGCAAAGCACCGTATGGTCTTTACAATTCGGTCATGAAAGTTAGCAGGAGTCAGGTTGAGATAAGGGAAAAGTCAGGATCTGAAAGCAATAGTGAAGAGGTGGGTCTTCAGTCTGGACTTGAAGAGGGCCAAGGAGGGTTGCTTGGCTATAGACACAGGTAGGCTGTTCCAGGCATGAGGTGCAGCAAGGTGAAAGAAGCAAAGTCGAGAATTAGAGGTACGAGTGGAAAGGCCTAGATAGGAGTAACTTGTTAGCAGAGCGAAGTTCCCGAGAGGGGGTGTAAGGAGAAATAAAAGATGAGAGGTATTGAGGGGCTGCAGAGTGAATGCATTTATAGGTCAGCAGGAGAAGCTTGAACTGGATGTGGAATTGGATGAGGAGCCAGTGAAGCGACGAGAAGAGTAATGTGGGCATGGCGAGGTTGACAGAAGATTAGTCGAGCAGCATGATTTTGTATAGATTGAAGAGGAAGGAGATGGCTCACGGGAAGACCAGCAAGGAGTAGATTGCAGTTGTTATGGCGAGGAGATTAAGGAATGGATAAGGGTTTTGGTAGTGTGTACAG
This sequence comes from Ichthyophis bannanicus, assembly GCA_033557465.1. NCBI lineage: Eukaryota > Metazoa > Chordata > Amphibia > Gymnophiona > Ichthyophiidae > Ichthyophis > Ichthyophis bannanicus. Next base: position 283,715,502 of record CM066044.1, on the reverse strand, counting down.
AAAGGAAGGGGTGGATTTTGCTAATGTTGCAGAGAGAAGCGACAGGTCTTAGTTATGTGATGGATGTGTGGAGAAGGAGAGAGAGTCGAAGAGAACCCCCAGATTGTGGGCCAAGGGAACAGGAAGGATCGTGGAACCAGACTGAGAAGGTGGGGAAGAGGAGGGGAGGAGTTGGGGGGGGGGGGAGGAAGACAAGGAGTTCAGTCTTGGCCATGTTTAACTTCAAGCGGCGATGAGATATCCAGGCAGCAATGTCAGAAAGGCAGGCTGAGATCCTGATCTGGATTGCTGGAGAGAGATTAGGTGTAGAGAGGTAGATTAGGGAGTTGTTGGCATAGAGATGGTACTGAAAGCCATGGGAGGAGATAAGCGCACCAAGGGATTGGGTATAGAGAGAAAAGGAGGGGGCCCAAGACAGATCTCTGGGGTACACCAATATGGAGCGGAGTGGGAGAGGAGGAAGAGCCACCAGAGCATACACTAAAGGAGAGATGAGAGGTAGGAGAACAATGATAGTACGGAGCCCTTGAAACCAAGCGAGGTGAGGGTGGAGAGAAGATTGGTCAACAGTGTCAAAGGCAGCGGAGAGGTCGAAGGATGAGGACTGAGAAAAGACCCTTACATTTAGCCAGGAACAAGTCGTCAGACTTTTGTAAGAGCCATTTCAGTGGCATGTAGGGAACAGAAGCCAGATTGTAGTGGGTTCAAGAGGGCTTGGGAGGCAAGGAAGTCGAGGGCAGGCAGTGGTGGTAGACTGCCTGTTCCAGTAGTTTTAGATATGAAGGGGAGGAGGGAGATGATGAGTCGATAGTTAGGACAGGTGGGATCAAGAGGGATTACTTGAGGAGAGGTGTGACAACAGCATGTTTGAAGTCTATGGGGACAGTTGCAGTGGATAGTGAAAGGTTTAGAATATGAGAGATGGAGGGGACAACATTGGGGGGGGGGGAGAGGTGGGATGGGGTCAGAGGAACAGGGGTGGGTGTGGAGGAGGAAAGGAGTGTGGTTTCCTCTTCAGAGATCATAGGGTAGGAGGAGAGGGTTGCAGGGGAAGTATGGATGGAGGGGGAGGATAGAGGAGAAGGGGGGTAGGCGAGGAAGTGGGGAATTGGAGGGTTTTTATTTATTACTTTTATATACCGCGCTCTTTAAAAATCAGTGCGGTTTACAGGTAACATTTGTGCATATCGATATATCAGAGATGCCTTTACAGAAAACAGGGATACAACTTGGATTTCAACTTGGGTAACTGTTTACAATATCTACAATTCTGTACAACAGCTACAAAATGTTTTGTGGGTCATCGATGTTTAGCTGGGTGTGTTGTGGCTGATATTGGGCTGTGAATAGTGTAGGAGAAAGAGGTGATGTGTTAGAGCTTTTATGAATTGTATAATATCGGTAATTGCTCGGATTGAGGGTGGGAGTGCATTCCAGCATGTGGGTGCATAGAACTTAAAAGCTCTGCTCTTGGTCTCTTGTGAGCATTTGGTTATTTTGTTAGGGATCAGAAGGGTGATGGTGAATGATGATCTCTCTCTGTTTGCCAGGGTAAGGTGGATCAACTCTGTAAGGGAGGAGGAGGATATGTTGATGGCTTTAAATGTTATCAAGGCTACTTTATATGTTGTCCAACAGTAGACTGGTAGCCAGTGTAATTCCTTTAGAATCTGGGTGATATGGTCTCATTTGGAGGCTCCATGGAGGAAGCGAGCTGCGGTATTCATAGCTAGTTGTAGTGGACTTAATGAGCACTTGGGTAGGCCATGAAGAATCGTATTGGCATAGTCAAAGTGGGGGGTCACAAGTGCCTGAAATACTGTCCTGAAATCGCCTGGTTGCAGTAGAGGTCGGAGATGTCTCAATGTTCGTATTTTATGGTGGATCTGCTTGACGGTGTTGCTGATGTGTGCTTTGAAATCTAGCTGCTGGTCTAATGTAACACCAAGGTAGCAGATCGTGGGTCTGGATGTGAGCTCAGCGTCTTTCGTCTTTAGCGCAGGTGGAGGGGAGAAGTTTTGATTTCTTGTAGTGAAGAGTACATCTGTTTTGCTAAAGTTTATCTTGAGGCCTTGTGCATGGAACCAGTCCGTTACAGCCTCAAAACATTTTATCAGAGGGGAGAAATCCGGCTTATCATTCAAGAATGGAATGAAGAGTAGTACATCGTCAGCGTAGATTAGACATGAGACGTTGAAGGAGCAGATTACTTCACATACGGGTTGCATATATATGTTGAATAACAATGCAGAGAGTGAGGAGCCTTGAGGTACACCATGTTTTTGCTGGAAGGTTTAGAGGTTGTGGAACCTGTACGAACTTGCTGCCATCTGTCCGTTAGGTATGATTTGCACCAGCTCAATGCTAAACCACTGATTCCCTTATCTTGAAGCCATCTCAGGAGTTGATCATGGTTTACGGAATCAAACGTGGCGGCAATGTCCAGAAAAATCAGTGCAAATCCTTGTTTGATGTTATCGGTTCCTGTGACCAGTGTATTGATTAGTGTGGTTAGTTTCCACACCGTGTGATACTCGAAAGCCATGTTGGGCTGGGTCCAGGGGAGCCATTGAGTCAATATGATCCTGTATTTGGCGTTGCACAACCTTTTTCAATTAACTTTGCCAACAGTGGCATGCTTGATATTGGTCGATATGATTCAACCTTCTGTGGATCCAGTTTGGTGTTTTTTCAGAAGAGGGCCCGATTGACGTCTGCTTGAGGCATGATGGGAATAGACCTGTAGAGAAGGATAGGTCCATGATCTTACATAGTATAGGGCTGATTTCCTTTCGTAGAGCTCTTATCCAGAATGCTGGACAGGGGTCATTTGGTGCAGTCGTGGCGTTGACAGTAGTGATGTCCAACATGTGTGGTTGTTGGTGTTACGATAGCTGTGAGTGGCTGGATATGTGGTGAATTGCTGCTAGGGTTGGATAACGTGGCTTTGCTGACATTGTTGGTTTTGGCCAGTAAGTAATCTGCATAGTCCTATGAATTAATCATGTCTGATGGAGGGGCAATGGCTCCTTCGTTAGGGTTTTTACAATGTTGAAAAGCTCATGGGGTTTGTGTAAGGCACGGTTTAGGAGATTTGAGTGGTGATCTCTCATTGTCGCTGATATTAACTCCCGATGTTTGTTTGTTTTTAAGGTGGTAGGTGTATGCTATTAGTTCCATTGGGGCCCGTGTACATCGCCATTTTCTTTCCAGTTTCCTTAGCAGCAAGGAGGTTCTTAGTTCGGCGGTATACCAGTGTGCGGGTTTTCTACTTCTTGGACACTTGCCAGGGGTAAGTGGTTTAGTTTGGACAGGTTTGCGGGCAAAGGAGCTCAGGCGATTGTTCCATGAAGCCATCATCTCTTCAAGGTCTGGAGGTGCAGATATGATTTTAGGTAGGATGTCCTTGATTGTCTCTTCGTCCAGGGGTCTGAATCGACATGTGGGTGTTGCTGGTTTTTCAGTTAGTCTTTGTTTGCTTATTTTCCTGCTGGATAGGTATTTGGAATTGTAATAGGTTGTGATCCGACCATGGGACGGGTGTGATAACTATGTCATACTTGTATTTTGAGTTCTCTTCCAGTTGTGGGTAGAAAATGAGGTAAAGCATGTTTCCCTTTCGGTGGGTGGGGGCATCAACTATTTTTTCATATCCTAGGTTGTTCAAGGAAGGCATTGGAATGATTATCCTGCAGGGCTGGCAGATTGAAATCGCCCAGTACCCATTTTGGCTTACGTGCGTCTTTGGGGTTGGAGGCTAGGTCAATTATAGTTGCAAGATCTTCAGGGGAAGCGATGGGGGATCTAAAGACAAGGTTAATGGTACTGTGGATGTTGTATATAGTGATTATATCCAGGTGGGTTGAGCTGTTAGAGCTGATTGATTGATATTGGAGATCTGCCTTTGCTACAATGAGGGTACCACCTCCTCTGTGGTCCATTCTGTGACATGAGTGTATAGAGAAATCCGGGGCGATGATTTGATAAGTACTGAGTCTGAGGTGGTGAGCCATGACTGTTAGTTGCAGGATATCTAGCTTGAGTTGTGTTATGAGGTCAATGGCTGGCCACTTTTTACAGATTGACTGGGAATTTGAGTGCGCATTTTAGGTTGCGTGGTTTTAGGTTCTGCATCTCCTTGTGTTTTGTGGTGTGCTGGAGTGGTATGTGAATTAGGTATGAGTGAGGGTTTTTTTTTTTTGGGGGGGGGGGGTTCTGTCAGTGTATGGTGTGTGTTGCTGTGTTGTCTCCTATCTTAAGTTTGTACTATTGGGATTGGGTTATAGGTGGAGGCGGAAGATAGTGTACAGGAGAGAAATGCTAAGGAGGTATAAACTGGATAAGGCCATGATGGATATTGACTTGTTGGTCTGGTTCAGAGTTTCCTATGAGTGGTAGGATTTCTTTGGGATGTGTAAGCTGGCAGGGCCTTCTCACTGAGAGATTTGTGATGTGCTGTCTTAGGTGCTGTATAGGTAGTACTTGCAGTAAGCAATAGCACAGAACTACTGATAACAATAGCAGCAAGGTATTGGCAACACTGGTAACAGACTAATAGCAACAATAGTAGCAACACTAGTAGCAGACTACTGGCAACAATAGTAGCAAAACACTGGTGATACTAGTAGCAAAATCTTAAATTGTAGCAGACAACAGTGGTTATACTTGCAGTCTGTAGCAGAGGGAAGAGCAGTTAGCTGGTTAAGTCATTACTTTCATATCTAATGCTGCTTAAGGGGGGTGGATCCTAGAAGACTTGCTGCTGTTCGATCTTGACCTGTTTCTGTTGTATGCCTCGTGGCCTTGCTGAATAGCCTCAAAGAGGGTGCGAGTGGTGGTGCGTTATTATGGAAGTAGGTGGCAAAGGTTTGGGCAGAAAGGGAGGGCAGGGGCACACCTTGAGGACAGAATTGAGAGTATTAAAGAGGCAGCGAGGATCAGAGGTAGGAGTTAATCAGATGGATGTAGTATTCTTATTTGGCGAGTGCTATGGCTGACTGGAAAGATCCAAGCATGAATCTGAAGTGTGGTAGAAGGTCTTCTGGGGAGCGGGACTTGTCCATGCACATTCAGCAGAACGGGCACAAGTGCATAAATAGCAGGTTGTGGATGAGAGCCATGGCTGGGGGGTAGAACGTCTGACAGGGCGAGGGGTGGGTGGGGCAAGAGTGTCAAGAGCCAAGGATAGTGCAGCATTATAAGAGGAAACTGCTTCGTCAACAGATTTGGAGGACATAATGGAGGAAAGGGATGGGGAAATGGTGGAGAGGGTCGAGGGATCAATATTATGAAGGTTTCTAAATAGGTTGGGGGAGAGAGGATGAGGTTGAGACCACAGAAGCTGAAGATTAAAGGTTAAAAGGTGATGGTCTGAGGGAAGGATTGAGTTGCAGAGGTTTGAGGGGGAGGAATTAGAGAAGAGTATCAGGTCAAGGCAGTGGCCATGCAGGTGAGTGGGGGTAGTGGAGCACAGTTGTAGGTCAAACGAGGAGGTGAGGGCGAGGACCTTTAAAGCATGGGATCGGAGGGGTTATCAATGATGGAAGTTAAAATCGCCAAGAATAAGAGTGGGGGAAGAGGGATCCATAAAGACGGAAAGCCAGGAGTCGAAGTCGGTGAGGAAGGTCGATTTGGATTTGTCGGGTGGGTGATAGATAATAGCTACTCGGAGGGGAAGTGGTGTGAAGAGGCAAATGGAATGGACTTCAAAAGAGGGAGGAGTTAGACTGAGGCAAAGGGAGGTGTTGGAATTGGCAAGAGGGGGAGAGTAGAAGCCCAACACCACCACCGTGGCCAGTGGATTGAGGTGTGTGGGTGAACTGGTAGCCCCGTGGCAGTGGATGCGGTATCATCTGGGTGGAGCCAGCTCTCAGGGCAAGAAGGTGTAGCACAGTAGAGAGAGAGTGTGAGTAAAAAGAAGCTTGTTAGAGACTGAGCAGGTGTTCCATAGGGCACATGAGAATGGGAGAGGGATATGGATGAAGTTGGACAAATTGTGAGGATTTAATTCCAGAGTAAAACAGCGGTCTAAGGGGACCGTTACATGAGGATCTACATTCAGAGCAGTACAGAGATCTAGAGGGGCCATGGGTGAGTGTCTCTGGATGAATGTGCTCTCCTTGAGGGACATGAGGGAGGGTAGGAGAAGGGGGCATGAAGGGGGGTCCTGATGATATTGGATCGGTTACGTGAGGATCTATTTTTTTTTTTTTTAGAGTGGGATTGAACTCTAAGGGGGATAGGGTTGGGGTTGATATCTCTTGAAGAGTGATTGGGGATTGAGTGAGGGAGGGTGGAAGGGGAAAGGAGAGGGATATGGATGAGATTAGATAACGTATGTGAGGAACTTTTCTTAGTGTGCGAAATTGAGGGGGGCTAGGGTTGGGGTTGATATTGCCTGATAGGAGAAGGAGTAATAGAGAACGGGGTAGGGTGGAGGTGGTACGGCAGAAGCGAGGGTAGGGTTTCCTTAAAGAGGGGGTTGGTTGTATGAGGTGGACGGTGTGTGATGAAGCTCAAGAGTAGATGCTAGGTAAGAAGACAGAATGGAGGGAGAAGTGAGGAAGGTAGAGGGAGTGTAGGGGGGAGAGGGGTGAGGGTGCTGGTGGGAGGGGAGGCTGTTAGGGAGTATGAGGGAGAGAAGGACAATGTGATGTGGGGCCATAGAGGAGTAGTGGGGGCTATGCAGTGTTATCTTACAAGCAATGAGGTGGTTAAGATATCTATGCCTTATGCAGTGTATGTTATAAGTGGGGACTGTATGCTATGGAGTATAGGTTACAATGCAAGCAATGGGAGTGGGGAGACTATAGCCTGTGCCACAAAGTTCAATGTAAGTAATGGGTAGCAAGTTCAATGTAAGCAATGTCCAGGCAAGCAGCACATGGTAACCTACAAGCAATGAAGGCAATAATGGCCAGGCAAGCAGCACATGGTAACCTACAAGCAATGGGTAGCAAGTTCAATGTAAGCAGTATCCAGGCAGCGAGTTCGACATAAGCAGTGGGTAGCAAGCAATAATGAGGAGGGGATGGGGTAGCAGTGGAGGCTACCGGTGGGTGCTTACGTATTATGGGTGCTGGCTGGACCTCAGGAGCTGAGTTGGGGAGGAGCGTTACATACCCATTCTGTTTATCGACGCTGCAGTGGTACCCGGGTGATCCGTTGGTGTTGAGCTGGTCCAAATGTTGTGGTGGAGGTGTTCTCTTGTTGTAGGAGCGGTGTTTAAAAGAGGCATGCAGAGTGGAGGCGGAGCCAACCTCGGAGCAAGATGGCTGCATAGGAGATCTGCTCCCCCTGACCCTTTTGCATAATCCTGTCCTCATCACTTCCAAACTTGACGGTGTGCAACGATACTGAGCCTGCGGCTTTCCGAACATGTCGGGAACTAAACAGACTCGGCTTGAGTTTGCAAATCAGCAAGGTGCTGGCTCTAAAAGATCTAAAACGGATCCTCTGTCACCTCTCAAGATGGCGCCGCTGGCTGAGGTGGTTGAGGGAGCGGCGGAAATTTTGAAGGAAATTCGTGCGGTCCGCAAATGGGTTGAGGCGAACGGCGAGTCCCTGGATGAGTTGCAGGCCGACTTCAAAGAGATGAAGGAGCAGATTGTGACGCTTACCTGCAGAATGGAAAAGATGGAAGGGTCTGTGGCCCTGCATGAGCAGCAACTGAGTCAGCTACCCCAAGCAGCACGGAGAATTGAAATGTTAGAGCGCAATCTGGAAGATATGAACAACCGGGCCCGGAGAAACAACATTAGTTTAGTGGGGATCCCTGAAGGAGCGGAAGGGAAAGACCCTATAAGGTTCCTGCAAGAGTGGCTTCCTCGGGCCTTGAAAATTGATTTTCAATTGCCTCTGGAGATCAAGAGAGCCCATCGGGTCCCCTCTATCCTCTCTACACAGCTGAAGAAGCCGCGCCCTTTGATATGCTGCGTGTTGCGGTATCAGCAAGTTGCGCTAATAATGTCGGTGGCACGATCTACCCTGGAGCTGCAATTTGAGGGCAATCGGGTGGCTTTGTACCCGGACTTTAGTAAGATCACGGTTGATAAGAGAAAACAATTTTTGGCATTTAGACCGCGGCTCCTCCATCTATAACTCACCTTAGATATATTCCTGCCACTTTTGACTCACTCTAGATTTACTACTGTTGTCAGTAACTTAATTTGAAATATCACTGCTATCTGTGTTTCATACCAGATTTATTACTGTTGTCAGTAACTCACATCTAACTTCTGACGTGGCCTCTATATCAACCTACCACTACCTTCTAATATGTAACAACTGATTGTTCTACTGAGCAAGCCAATTTACATCTCTACACTAGTCATTAACTGTCCTTCCTACTGTTGTCAGTAATTATTTATATTATCTCATCAGAGATTACCACACCACCTCTACACTACTCAACACCCCACCGAATCAGACACATTGGCTAACATACCTCTGATCCAGATTCAGAAAATGGCACACTCCAACATCATGTTTCCAAGAATATTATACACATTTATACTATTGACAATAATAACTAACCTATCACTAAGTCTAAACAGCAAAAATTACAGGACCATCCCTATAATACACAATCATACCCAATATGACAACCATATTGGACACATTCACCCAAACAACTATCCAAAGATAAACTACCATAGACTAATACACATAAAACAAACAAGTTCACCTCAAATTTGCAAGGAAACGTCCTCAAACTTATCCTCCCTATCATGCATTCTTATTAATGCACGATCAATGAAAAATAAACTCCCCATATTTAATGATCTAATAACAGATTCCAAACCAGACATTTTATGTGTCACAGAGACTTGGCTTTCTGAAACGGACACAGTCTACCTAAATCAACTTGATAATGAAAACTATGACCTTTTTTACAAACATAGGTCTAACAAAAAAGGCTGAGGAGTCCTAATGATGACGAAAAAGATATTAAATGCTAAATCAATCCAAACAAACATATCTAATAACATAGACACATTATTAATAAAAATCGGCCTCATGAAAATCTGCTTAATTTATAGGCCTCCAGACCAAAGTGCAGATTGCCTAGACTCCTTTATTGATCTCCTTAGCTCATCCACTGCACAAAACCCTGTAATCATGCTAGGTGATTTCAATCTCCCATCACTATCAACACAACTCCAAATTATTTCTGGATGCTATATCAGATATAGATTATCATCAAATAATAAATACCGCAACACATATAAAAGGAGGAATACTAGACATGATTTTTCTTCCCGATGTACTCTTCAAACTAATCAACCCAAATTCCATAGCACTCACAGAGACACCCTGGTCTGATCATTATACTATCAAAATAGACCTCAAATATCATACTACTAATGTCAAAAACTATACATTAAGTGGCCCCACGTCAACATTTAAAAAGTTTAATGAAACAGAATTCCTTGACTCTACAATCCCCCACCTCTTGCCATCCACATCAGATCTAGATGACGCTGTCAACAACTGGTACGAAACCATCAATAATGCAGCCAAATGCAACCATACAAATAAACAAAGAATACACCTCAAAACAAACAGTACACCATGGTTCAATAATACACTAAAACAAATGAAAAAAGAACTAAGAAAACACGAAACTAAATGGCGAAAATCTAAGTTGACTATACATAAGGAAATATATAATAACCATCTCATAAAATATAAAGAAGCACTAGATAGTACAAAGAAAAACTACTACGCAGCAACCTTAGCAAAATCATTTAATAGACCTCGAGAGCTATTTTCTATTGTCAGAAACCTTACCAATAACGCTCAAACTTCTAGCAATGAAATCACTGACATCTCAGTACAAACACTAGCCAATCACTACCAAAACAAATCAAAAAAACCTCAAATGTCACTAGATACAATTAACACCTTTCAGCAGCCTATTGACGAATGGTCAGACTTTTACCCCATTTCAAGAACGTCATTAAAAACTATCATATCTGGTCTCAATACCACAACTTCATACTTAGACCCATGCCCAGTATCATGGATAAAAAACACACTACCAACTCTTCTATCATTCATTCTTCCAATAGTCAACCTCTCATTAACCCAAGGTTACCTACCACAATCACTCAAGCACGCACAAATACGCCCAATTCTAAAGAATAGCAAATTAGATAAAACGTCCCCAATATCATACAGACCCATCTCTAGCATACCATTTTTGGCCAAAATAATAGAAAAAGTAGTGCAATTACAGACACAGGAATACATAGACACATCTTATCCACTTGATGAGCAACAATATGGATTTCGACCCCGACACGGAGTAGTTGAAACACTACTTACTGTATTAATTGATACTCTAAGAGGAATCGACAACCATAAACAAGCATTCATCCTCCTCTTCATTGACATATCAGCGGCCTTTGATAGTGTACATCACTCAATAATGCTCAGAAACTTAAAACAGATAGGCATAAACTCTACAGTACATAAATGGTTCACTTCCTATTTAAACAACAGAACTCAAAATGTACGAATAGGCAATCAAACTTCAACTACATATAACCAAGAAATAGGTTTACCACAAGGATCTGCTCTATCAGCCCTACTTTTTAACATTTACATAAAACCGGTCTGCAATATCTTTAAAAAATTTGGAGTACAATATCACCTCTATGCAGACGATATTATGATGTACATTCCATTTACTATCCCTAACCTACCATTACAACTCCTCTCAGACTGTTATAACGAAATCACAATTTGGCTAAAAACTCAAAACCTCCATATATACCATGCTAAAACCGAAGTCCTAATTGTAACAAAAAATCAATCATTTATTCCCCCAACCCATATAACACTACAAGATCAAGAAATTAAAATAAAAAATGAAATAAGATATCTAGGTGTTATAATAGATACACACCTTACAATGGAAACACACATTAGAAACACCACAAAGAAAATCTATTTCAAACTTAAAATTCTCAAACAACTACGCCCGCTAGTATTTGTACAAGATTTCATTAATATAACACAAGCTATTATAACCCCTCACTTTGATTTTGCCAACCTAATACTTATGGGCATTTCAAAACAGAACATTAAAAGAATTCAACTAGCCCAAAATGCAACGGCAAGGATTATATTAAAAATAAACTCACTCCAACACATAACACCAATACTAGCATCCCTTCATTGGTTACCAATACAGAGTAGGATAACATACAAAACAATAATTACCTCATTCAAAGCATTAAATGATATGGCTCCAACTACACTATGTAATTTAATATGCAAAGAAACACCTAAGACTACCCACAGAAAAGAACAATTAAACTAAAGATTCCGAAGGACTTCATAAAAGCACATAAATTAACCAACAATAGAGCCTTCTCTCATATAGCTCCTACTATCTGGAACTCCCTACCAGAGGATCTACGATCTCTAACAGAGATCATGGAATTCCGCAAAAAATTAAAAACTTATCTATTCACCAAACACTATAACACCATGGAAAACCTTACACTCAACTTAGATAAAGGCTAAACAAGTAACTGACAACATAAAGCACAACCCTTCCACATAAATAGACCTCACACATAGCGCAAATGAAAAGACTTTCCAATCTCTTATGCCCTAATACCTTCCTCTTGTATATAGTTGTATCTGTTATGTACTATATTATGTATGTTAACACCATTTTCTGTCAGTTAATTGTTTTAACTCAGTTCCAGTTAAATTTGTTTAATTTATGATACTTTAAGATGTTCTATGTATATCTAAGATGTTCTATGTAAAACAAATTTCGATTTGTTAATAGTTGTTATTTGTACACTGCATCTGATCTCTGGAAGATGCGGTATAAAAATGAATGTTAAATAAATAAATAAATCTGCAAGCCCGGTTTGGACTACTCTATCCGGCTCGTCTCAAGGTGACTTTGAACAATTCTACTAAAACCTTTGACAACCCTAAAGCTTTGGAACAGTTTTTAGCAGATCAGGAAGCCTTGGCCATGCAATGAGGTGCCTGCATTTGGGAAGTGCTTTGCGTGGCTATTTGGCCTTCATTTACAAATGGGCATGACTCTCGCATTTTGTTTGGACTATGGCCTGGCCAAGGATCGTTGCATTGCTTGCTGGAGCAGGACGCTTTGCTGCAGATGTCTGGCAGGTTTGCGTGCGTGCTGAGTGCACATCTCGGAATGCTTTCGATTTCCTGATTTGATGAGGACATTTCTCATATTATAATGTTTAAAAAAAAAAAAAAGGAAGGGGAGAAGGAAGGAAAGAGAAAAAAAAGAAGAAAAAAACAGAGTAAAAAAAAACTAAAAAAGAAAACTTTTTTTTTTACCATAATACTGTATTTTTTTTTTCTTTCCTTTCTTTGTTACAAGGGTCAAGGGGGCTTGGGTTTGGTAACTGGTTTTTTTTTCTCTTGGTCTCCTACTAAGCTTTCTGTCTTGGGTTGCCTCACCTATTGAATGGGGCCTTTCTTTGATAAGGTTAATGGGTTGCTCTTTGGGGTCTGCTGTCTCATGATGTCTTTATTTAGGAATTTTGCTGGCACCAGATTTAGTTTTAGTGTTCAATGGCTAAGGATATCAAACTATTATCTTTGAATGTAAAAGGTATTGTGAACCCTGCAAAGAGGAAAAAGGTCATTGCATATGGTAAGCAACAACAGGCCGACCTGATTTTTCTCCAGGAAACGCATCTGTCCTCAGCTGAAACTTTAAAATTAGAGGACAGTCAATATGCGTTAATCGGGCACTCCCCAGCAGTTCAAAAAAAAAAAAAAACGGTGTGGCCACACTGGTTCGTAAATCTTTAGGGGTTAAAGTGGAGGGCACTCGCTCTGATATTGAAGGGCGGTTGGCGAAGTCTATTATTTCAATAGGTGGTGTTCGGCGGGCAGTTGTCATCGTTTATGCCCCCAATAAAGATGACCCCAGGAGTAGTATAATGGGTACACTACTTGTCAAACTGATTGACAGGTGAGATAAGGATGGCGGGAGCCAATCAGCGTTCACTTCCGGTCTATGTCCCGCCTTAGGCCACGCCCCCTCCCATAGAAGTGAATGGTGAGTTAGCCCCACCCACTCCCGCCCCCAAAATGTTGACAGGTACCAATCAGCGCCCACTTACGGTGTATGTCCCGGCCCACTCCCGCCCCCAAAATGTTGACAGGCACCAATCAGTGCCCACTTCCGGTGTATGTCCCGCCTTAGGCCACGCCCCCTCCCATAGAAGTGAATGGTGAGTTAATCCCGCCCCCCGGCGTGGCCACCGCCCCCACTTGACACACCCCTGCCCCCACCCCAAGGATGACATCATCCAATCAGCATACACTTCCGGGGGGTGTGTCACACCCATGCCACGCCCCACAATATGGCATTAGCCAATCAGCACCCACTTCCGGGGTTTGTGCTACGCCCACAGCCTCCCACCCTCCTCCACGCCCCCTGCCTACATCATCGGAAATGACATCACCGGAAACAGGGCGTCATCAGAAGAGGGACTGTCCCTTTTTTGCTGACATCAGCGGAAACAGTATGGCTGACTCTGGAAATGTGTTTTTGCTTCTGCTTAATACTGAAAAACAAAAATGCTTTTCTCTCTGTCTCTCTCTCACACAAAAACTGATTCCTAGCACAGAGAGACAGGCAAGCTAGAATCTTTTTTCTTTCCAAAATGCAATTAGCACATCTTTGTTAGAGGGATCACCCTCTCACCCTCAACCACGCCCCTGCCTACATCATCGGAAATGGACTGTCCCTTTGTGCTGACATCAGCAGGGAGCAGTGTGACTGACTCCGGAAATGTGTTTTTTTTTGCTTCTGGTTAATGTTTACACCTGCAAAAAAAAAAAAAAGCAGGAACCCTGGAAAAATAAAATGCTTTTCTCTCTCCCACTGCACCAGTTCTTATTTCTCACAAAAAGATTCACGGCACAGAGAGACACAATTTTCTTTACAAATGCAATTGTTAGAAAAACTAGTGCGGTCCATGTGATAGAATTTTACTTTTAAGACCTCACTGTTAGAAATATTCTGACAGACCTGTAGAGTTCAAATCCCCCTAATACTGTAATGGCAAGCGCTTTGAAAAGCTCTTATTCTATCACTCACCCACAGAAGGAAAACTCACAGACAGGCTGGAATGCAATCAGGATCTTTAATGTGCACACAGGATCAGACAGAGATACCAGCAACCTCCACAAGGGTCTGAACCCCGAGGGACGTCCTTCAATGCCTTAAATACAGTATAATTTCAAACTCATTCTGTAATCCCATTTGCCACAGGTATTTCTTGTCCACCAATCAGCAGCCCCTGGGGAAGGTACCTGGGTGACCTGTCCAAACCGGTGTGCTCTGGTCTTTTGGTTTCTGGGCTAGGGGATACTGTGCTCAGACCTGGAGTGGGGGAAGGGTGTCTAAAGAAATAGCAGGCTGATTACCTCATGGCTTGCGGGGGAAGGGTCAGGCTGATCAGAGCCTCATGGCTTGCAGCATGGCTTGGGGGAAGGGCTACCTACAGCTACCTCATTCCCCCCTTTTTAAGTAAGACCTCAACCGCTAGAGGCGGTAGAGGGCTGTATTACTGGAGGCATGCCGCAGAGGGGTGTATTGGGTCAGGGCCATAACAGTGGTAGCAGCCTTGCGTTCTACCAGGGTGTCGAGGGTGGTGGTAATGGAGCGGTGGAGGATGGGGATACAACATGGTATGAGGGCACATACTAAGAAGAGAAGGAAAACTCCTATAACTAGGGTTTTAAGGCCCCACAACCAACCAAACAATTTGGAGAACCACCCCGTCCCCAGTCCCATGGACGGGTCTGAGATTTGTTTCGCCAAGTCACGTAGGTCTTGGATTGAGCGCTCAATGGACACACTTTCATCTGTGAGGTTAAAACAACACATTCCTTCGAATTCCTCACACCCATGGTTGAGGCGTAAGCAGGAAATCTATGGTCATTCTATTTTGTAGAATCGCTGTACGTAGGCTGGACAACTCATAATTTATGGAAGCTAGTATGGTTGAGGTGAGGTTAATGGTCTTGGCTAGGGAGCAAGCGAGTCGGCTTACCTCCAGGGAGTTGTGTAGGGCCAATCCAGGTGTCCCAAGGATTGACACTGACAGCCCAAGAGCTGTCTCATCACTGTAAGGCTCCACGTTTGAGTTACAGGTCGAGGGCATGGGGGCAGAGCGGGGATAACTGGGGGGCCGGACGAAGGCAGCAGTTGTAAGCCTAGCAAAAGTGCACGGACCACCAGTGGCATTTGCAGGGACGTAAGTGTACGTCATTTTGCCACATACTAAAAACCAGCCTAAGGGAAGATACATTTCTGAGTGTGAATAGGATACATTTGTAACAGAGCTGCATGATAACACAGTATTTGATACATTGTTTCCTCCCCTCTTGGCATTGACAAAAAAGAAACAATCACTAGCATTTAGAGTGGAAACTACCTGCAAGGAAAAAAGGCACTTGGTTGAAAAGTGTAGAAGTCGGTCGGGTAACCCCAATATGGTAGAAATATATTCCAGGTTGTTTACAGTTTAAATTAGCAAGCATAGTGAAGTTCTGCATCTCACACAAACTAGACGGTACAGCAATAAGAGAGGTTTGTAGAGAGTTTCGTATACAAAAGTTTGTCATGTTCAGAGCAGTTTGGGCGAGTAATACTGCTGTGTTAGTAGTCTCTGCACTTGTTGGGAAAACGGGCCCATGTCAGGGAAACGAGTAAGGCTAGGGCACCGCTTCTCATTCTGCTCCTGGTTCTGGAAAAGGGGGTCTCGTAGATCAGTCTCTCCGGGGGTCTCGTCGGCAGTCTGTTAGAGCCCTTTACTGGGCAGAAAGGTCCCTCTTCAGTTTCAAACGCAGGGGTTGATCTGGAATCGGGACTGCGGTCCAGGCTGGAACAACTTCTGGTGCAGCGGCCTTGACACGAGAGTGATGGATCCACGGAGCGACTTCAGCCACTTTAACAGCCGTGGGGGTGGTCAACAGAACAGTGTACGGGCCTCGCCACTGGGGGGTCAATGGGTCTTTCTTCCACTCCTTGACCCACACCTGGGAACCAGGCTGGTGCGTATGGAGCGCTTCAGTCAGGTTGATGGGGAGTCGCTCCTGGATCCACCGGTGCAATTTCTGCAATACAGAACTGAGAGCCGACAGTTCCTGCCGGGTTATTTCTGAACCTATCTGCACTAAATCTCCATGGACGCCCTGTATGAGGGGTGCAGGGCGACCATACACAGCTTCAAAGGCGGAAAAACACCGATACCCTTTCGTGGGGCTGACCGTATGCGGAGCAGAGCTATAGGGAGCAATTGGGGCCACTTCAGTGAGGTTTCCTGACACAATTTTGCTAACTGGCTCTTTATGGTGCGATTCATGCGTTCTACTTTCCCTGAGCTCTGCGGGCGGTAAGCTGTGTGTAGCTTCCAATCGATCTGTAAGGCTTTTACTACCTGCTGTATCACTTGGGCCACAAATGCAGGTCCATTATCAGATCCCACTACTACTGGAAGCCCAAATCGGGGGATGATTTCATGCAGCAACACCTTAGTCACTTCTCTGGCTTTTTCTGTGTGGACTGGGAAGGCCTCCACCCACCCCGTGAAAGTACAGACCAATACCAGCAGATACCGGTACCCATTTGCTCGGGGCATTTCTGAAAAGTCAACCTGGATGTTTCCCATAGGGGTGACCCCATAAGACTGGACCCCTGGGGGTTGGCTTGGGCCTTGACGGGCATTGTTTTTAGCACATGTGGTGCATTGTCTAGCAATTGCAGCTGTCAACGAGGATAAGCAAGAAATGAAGAAATATGGGCGGAGGGTAGTTTCCATTGCTGTCTTGCCCATATGAGTGGCCTGATGAAAGGATGATAGGAATGCTGGGGCAAGGCTGTCTGGGATGACTATCACTGGAGCTGTCCCTGTTCTAGGTAACCTTATCCAACCATCTGTGTGTAACACCCCACCCTCCTCCTGACAGAAAAAATCTAGCTCTCGTGTAGTGTACCTCTTGGCCCATTGGCTTAGTGGGACTGGAAACAGGGGGGCTTGTAGATCCTGGGAGCTCTGCGGGAAAAACTGGGACAAGGATGTGGTTGCTACTCGCCGGGCTTCTGCATCAGCCCGTCTATTTCCCTTAGCTATTTCACCGTTCCCTTTCTGGTGGCCTCTGCAATGCATTACGGCTACTGTTTTCGGATGCCAGACTGCTTCTAACAGGGCCAATATCTGGGGGCCATTCTTTATCTCAAGAGCCAGCTGCAGTAACTAACCCTCTTTCTTTGTACAGGGCCCCGTGGGCATGGAGAGTGGAAAAGGCATATCTGGAATCTGTGTATATATTTACACGACTGTTAGTCCCAAGGGTTAAGGCACGGGTAAGGGCAATGAGTTCCGCCTTCTGTGCGGAGGTTCCAGGGGCAAAGGCTGTGCTTCAACTATTTCTTCCATCGTCACCACCGCATACCCCGCACACCTGCGGCCCTCCAGCATCAGACTGCTCCCATCTACGTAGTAGGTCTCATCCGGATTGCTTAACGGGCACATCCGTCAGATCAGGGCGACTGGAGAAGACTGTTTCCATCACTTCCAGGCAGTCGTGATCAGGTGGTCCCGGGCCAACAGGCAGGAAAGTAGCAGGGTTCAAGGCTTGGCTGGTAGTTATCTGCACCCTGGGATTTCCCCATAACATGCTCTGGTATTTCAACATTCGGGAGCTGGTGAACCAGTAACTTCCTTTATGCTCTAGCAATGTTTGGACTGAATGTGGGATGGTGACTAGAAGGCCTTGGCCCATGGACAGTTTATCAGATTCTTCCACCAACAAGGCTGTTGCTGCTATTGCTCTCAGGCAAGGTGGCCATCCCTTGGCCACTGGATCCAGCAGTTTTGACAGGTAGGCGACTGGTCGTGGCCAAGACCCCAGTTGTTGGGTCAAGACTCCCAAAGCTGTTCCTGCTGCTTCGTGCACATAGAGGGTGAAAGGCTTGGTGACATCCGGAAGGCCTAGGGCTGGTGATGACAGTAATGCCCTTTTCAAATGTTCGAAGGCCTCCTGTTGGTCACGACCCCATTCAAGGGGGCTCTTCTCTGGGCCCTTTGTAGACTCATAGAGGGGCTTTGCGATCTTTGCGAAGTTGGGAATCCAGATACGACAGTACCCAGCTGCCCCGAGAAAAGCACGTACTTGCTTGCGGGTTGTTGGCACTGGGATCCGGCACACTGCTTCCTTCCTCTCGCTCCCCAACCATCAGCTTCCTTTTGACAGATGGAATCCCAGATACTTCACTTCCGACCGACATAACTGAGCCTTTTTTCTGGAGACTCGGTATCCCGCATTGTACAGGAGTTGGAGAAGTTCTGTGGTTGCCAATACACATTCAGCCTCAGAGTCAGCAGCGATTAGTAGGTCATCAACGTACTGCAGAAGTACTCGTCTGCAGGGCTCCCCTGGAGGGAAACTAGCGAGATCTTGGGCCAATGCTGTGCTGAAGATGGTAGGAGAGTTCTTGAATCCCTGTGGTAAACGAGTCCAGGTAACTTGGGACTTTCTGCCAGTAGCAGGGTCCTTTTTCTCGAAAGCAAACAGGTGCTGGCTTGCAGTAGCCAGGCGTATACAAAAGAAGGCATCTTTTAGATCCAGTACTGAGAAGTGAGAAGCAGTCGCTGGGATGAGGCCCAACAGTGTATAAGGGTTTGGTACTACTGGATGCAGAGTCACAGTGGCCTCATTGACACGACGGAGGTCCTGCACAGGTCGATAGTCAGTGGTTCCAGGTTTTCGAACTGGCAGCAAAGGAGTGTTCCATGCCGATTGGCAGGGCCGCAGGATACCATGCTGTAGTAGCTGCACCAGATGATGGATTCCTTCTACAGCTGCCCGCGGCAGCGGGTATTGTCGCACATGCACCGGGGAGGCTCCCGGCTTCATTTCAACACATACGGGAGGGATGTTAATGGCCATTCCGGGGGGGTTTCCTTCTGCCCATACTCCGGGGGCACTGATTCCCACGTAACCAGGGTAGCCACATCAGATTTGGGCCTGTTCTCATATAACCGCCATTCTTCTTCTCGGGGGACGGACAGTACCAAAACTGTTGGGCCCAGGCTGGGTATTTGGAGCTCAGCCTGGCCATCAGACCCGAATGAGATTTGGGCCTGGAGTTTTGCCAGAACATCCCGACCCAGCAAGGGTATGGGACATTCAGGCATATACAGGAACTGGTGAGTGATGGTCCGTCCCCCCAACTGGCACGTGCGGTTTTGCAGGAAAGGTCTCTGGGCTCTCTCCCCCGTAGCTCCCACAACAGTTACTGACTGGGAGGAGATCGGGGCTACTTGTTGGGTGACCACTGAGTGTGTTGCTCCGGTATCGACCATGAATTGCATTGTCCGGTCCCCTAAATTCATGTTGACCATAGGCTCCTGGGGACCTAACAGAAACTTGGAGCCCGGTCTGGCCTAGTAGTCACCCAAGTCATAATGTTCCATAGCTGCAAGGCCCTCGAGAGCTGGAACCGGTGGAGGCGGGAAAGCATTATGCTGATCTTGCTCCCGTGTAGTTCGTACGGGTGCTCTTACACAGCTCGTGGATGGATATCTCCCTCGCCTTGTGTTACGATTTGGACAGTCATTCTTCCAGTGTCCCTCCTCTTTGCAGTAGGCACATTGAGTGGGGCTTAGGGGAAACCTCAGCCTCCCATATCCGCGTCCTTGTCCCCTATTTCCTCCTCTGGCCCAGGCTGGAGCTGGTGGTCGCTCGGCTAAGGCGGCTGCTAGGAAGTCTGCCTTTTTCTTCATCCGGCGCTCCGACTCTCGCTTCTGCTCCTGGTCACGATTTACATATACTTTTTGTGCCACTTCCATCAATTGTGTTGTATTCATGCCCGCAAACCCTTCCAGTTTCTGCAGCTTCCGCCGTATATCACCTTGTGCCTGAGCCACAAAGGCATTATTCATCATCTTAAGATTCTCAGGGTCCGCTGGATCGTAGGGGGTGTATAATCGGTATGCTTCAGCCAGACGCTCATAAAATACCGCCGGACTCTCATCAGGAAGCTGGAGAACTTCTGCGGTTTTACTGAGGTTCATAGCTCGTTGCCCTCCCTTCTTAAGGCCTTCAAGGAGTGCAGTCCGGAAGCGAGTGAGAGCCGCTGCTCCATCAGGGTCATTCGGGTCCCAGCAGGGGTCTTTATTCGGGAAATCTGCCTCTGCCCGCTGCCGTGGATTTACTTCTCCCTGACGGGCATGATGTTTCTCCAGCCACTTGAGGGCGGCCCGTACAATGCGCGCCCGTTCTTCTGTATTGAATAAGGTGGCAAGCAATTGTTTAATGTCCGACCAGGTAGGCTGGTGTGTTTGCATAATACTGGTCATAAGATCTGTCAGTTCTTGGGGCTTTCAGTATATGAGGCATAGTGGGTTTTCCAGTTGAGCAGGTCCGTAGTGGAGAAAGGGACATAAATCAGGCTTGATGGTCCCACTGCCACCTTTCCAGTAGCATCAATATACGGGAGCCCCTGTACTTGTCGTAGTGGTAATTGGAGATGTTGCGACCGCAGGCGGTGGGCTAACGAGGGTGACGATTCTGGCTCAGCCCCTGTGCTCTCGGGGGAGGAGATGGTGTCACTGGGGGTGGCACCAGATGTGAGAGGGGAATCTGAAGATGAGGGGCCGGAGTCTGTAGGACTTTCCCTAAATCTGGCATCACCCACCCCAGGAAATCCTGACCTTTCAGCTATGGGAGGATCCTGTTGTGGTGCAGACGGGACACGGGGTTGAAGTAGAGGGAGGGGACGTGGAGGAATATCAGGAGAGTCCCGTCCCTGGTAGATAGGGGCGGGTGTCCATCCCTTTTGGCGACAGATGGCCGCCACCATTACTCTACACTGATCCTCGTGACAGCGCTGGAGCCACCTTGGTCTGAGTTGGCATATGGTCAGCCATGAGTCAATATATGGGAACTGGTCAGGGTGCTCTTTTGCTACAATTTGATGGACCAAGGACACAGTGGCCAAATCAGTAGATCCCTGAGGAGGCCATAACTTAACTAAGGCTGGCCATTCCCTCTCACACAAAAAGGTTAATCTGGAGGCGGAGAGAGGTACCCCGTAATCCTCTCTAAACCCAGATTTAAAATTGTGAAGCATGCACTGTAGGGGCGTTTTCACTTTAGACTTTCCCAACCCCATGCTCTAATCCTAGTTCAATAACTAAGTACAGTATACAATGTGGACCAGATCTTCCAACCTAATCTCAATTTGGGAAAAAAAATGCAATTTACAGTGAGAGAGAGAGAAAAAATGCAATTTACAATACAGATCCTATCTAGACTTAATCCGGGAAAAATAATACAATTTATAATACAGACCCTATCTATTCTTAATACAGGAGGGGAGAGAGGAAAAAAAAAAAAAACACAAAATTTTTATAATATAGGTCTTGGCAATTAACAAAATATATATATACTCAGATTTGATTTAGACAAGAGTTAAAATATATAAGCTAGCTATTCTTACAATGTCCACCAGATGGAGCTCCAGGATCACTTAAAACACAGGGAATAGTAGTAATTACAGCTAATGTCCACTAGATGGAGCTCCAGAGTCACTTTAAGTATATTGCAGTGTAGCTTACACGTGGTCTTTCCAAGATAGCCGCCTCCACGTGCGTCCCGATAGCTGCTCCTGGGTGCAGGGGAATTCGCACACGTGGTGTTCCCAAGATGGCTGCCACCCCACCGTGCTCCTTCACACCAGCTCCCCTCTACTCCACAGATGGAAAAAGAGAAAATGATGGACCTTCAAATGATCACTTCTCCCTCAATCGACCCAAAAAAAAAGGTTAGCTTCTCATATTCTGGTTTAAGGGCAGGAAACCTCAGCGGGGGCTCAGGGGAAGGCCGGAACCTCAGCAGGGGCTCAGGGGAAGACCGGAACCTCAGCGGGGGCTCAGGGGAAGACAGGAAAATTCAGCGGGGGTCAGCTGTGCACCGGGACAGCACCGAGAGGCACAAAACCTCAGCGGAGGCCCAAGGGAAGGCAGGAACCTCAGCGGAGGCTCAGGGGAAGACCGGAAAATTCAGCGGGGGTCAGCTGTGCACCGGGACAGCACCGAGAGGCACAAAACCTCAGAGGAGGCCCAAGGGAAGGCAGGAATTCACATGGGAGCACATGGGGAGCATGGATTCACATCGGACAGCATGGGGGGGGGCAGAATTAACATCGGAGCACAGAAATTACATCGGGGGTTCAGGGAAAGGCAGTAAATCCACACCAGAGCACATGGGGAGGCAGAAATTAACATCGGAGCAGAAATTAACACAGCGGCAGCATGGGGGGAACAGAAATTTACATCGGAGCACAGAAATTACATCGGGGGTTCAGGGAAAGGCAGTAAATCCACACCGGAGCACATGGGGAGGTAGAAATTAACATCGGAGCACATTAGAAAGCTTATCAAGTGCTATAGTTTGGTTACTTTTTACTGCAGTTCAGATATTTATACCGGTATTCAGATACAGGACGAGCAATGGCTTCAGGGCCACTAAGGCCCCTAATAGGACTGCTCGTGCAGTTGATCAGACTGCTACAGGTTCCCAGAAATTACCAGGACTCACAGATAGAGTACAGAACTAGCCCCAGACAGTAAGGTAGCAGTACTCACCAGAACTCTGATCAGACAGGAAGTTTGGATGCCAGTCTATCCAGCTGGTTTTTCAATCGGGGATTCAACCGCAGGGATCAGCTGTCCAGACAAATCAAGGTGTCCTTCCGAGCACAAAGTGGCCCGGGGGCGCCAAGGACCGTTAATCACCTGGAGGGGCCGGTCCCTGACTGGTGGAGGCCCCGATCCTGCAAAAAGCAGTAGTCTTCCCACCGTGGGTGTGATGAGAGAGGCTTTTTTAAATTTAATTTAAAAGGGTCCCATCTGGGTCGCCAAAATGTAATGGCAAGCGCTTTGAAAAGCTCTTATTCTATCACTCACCCACAGAAGGAAAACTCACAGACAGGCTGGAATGCAATCAGGATCTTTAATGTGCACACAGGATCAGACAGAGATACCAGCAACCTCCACAAGGGTCTGAACCCCGAGGGACGTCCTTCAATGCCTTAAATACAGTATAATGTCAAACTCATTCTGTAATCCCATTTGCCACAGGTATTTCTTGTCCACCAATAATCAGCCCCTGTGGAAGGTACATGTGTGACCTGTCCAAACCGGTGTGCTCTGGTCTTTTGGTTTCTGGGCTAGGGGATACTGTGCTCAGACCTGGAGTGGGGGAAGGGTGTCTAAAGAAATAGCAGGCTGATTACCTCATGGCTTGCGGGGGAAGGGTCAGGCTGATCAGAGCCTCATGGCTTGCAGCATGGCTTGGGGGAAGGGCTACCTACAGCTACCTCAATACAGCTATTTTTTGAGGAGAGCCGAGTTCAAATCCAAATACAGCTATTTTTTAGTGGCTTTGAAAAAACCAATACAGAGAGACAAGCCTGGACATGTCTCTCTAGGGTGTGGTAACACGTGATTGGTTGAAACAAGAGGTCTGTTCTGAGCATGCTCCAGGTGTTCTGAGCATGCTCCTGCTGTAAGGGGAGCATTTTAACACAGACTTACAGAAAGGAAAAAAATGGCTCTTTTTGGAACACCAAGCAGAATTTCCAGCAGGGCACACAACATTAATTACTTCCTTAAGGATCATGATGCCGTTGCAGAGGGGTATCCACCGATTGAAAATCCATTTGAACTACAGGAGAGTCTGGCAGATCCTCCGCCAGAAATAGCAGCTTTTGTGGATTATCCAGATGCCCAAATATTTTTCAACTCTCAAGAACCCTACAATTCTGGCACAGAACTTGGCTTAACATCTGACAACACAATGGACCCGGAGGATATAGAATTATATCACGCCACTGTAGATGCAGAAGAAACAAACTGTTTATTGGAAGACCTAGGATCAGCAGAGGTAAGAGAAGTTTTTTTATTTAGAAAGAAAAGTGTTATAGAAGAAACAGCCGTTCACACTGACATTATTTTGGGTTTTTTTTTGTAGGGAAGTGACGAATCTCTGCTCCTACAGGGGCACACTAACAGGCTGCCAATCTACGCTGTTGTGCTTTCTCTGTACATATCAAAGGGAGGCATTTGATGTCATAGCCAGTCAAAGGGATTGTACAAAAACCTGATGAAATAAACAGATTTAAATCTGTTATACAAACAACGGTGGCCTGTATTATCAAGAAATGCTGGCAGGGCATTATGCAATAGAGACTGTGCAGCGTGTGTAATACATGCTCCAGGCCAAAGACACCATGCCTGTCTAAAGTGGGAACGCAATGAAATACATCAGAAAATCCATAACGCTTGTAACAGGTTGTGTCTAGGACCTATTTTAAATGTTGCCATGATTGCGGGTCATAAAATGAAAGCAACTGTCCTAGTTTATGAAAATTTGAATTTTTTGTTTGAACTC
Source organism: Ichthyophis bannanicus (assembly GCA_033557465.1). Classification (NCBI taxonomy): domain Eukaryota; kingdom Metazoa; phylum Chordata; class Amphibia; order Gymnophiona; family Ichthyophiidae; genus Ichthyophis; species Ichthyophis bannanicus. The sequence continues at coordinate 283,691,016 of CM066044.1, read as the reverse complement.
GTCAGAGATTTTAACAACAGTAGAAATCCAGGACAACTGCTCAATATTTTGCTTAATTCTGTGGCAGGACAGCGAAAAAGAAATAGTGGAAGGCTTAATCTGTGACAGAGATTATAGATCATTCTTTAAAAACACCAAGTTCTGTAAAAATTGACTTTTTATGAAAATGTATGTATTTCCAGAATCTATTAGTTGAACATACAGATGAACAAAAGTTATATGTATGCCTTTTATTTTTTTTAAAACTTTGTAATGCTCAAATGAATTTCACAAGATGAAAACATTTTATTTGAAATAAAATATTTTGAACCTATGTGTGGTGTGTTTTAGGAAGATGTTTAGTTAATTAAACCTACAATGGTTTGTCCTGGAAAAAATGGGGCCTCCAGGTGTGTCCTAAACAATAGGCCATAAGATAAGAATGTGCAGAACTGTCGTGTAACTAAAATCCACTTAAGACGTCTGGGAAATGGATGGGAATGTGTATTAGCCACATACACAGATATATAGCATCTATTACACTGTACTGTCTGCGAAAAAAAGGCATTGTGAATTAGCCAGGTCGTATGATAAGCTTATGAGATCCAGTACATTTCAGCAGCCAGAAAAAGATCACACAGTCTCTATAGCTTGTATCATCTGCAACTTTTTCTTCAGACATGGTGAGTAGATATGAGTCTTTTTTAAAAATATTGTTGGCTATGTAATGTTTCTGTCTCTTATGATTGTCTTTAAAAAATAGGAGCAGAAAAAGGGGGTTACAAATAAACTTTCTCTTACAAAAAGAAGGCGGCAAAGAAATTTAAAAGGTATGTCCTGTGTTGTTTTAATTTTCTAACAGCTATGTTCTTTATAATGTGTTTCAGAGGACAGCCTCAACCTGTAATCTTTTTTATTTTAGACCAAGAAGATGCTACAAAACAAGATGGCCAGTCTAACCAACAGACGGTACCTTACAGAAAGCCAAAAGACAAACAGAATCGTGAGTATTCCAGTTTTATCCAGCACCTAGATTTTAAGGTCTCTGTAAAAGTATTAGCCCCCACGTTTTCTTTTTCAGACCGAGAAAATGTTAGAAAATCAGCGGCTATGGGAGAGAAGTCTAACAGAAAAAGATCACACAGCGATAGTTTTTTCTGACGGTGAATCTACACACACCGGTACAGAAGAGCAAACAGCTCCATACCGAAAACCAAAAGATAAGCAACATAGTGAGTATTCCGGTTTTATCCAGCACATAGATTTTAAGGTCGCTGTAAAAGAAAAAAAAAAAGTATTAGCCCCTACATTTCTTTTTCAGACCGAGAAAATGTTAGAAAATCAGCAGCTGTGGGAGAGAAGTCTAACAGGAAAAGATCACGCAGCGATAGTTTTTCTGACGGTGAATCTACACACGCCGGTACAGAATACGGAGGGCGTGGTGAAAGCCGTGTCTTTGATCACAGTGTTTCAGAGGACAGCGCAAATAATCATGCATTAGGCCTCGCTGAAGAATCAGAACCAGTTAGCTATGTTCAGTTTGTGAAAAGGTGGGATCGTAAATTGGACAAGTTTAATGGTGTAATTTATTCAGAGGAATTTTGGTTTATTAATTTAGACAGGATAACATCATTATCTGAGGCTCAATTCGCCATTCGGCAAGGTATTCAACATATTCTGGATGAGGTTAGCAGCCGGGTTTCACCCGGTGATTATGTACAGGTGCATCTACACTCATCTCTTTTCCACAATTCCTTATATTCTGGTAAGTTAAACCCCGAGGCATTAGACGCTGACGATTTCTTAAATCAGATCGCTAAACTCCTTCAGAGTCACAGAGAAATCCAGGTTTGTGATATATTCCGGGTTGTTGTACTTGTCATAAGAAATCGGGGGTGGGGGTGCTCGTAGAGTCTTAAAGACCATACCGTTTAGCCATATTATTCATAAGAAAAGGATGTATTTGATAGACTTGAACAACACTGATAATAGCCTGTGTTTTGCAGGTAGCCTCACAGCCCTCATGTCACAGGTAAAAATGACAGATGTCAAATTGTTAGAAGGTGCTAAAAAACTACATAACGAATTGGGGTGGCCGGTACATAGAAAAGTCATGCTCGATGATGTAGCAATATTTGAACAGCATTTAAAGATAAAAACATACGCGTTGTGCTTTACACAAAATCATGGAAAAGATCATTCAACGCCAACTGAACCATCACATCGAGACCAACACACCCCTCGACCCCTGCCAGCATGGATTCCGGGAGGCACACGACGTAGAGACACTGCTGACCACCTTATTCAGTACATTAACCATAGGACTGGACAATATTAGACAAGGTTTTGCCCTTATCTTCATGGACATTGCTGCTGCCTTCGACTCTGTCAGCCATGAACTACTCCTATCATGCCTCAGGGAGAAGGGAGTCCACAGCACAGCACTGGCCTGGTGTGCATCATACCTGAATGACAGATGGCAGCATGTCTGTTCTGGCCCCTCCACCTCCACACCTTTCCCGCAAGAGAAGGGCATGCCACAAGGATCTTCACTCTCAGCCCTACTGTTCAACGTTTACATGCAACCCATCTGCGCCCTCATCTGATCCTTCAACATCAATTGTCTAATCTATGCTGATGACGTTTTGCTGTGCATGCCAATCTCGACAGAGCATTCAGACTCTCTCCACTGTCCACCTGCTTCGATGCGGTCACAGATTGGCTACACACGCAGAAGCTCAAAATAAATTTCAAGACGGAGGTCCTCTTCATCAGCAGGAACCCTGCATTCACTCCGCCCTCCTCACTGAAGGTACGTGATGCAAAGCTCCTCAGCAAGCCCACGATACGGTACCTAGGGGTCACGCTGGACCAACAACTCAACATGAAGGCCCAGATAGGCAATATGGTAAAGGCCATCTACCACAAAATTCGGATGTTGCGCCACCTGAGACAGCTGCTAGAGCCGGAAGACTTCCGAACAGTCTATCAAGCACTAGTAATGCCACACTTTGACTATGCTAATGCAATACTGCACGGCATTCCGAAAAGCTCACTGAATCCCCTGCAGCTCGCAATGAATGCAGCGGCCAGAATCTTGCATGGAGCTTCCAGGAGTGACCATATCACCCCAGTTTTGAAACATCTGCACTGGCTCCCGGTACACTCCAGGATCTCCTTCAAGATCTTAATGATGACATACAAAGCCATCAACAAGTGCTCTTCCACCTCCCTCAAGGAGCTCGTCCAGACCACCCCCCTCGACAGGGTAAGGAGATCAGCCGCCACCAATACTTTGATACTCCCGAAGGCGATCACCAAATGCTCTCAGGCCACGAGAAACAGAGCCTTCGCACTCTATGCACTTTCCTGTTGGAACGCCCTGCCACCAGCCATCAATAACCTCCCCCAGGTTAGAAAGGCACTGAAGCACCATCTGCTTCTCCAGTAATATACTGAACAGATAACATCTCACAGCCACCCACGCTCCAGACCCAAGCCGGCACACCCAGCATAGCCACCTCACACACCTTCAGCCCGCCTACTCGAGCCCCACCCCTCAAAATCACCACCCTGTGTATAGCTGACCCTAACCGTAGATAAGGATGAACTGTCCGCACACCCTGCGACATCCAGCTAGAATGTGCATAGTTACGTTGTTAGACCTGTAAATAATGCTGAGCTGCCCATATAGCCTGTGACAGCCAAATTGTACATAGTTTCCCTGTTAGCCCTGTATAAAGAACCCCGTTTTATTTTAAGTCCAGTGCAGACCTACCTGCCTGCACTGCACAAATGTTACCTGTAAACTGCACTGATGTTAAATAGCGCGGTATATAAGAAACATTAAATAAATAAAATAAAAATTCTCTGGAGGCCCAGATGGTTACGTTGCTGGTGTTTTCCAGGGAGCCAGAGTCTGTGGAATTATAAATTTTGCTTTTGTTTAATGTCCATAGGGCACTTTGGCGGTACCTGCGGGTGATGCAAGATTTTTGGAAGTCAGATCACTTCTTTGTGGCCTTTGGGCCGCATAAGGGTGAAGTGGCGTCCAAGGCTTCAATATTTTGCTGGATTCGTGAGGCCATTGCAATGGCCTATTTGGTGAGGGGCTGGTCAGTTCTGGGGGGCTCATTTGACGTGTGCCCAGGCCGCCTCCTGATGGAGGTCAGTCTCATTCTGCCTCAGGATGTCTGTAGGGCGGCCACTTGGTCCTCCCTCCATGCCTTTGCGAGGCACTAGCGCTTAGATGTGCAGGCCAGACAGGATTAGGTATTCGGGGCTTGGATGTTGCAGGCCGGTGTTGCTGGCCCGGCCTGTCATTAATGCTGGTCTTGTACATCCCATGTGTCTGGACTGGAGTAAGATTCATTAAAATTCCTCATTTTTCTTCCTGGAGTCCCTCTAGTCCAGTTCAGAACCTGCACATGGGTTCATGTCTGTTTTTAAGGTTGGCCTGCGTTGTCCCGAAGTGTGTGGGGATTGCACCCTGTTTGACTATCCTTCTGTCTGGTCTGTCAAGCTGGGATCCTGCTGCTGATCATGTCTGTGGGCCTCTTGCTTGCTCTTCATAGGAGCGTTTAGGACAGAAAAAAGAAGTCTCTTTGACGTGTTTTCTATGGCGCTTATGGTGGTTTGGGCCTTGCTTAGCCTTTGGCCTGGGGTTTTGTGTGGTGTTGGTTGGCAGAGTATGGGGTTTGGGTTACCCCTCCATCTGCTGTGGAATGATGCACAGGCTCCTAGAGGGCTGGTTGAGCTCAGTGTTTTCTCAGTCTCCATCTGCTGGTGGGTGGGCATAACCCATGTGACTGGACTGGGGGGACTCCAGGAAAGAGAATTAGCAGGTAAGTCTAATTTCGCCTTATCACAAAAGTCCCTAGGTGATTGTACAATGTGCAGTGGAGGTCTGTAGTGCTGGCCACTACAGGTATTGGAAGTATTTTGTCTGCATGAGTAGCTGCTGGTCCTGGTTATATATCAATAAGCCGTTTCCAGTATGGCAGTATGGTTGGTTCCATATATGGTAAGGTTTTTAGTGCCATAATTCTCAGGGCCACAAATCATAGTGGCCTTTTACAAACCACCCACTGCTTGACTATTCAGAAAAACTTCCCTTTCCATATCGTCCCTCCAGTCCTGTCGTGTGGATTGTCTCCTCACTCCAGCAGCTGGGAACGGAGTATGACAGATTTTGGTGATGTGATACTAGAAAGGCACTGTGCAGCAAATCAAAGATTGGTATCCTCTGTTCCCAGCAGCTAGAGAAGGAGCATCTGTGCACTCTGTGACTAGACTGGATGGAAGATGAATTAGAGTAATTTGTTGTAAGGGGGTCTTTGTAGAGGAATCCCAGGAGGAGCAAGGTTACACAAGAAAAAAGATTGAAGAAGATAGGCTTTTTATTGTGTGTGTGTTTTTGAGAAGGCAGACATCAGCCTTCCTAGCAGGAGACTCGCTTAACCTTGGGTCAGGTCTGGGGCAGTTAGGTCTGTTGGTGATCGGGAATGTAACATAGTAAATGACGGCAGATAAAGACCAGTATGGCCCATCTAGTCTGCCCAGCAAGGTGGCAAGAGCAGGTGCACCTGCCACTCCGTGCAGGTCACCCCTCCCCATGTCTTTGTTTAGGGGTGGACCCACCACTCTGTGCAGGGCACCCCTGTTTGTTGTAGAATCTGATGTTCCAGGTCCCTTGCCCCAAAATGCCCCAGCATACTCTCCTCCCTCTACACTGTGCTCTGAGGTCCCGGTGTTGATCAGTGACTCAGTAGTCACTGATCAACACCGGGACACCTAGTCACTGATCAAAAGGAGCAGTTGCAAAGGTTAAAGACTTGCATCAAGCTTGGGTGTTGTTGAAAAATACTATCTTGGAAGCCCAGGCCAGCTGTATTCCACGTTTTAAGAAAAGTGGAAGGAAATCCAAAAAACTGCCAGCATGGTTTAAAGGTGAGGTCAGAGAGGCTGTTGCCAAAAAAAGCATCTTTCAGGAAATAGAAAAAAGAGCCAAACGAGGAAACCTGGAAACAGCACAAGCACTGGCAAGTCAAATGCAAAGCATTGATAAAGCAGGCAAAGGGAGAATTTGAGAAGAAGCTTGCTGCGGAAGCAAAAACGCGAAATAGATTTTTTTCAAGTACATTCATAGCAAAAAACCTGTGAGAGAGTCAGTTGGTCCATTAGATGATAGAGGAGTTAAAGGGGCCCTAAGAGGCGACAAGGCGATAGCGGAGAGAGACTGAATAAATTCTTTGCTTCAGTCTTTACTGAGGAAGATGTAGGGTGTCACAGGGCCTACCTGGGCAGCGTACTGAACTGAGGTAGGTTGGACATAAAAACATTTAAGGTTGGGTTTGGCCAATATGTTCCAGGGCCCAGGGACTTTCAGCCCTGGTAGCTTCCTTTTTCACCAAAGTCCCAAAGAATACAAAAGGTCCGAGTGGAGAGAAAACAAAAGGCATTTATTTCCCTCTCATGCAAAAAGGTTCATATGCTTGGAAACAAAAACGTCAAACACAAGTTCCTTGCTTCAGGTTAAAGAAAAAGAAAACATTAACGCACAACTGTTATCTTCACAGTAAATGGTATAGCAGGCAAACAAACAGTCTCAATTCTTAAGACAGAACTTAGTTGCTTATTAAGGGCTCCAAGCTTCCTGTCTTACAAAAGCTACAGCCCATCTCGGGGTCTGATGCAAATTCCACCTGCATCGGTTCCTCGTCTGAAGCCTCTGAACACACGTCAATATTGGTTGGCAAATGGTAATAAGGCTTTTTGTATATCTTATGCACAATGTCCCAATGCTCAGGTTGAAATACAGGGCGTCGGTCCTGCGCCCTCAAATGCTGGGAACGCTCTCCCTCTTGCAAGTGTTTTATCTGGGCTTTCTGTAAAGCTTTGCTATTAACAAGTCTCTGGGTTGGTGCGTGTTTCTTGCACCTTATCTCATGCACATTCTCACAAGGATAGTATTCCACTGCTCCCTGTTTCCCCCATACATCAGCAGTCTGTAACCTGCACTTAGTTAAACATGGGTTACCTTGGCTTGTCGGTTCCCCGTGAGGTTTGAGGCCTGCTCTGGTTGGGATCCGGCCTAGCCCGAGCAGTAGGCCTTGAGCTCTCCCACCGTCCTTCTGTCGGTTTTAGAGCACAGCTACAGCCACGCCTTGGCCTCTCTGTACAACAAACACTCACTCTGGCTGGAGTTGTCCCACCTTCTTCACGGTGGCTCCTTCCTTCAAGCCCCTGGGGTTGCTGCTGCCTTCTGCGAATCCGTTGTCCAGGGATTACTGCTCCTTCTGGATCTCTAGCCCATTCATGAGGATGTCCTGCCCAACCTGCTGGTTCTCCTGGCAGTCCTCTTTCCCCAGGCCGTCCTGAATCTGCCCGTCCTGGCAGTTCTCCTCCGGATTCGTCTGAATCTGAACCTGGAGCTGCTGAATCTCCTCTGGATCCCACCGAATCTGGATCTCCTAGTCCCACCGGATCCGAATCTGGAACTCTTGGATCTGAATCTGGCTTCCAACCTTCCAACTTCCCTTTTAGAGGTACTCCTCTCTTCCTTGATTGGAAGCTGGCTGGCATTACCTCATGAGGTAGGAGGTGTGGTTCCTTAGTTCCTCGGAGGTCCCTCCTGCTCCCCCTATGTGGTTCCTCGTAATATTGCAGCCTGTGCTTGACTTTTCCTGCGTTTAAAACATTTTCTTCTCCTCTCAGAGGGTCTGCAGCATCACAAGGGATATTGCCCATGACTGAAGTGGTATTTAAAGGTGCAGAAGAATTGAAGGAAATATCGATACATCGGGAAGATGTATTACAACTATTAGATAAACTGAAGAGTAGCAAATCACCTGAGCCGGATGGTATCCAAGAGTGTTGAAAGAACTGAAATATGAGATTGCAGACCTGCTCTTAGTAATCTGTGTGAACTATCATTAAAATCATCTCTAATACCTGAAGATTGGAGGATCGCCAATGTAACACCAATTTTTAAAAAGGGTTCCAGGGGTGATCCGGGAAACTACAGACCGGTGAGCCTGACGTCAGTACCGGGAAAAATGGTAGAAACCATCATAAAAAATAAAATTACTCAGCATGTCATGGCCTAATGTGAGACGGCCAACATGGCTTTAGACAAGGAAGATCTTGTCTTACTAATCTGTTATGTTTTTTTGAAAGTGTGAATAAACAGGTGGACAAAGGTGAGTTGGTTGATGTAGTGTATCTGGACTTTCAGAAAGCCTTTGACAAGGTCCCTCATCAGAGACTTTTGGCAAAACTAAAGAGTCATGGGATAGGAGGCAGTGTACTGCTGTGGATCAGGAACTGATTAAAAGATAGAAAGCAGAGGGTTGGGCTAAATGGCCAATTTTCCCAATGGAGAAAGGTGAATAGTGGTGTACCCCAGGGATCTGTGCTGGGTCCGCTGCTTTTTGACATATTCATAAATGACCTGGAAAGTGGAACAACAAGTGAGATTATCAAATTTGCAGATGACACAAAACTATTTAAAGTTGTTAAAACCCAAGAGGATTGTGGAAAATTGCAAGAGGATCTTGATAAAATATCCCCTTTCAGTTTTGCCCACTGTTTTTGTTTTTTTTCTACATCCGCCAGCTATTCCCATCCCGCTAACGACTCCCTGAGGTATCGACCCATCTTGGCAAAGTTAGTTTTCCTAAAGTCTAAGACCCTCACTTTTTTGAATGGATTCTAACAGCCCTATTCCTAATACTGAACCACACCGTCTAATGATCACAGTTAACAAAAACTAATAGGAACGGCTGCAAAGGCTAAAGATTTCCATAAAGATTGGGCATAGTATTTTTAAACAGTCTTGGAAGCCCAGAACAGATGTATTCCATGCTTTAAGAAAAGTGGAAGGAAGGCCAAAAAACTGCCAGGATTGTTAAAAGGCGAGGTCAGAGGCTGTTGAGGCCAAAAAAGCATCTTTCAAGAAATGGATAAAGGAGCCAAATGATGAAAATGGGAAACAAAATAAGCATTGTCAACTTTAGATGTGTTAAGATGCAAGGCATTGGTATGGCAGGCAAAGAGATAATTTGAAAAACAACTTGCTGTGGAAGCAAAAATGCATAATAAAAGCTTTAAGTACATTCATAGCAAAAAAAAAAAAAAACCAGAGACAGTCAGTTGGGCCATTGTATGATAGAGGAGTAAAAGGGGCAGTAAGTGAAGACATGGCCATTGCGGAGAGACTGAATGAATTCTTTGCTTTGGTCTTTACTGAAAATGATGTAGGGAATTTGCCCATGCCTGAAATGGTATATAAAGGTGTGATATATCAGAAGAATTGAAAGAACCATCAATAAACTGTGAAAATATATTACAATTATTTGATAAACTGAAGAGTACCAAATCACCTGGACCAGATGGTATACATCCGAGGGTATTGAAAGAACTCAAATATGAGATTGCAGACCTATTAGTAAACTGTGACCTATCATTAAAATTGACTGAAGTACTGAAGATTGGAGAGTGGCCAATGCAACACAAATATTTTAAAAAGGGTTCCCGGGTGATCCGGGAAACTACAGACCTCTCTGACGTCAGTACCGGGCAAAATGGTAGAAACCATTATAAAGGAGAAAATTACTGACCAGAAAGGCACTCCGGTGGTGGCTACAGCCGGCGAAGTTGGCAGCGGGAAAGCCTCTGGAGGCCCCAAGCTGGTTCCCGCTGACAACAGATGTAAGTCTGTCAGGATGGGGAGCCCATTGCAAAGGGCAGTTTGCTCAAGGACAATGGTGTCCACACAAAACTGGATGGTCCGTAAACAGACTAGAGATGAGGATGGTCGCTCTGGCACTCTGGAATTTCTGACCAGGGCTGCAAGGGAAGGCATTCCAGGACTTCTTGGATAACGCGACCATGGTGGCCTACATCAATTGACAAGGAAGAACAGGCAGAGTGGGCTTCAAGGGAGAAGCAGAGGCTCTGCTTCATGGTCAGAAGAGCATCTTCAAGTGCTGTCTGCGTCACACATTGTGGGAAGAGACAATGATGGTGGATTTTCGGAGCCGAATACACGCCGACCCTGGGGAATGGTTGCTATGCCAAGAGGTTTTCTTGCAGGTGGTGAGCAGATGGGGCATGCCGATCATGGACCTGATGGTGATGTATACATCAGTCAAAGCAAATGGATTTTTCAGCAGAAGAAAGGAGGATGTCGGAGGGCCTCAATGTTCTCGTACAGCGGTAGCCCACAGAAGGTCTTCTATGTTTTTCCTCCCTGGGCACTCATAGGCCGGATAGTACAACGGATCGAGGCTCATAGAGGGTTGGTCATCCTGATTGCCCAGGACTGGCCGAAGCACCCATGGTATGCTGATCTGGTATGGTTACAGTCAGATCGACTATGGTGCCTGCCAGTGTGAGAGGATCTATTGACCCAGGGGCCGCTGTGCATGCCACAGGTGGATCGATTCTCTCTTATGGCTTGACTCTTGAGAGGGCTTAGTTGAGAAGGTGTGGCTATTCGAGACCAGTTATCGCAGTGTTGCTGCCAGGAAGAGGTCCCCCTCCTATCTTTTATATATGGGTCTGGTGCATTTTTGAGGCCTGGTGCGCAGAGAGACGGTGTCGGTCGTTCTCAGCTATAATGTCAGAGGTATTAGCCTTTCTGCAGAGAAGGGTTTGGCCGCAAGTTCCTTGAAAGTACATGTGGCAGCCAGCAGGCTTGAGGGAGTATCATTAGGAGCACACCCATATGTGGTACGGTTTCCTGAAAGCAATTAAGCACATCTGCCCACCAATTCGGTCCTTCGTCCCTTCTTGGGATTTCAATTTGGTTTTGATGGCACTGGCGAAGGAGCCTTTTGAACCTCTGGGCATTGCATCACTAAAAGATTTGATGCTTAACAGTGTTTCTGGTGGCAATTTGCTTGGCCTGGAGAATGTCGAACTTCAGGCTCTCTCGTGCAGGGAACCCTTCCTATCCATCTCGAAGAAAAAGGTGGTTCTCAGGCCGGTGCCATCCTTTATGCCAAAGACACTTTCAATGTTTCACATGAATCAGTAAATTTCCCTACCGGTACACTCTGACAAGCGGAAAGGAGGCGCAGATCCACAGTTGCATTGCTTGGGTGTACGGCGAGTATTGTGCCACTTATTTAAAAAGAACAGCCCCATTTTGGAAATAAGATCGGTGGTTTGTCTTGGGGTGAGGCAGCAGCCAAAGCTTCCTTCCAGGTAGATTGTGGAGGCTATTGCCTCCGCATACATATTGAAGGGAAAGCCAGTGCCTGTGGGACTGCGAGCACATCTGATCAGGGCTCAGGCAGCCTCGTGGGCAGAGTATTCTATGGTACCGCCAGCTGAGATTTGTAGAGTGGCCACTTGGTCTTCTCTTCACACGTTTGCAAGACATAGGTTGGATGTACAAGCAACGAGGGATGCTAGGTTTGAAAAGGCTGGAATCGCAGGTCCCTCTCATCAATTGAACTGCTCTGTTACATCCCAGAGGTGCGGGACTGGACTGGACTGGAGAGACAGTAAGGAAAGTGAAATTAGACCTTACCTGCTAATCGGTGTTCATTAAGTCCCTTCAGATCCCAGGACTGGACTGGAGTTAATCAGACATGTGACCCTGGACCTGAAGAAGGTTACCAGGACATTATATGGTTCGGGGGATCAGGGATCCCAAGGGAGGCGGTGAAGTGCTGGCAATAGTGCTGTCCCTCAGTCTGTCGTGGTTTTTTTTTTTTTTATGAGCTAAGTATATGGTTGGTATTTTTGTTTGTGCTTCAGCAGTTCACAGGTAAGCCACTTCGTTTTGGGGAGAAAGAGGGCCCCTCCTGTTGTTGGGGTGCAGGGGAGACTCAGGTTTATATAGTTAATTGGTTTGGTACATTTTTGACTACTTATTTGTTGCTCCTGTGAGTCTGCTTTATCAGTAGATTACTGGGGGCTGGAAGGAAGAGCCAGCACCTAAGTACACTGATGTAATCAAAAAATGACATGCTCAATCTCCAAGCTGCTGGAGGAGGTTGGACTATCCAAAGGTGCGGGACTGGACTGGAGTTACTCAAGGAACGCCAATTAAAGTGAAATTAGACCGTATCTGCTACTCCTGTGAGTCTGCTTTGTAGGCTGGTAGGTGATGTCAGCAGCCTAAGTACACTGATGTCATCAAAAGATGACTTGCTCGGTCTCCAAGCTGCTGGTGGGGGTCGGGACTGGACTGGAGGTACTCCAGGAAAGCCAATTAGCAGGTAAGGCCTAATTTCACCTTTAATCAGCTGGATCAGTGCAGAAACCCTCCCCTCTAAGAGTAAACGTCCTGCAAGGTGTTTCATTATACAACCTGTCGGTGACTTGGAACTAATGGAGATTAATTGTGCTAGTCTTCAATCCTGGATCAGAGTTTTTTTGATAGAGCCTATGTTTGTTATCTTGCTTTGTTAAAGAAATACTGGCTGCCTATGGACTGCAGAGGACTATATATAGATATAGAGTGTGGGCACTGAGTCTAAGCCAACACTTGGCAATCTTGTGGCTAGTTGCCCCTATGTTGGGTGACATTATCAAACAAAGAGTTCTGTCTTCATCTGCTTGTAGGAAAGCCATTATAAACCCATGCATCAAGATTGGGCTGGGGAACGTCAGGGAAAGATGGATAATAGGTAATATCTAATTTCTCCTTTTTCCTTCAAAGGTCTGCAGAGATGGAGAACAAACACTAGGGAGAACAAGCCGCTAGTTGCTGTGAAGGCTATGTCACATCTACCTGTTCCCAGTGGCCTGCACAATAAGCAAGTGCTAAGTGAAGAGAACCTGCCAGTTATAGACCTGGTAAGGGATGAGTGTGGCTTCCTGCTTAATGAATGAGTTGGGAAAGGGTGGAGAAGAGGTATCAATCCTATGTGTGAAAAGGGCAGATAGTGTCTGCATGAAAGGATGGGGTGAAAGGCAATCCCTCCAGTCTCTCTCCAGGATTTCCTGTCTCTTCCATAGAACCATCAGGTATCTTCAGAATTCTCTCCTTGTAGTCTGCACAACCATCTCCCATCTTGATTGCAGATGCTCAAAACAATTCCCTGGCAAAGCAGCGAGGAGCAACACCAGTTGGTGATCCTTCACTGGGAAGCTTAACTCTTCCTCAGACAGACCTGCGAGTCTGAACACCCTCCATTTTAAGTCTTTCTGATTGTGCCTCATACATGTATGTATTCCCTGGAGATGGATGCCTATCTGGCTTTGTCTCTGACGCTACCTTGTGTTCTTCTCTATTTATTTATTTAACAAGAGCTTATATACCGCTACCTTCCAGAAAGATCAGGTGCGGTTTACAATAGAACAATTTTAAACAGGGTAAAACATTCTGTTTTTTACATGGAACATAGGAAACTGTAGTATACATTACAATAAACCTTTTAAACAAGGTAAACAAACTTTGGTTATACATTAACAATTCTACTTGTGATATATCAGCTATGTACAGATCAAATAACTATAAGCAAAGGTTTGATTCTCCATTGATTTAATTAGTATTACATGTTTAATTTCCTATTATATATAGGGTAAGGTTTGAAGAAAGAGTGGTTCTTTAGATGTCTTATTGATAGTGATAGGCTTATTTGAAAGTTAAAATAACTTATTTTAGTTATAATTATATTCGAAGAATGCAGGATGTGGTAGAGTGTTACTCCAAGATAATTTTGTTGGGATTGTAATATATGGCTCTGTTTTAATTTTATTATTGTTCCTTTAGAGAAACATTTATCCATTTTCAATGAGTGGAGGAGTGTTTTCCATTGAGTCAAAGTGTATTCTGAACATGTGGGTTTTTAGTCTTTTCCTGAGTTCTTTTAGGTCAGTAAGTTTTCTTATTTCTTCCGGGAGTGAATTCCAAAGTGATGGGGCTGCGTGGGAGAATGCTTTTTTATTAGTTATCTTTTTAGCTTTGGTGAAGTCTTTTGGACACTTTAATTTATTGGCATGGCCTCTCCTTTGATTATTGTTTGTTGAGTCTATATCTATGAGCTTGGTTAGTGTTGGTGGAGCTAAATTATATATTGCTTTAAAGGTAGTTATTATTGCTTTATAGTTTATTCTGCATTTGATTGGTATCCAATGTAAGTTTGCTAATATTGGGGTTATATGTTCAAATGGGTGTACTTTCGTTAAGATTCTTGCTGCTGTATTTTGAGTGATTTGAAGCCTTTTTATATTTTGTTTTGTTGTGCCTAGGAGTGTTAGATTGGCAAAATCGAAATGGGGTGTGATGATCGCATGTATTATGCTAGTGAAGTCCTGTATATGTAAAAGTGGACGTATTTGTTTTAGTATTTTTAGTTTGTAGTTAATTTTTTTTATTGTGTTACTGATATGTGTGTTCATAGTGAGCTGAGAGTCTAGAGCAGGGGTCTCAAACTCAAATTGCTTTGAGGGCCGAATGAGGACTTGTAAAGTAACCCGGGGGCCGCATAAGACATGGGGCCTCATTTGCATAAGGGACCTCATTTGCATAAATATTTGCATAATGTTGCATAATGAGTGCATGGATAAAGAAAGACTAGAAAATTTCTATATTACTATAATCCAGTGCCAACCGCCAGGCACATTAGGAACTACTACTAACACTGCCCATTTAGAACCCATAGCAAACCCCCCGTATCATAACAGCACTACCAGGACTCACAAAGCACCAGATCCTACCTATCAAAAAGGCAACACTGCAAATATTAAATCAATACATTTCAGAGAACAATACATGACCTACTGGGAAAAGAGAACAAGTAGCAATGTCAAATAGGAATTACACAGAATACCTCAGCACTGTAGAAATAAAACTATAAATTTAATTTCTTGTACTAAAGCACAGACATTAATGATGCACATTTCCCAGAGCTGACATATTCCAGTTAATAAACTCAAAATAAAGAGATATTTTCCTACCTTTTGTGCATTTTTTTTCAGTTGCAATTGTTCCGGCCACTTTCTTATGGTTTCTTCGTGTCTTCTGCTAGCTCTCCATCGTCTGCTGTCCATTTGTCCTTTCTTCTCTCTTCTAGTTTTTTTTTCATGCAGTCCAGGTACATTTTAAAAAATCGAAACTTGCTGCTGCTGCTGCCTCCACTGGTAATGTGCTGTGGGCTGGGGGGGGGTCAGAAGCCCACAGCACATTACCAGTTCTGACCCCCAGCCCACAGCACATTACCAGTTGTGACCCCCCCAGCACACTGGTAATGTGCTGGGGGGTTTAGAACTGGTAATGTGCTGTGGGCTGGGGGGGGGGGTCAGAACTGGTAATGGTTCTGACCCCCCCAGCCCACAGCACATTACCAGTTCTGACCCCCCAGCCCACAGCACATTACCAGCTCTAAACCCCCCAGCCCACAGCACATTACCAGTTCTGACCCCCCAGCCCACAGCACACTGGTAATGTGCTGGGGGGTTTAGAACTGTAATGTGCTGTGGGCTGGGGGGGTTCAGAAGCCCACAGCACATTACCAGTTTCTGACCCCCAGCCCACAGCACATTACCATTTGTGACCCCCCCCATCCATCATCATCAGCAGCAAAAATCGCAGGCCCCCCCCACCCATCCATCCATCCTTCCTTCCTTCCTCAGCCAAAATCGCAGGCCCCCCCCAGCCATCCATCCTTCCTTCCTCAGCCAAAATCGCAGGCCCCCCCCCATCCATCCTTCCTTCCTTCCTTCCTCAACCAAAATCGCAGGCCCCCCCCTATCCATCCTCCTTCCTTCCTCAGCCAAAATCGCAGGCCCCCCATATCCATCCATCCTTCCTTCCTTCCTTCCTCAGCAAAATCGCAGGCCCCCCCCATCCATCCTCCTTCCTTCCTTCCTCAGCCAAAATCGCAGGCCCCCCCCCATCATCCATCCTTCCTTCCTTCCTTCCTCAGCCAAAATCGCAGGCCCCCCCCCATCCATCCATCCTCCTTCCTTCCTTCCTCAGCCAAATCGCCGCCCCCCCCCATCATCCATCCTCCTTCCTTCCTCAGCCAAAATCGCAGGCCCCCCCCATCCATCCATCCTTCCTTCTTCCTCAGCCAAAATCGCAGGCCCACCCCCCCATCCATCCTTCCTTCCTTCCTCCCTCAGCCAAAATCGCAGGCCCCCCATCCATCCTCCTTCCTTCCTTCCTTCCTCAGCCAAAAATCGCAGGCCCCCCCCCGCGAGCCATCCCTCCCTCCCTCCCTCCCTGCCTCAGTCCCTCTCCTCTTCGGCTTAGAACCGCGAAGGGGAGAGTTCCTCCCTCGCGACTCTGTTAAGCCGGCTGAGGCTTATGGGAAATTTCCCCTCTGCCCCCTCGAGCTTAACAGAGTCGCTGGGCAGACTGCTTCCTTACCTGCCGCTGAGAGCTGTGCACCCTGGCGATCCTCCAAACAGGCGATCCAAGCAAGCGATTCTTCGAAGCGCTGGTACCTCGTGGCTGCTCAGACTGCTTCTGGGCCCGGCCCCCCCCCCTCCTCCTTTTTCTCCTCCTCCTGCCTGTCGCTGATTGGTGGAGGGCAGGCGCGTGATGCGGTCATGTGAGAAATACCATGCAGCCCCGGGAATCACGCGAGGTAAAAAAAAATATAGAAGCAGCAGGACAAAAATGAAAATGCAACGTAAAGCAGGACAATATTCCGTGGTGTCGCGGGCCGCACAAAATGCTCTCGCGGGCCGCGTGTTTGAGACCCCTGGTCTAGAGTAACTCCTAAGTATTTCACTTCCTTTTTTATGTAGATATCGTGGTCTTGTAATGTTATGTGGGTTGGAGGAGTGTAGGATTGGTTTTTTGTTACGATTAATATTTCTGTTTTAGAGTGGTTAATGTGTAGGTTTTGTTCTGTTAGCCATTTTGTTATTTCATTGAAACTCTCGACCAGTATATGTATTGGGAGGTGAGGTGTTGTATATGGAATATACATCATTATGTCGTCTGCATATATATGATATTGAATTTTAAATTTTTTGAAAATATTGCAGACGGGTTGAATGTATATATTAAATAGGAGGGCTGAGAGTGCAGATCCCTGGGGAAGGCCGGTTGTTTGGTCATAAGTGTTGGATGTTTGGTTTCCAATTCTTACTGTTTGTGTTCTGTTATTTAAATATGATTTAAACCAGTTGTAAACTGTTGAGTTTACTCCGATTTGTTGTAATCTATTTAACATTATCCTGTGGATAACGCTATCAAAAGCAGCAGATATGTCGAGAAAAAGGAGGATGAAAGCTTGCTTGGAATTATCAATTCCTCTTTGTAGTGTGTCTAGGAGAACTGTCAGGAGTGTTTCCACACCATAACATGGGCGAAATCCATATTGTTGGTCATCGAGGGGGGCTGATGTGTCTATATATTCTTGTGTTTGGGTTTGTACAACTTTTTCAATAAGTTTAGCCATAAAAGGTATACTTGATATGGGTCTGTGAGGTTTTGTCAAGCTTATTATTTTTGAGGATTGGGCGTATTTGTGCATGTTTTAATATTGGTGGGAGGTAGCCTTGGTGCAATGACAGATTTATTATTGGTAGGATAAAAGCTGATAATGTGGGAAGAGTGTTCTTTATCCATGTTACAGGGCAGGGGTCTAGGTTAGATGTCGTAGTATTTAAGTTTGAGATGATGTTTTTCAGTGACTGTTTGGTTATTGGGTGGAACTTTGACCAGTCATTTGCTTGCTGGAAGAGGTTGTTTGTGGTGGTTATTGGTAACAAGGCATATTGGTTTGATTTGTTTTTGTAGTGGTTAGCTAATGTTTGAGCAGATATTTCTGTTAAGTCATGACTTGCATGTGTGTGTTGTTGGTGAGGTTTTGGACCAATGAAAACAATTCTCTTGGTCTGTTGTAACGATTTATTTAGAATGTTTGTATAGTAGTCTTTTTTAGCATTAACAGTTGCATCCTTGTATTTTTTAAGATGGTTATGGTATTTATCAAAGCTAAGGGTTGATTTAGTGCTGCGCCATTTTGATTCTAGTTTTCTTAGTTCCCTTTTCAGTAATTTCAGGCTATTAGTGAACCATGGAGACTTATCTACTTTGGATTTGTTGTTCTTTTTTAAATCATGTTTGTGGATGGCTGCTTTATTGATTGTGTTATGCCAGGTTGAGACTGCTTCATCTAAATCAGTAGGTGATAGAGACAGATAGGGAATTGTTGAGTCGAGAAATTCTTCCTCATTGAATCTTTTAAATCTTGTTTTAGGGGCTGTTTGATTTTTGTTATTATTGTTTGGCTCAGTATATGTAAGGTTGAACTTAATTAGATGGTGGTCTGACCAGGGGATTGGGGTACATTCCAGAAAAGATTTGTCAAAAAGTTTATAGAGTACATCAGGGAGGAAAACTAGGTCAAGGGTTCCACCTTTATTGTGGGTTTTTTTGTTTATTATTTGGTGGTAATCCATATCAGCAATTGCATCAAGGAATAGGGTAGATTGTTGGGTTGGTAGGGATGGGAGGTTAAAATCACCTAGCAGTATTATTGGATTGCATTCTGTTGATGTGCTAAGGAGTTCTAATAGAGCATCTAGGTTTTCTGCTTTATTATCAGATGGTCTGTATGTAAGGCATATTCTAATGTGAGCAAATTTTATGGTGATTGTGTCAATATTATTGGGAGAAGTAGAGGGTAATGGTTTTGCTTTTAGGACTTTAGTCATTGTGAGTACACCTCCTCCTTTTTTGTTATTTCTATGTGTGTATGATATGTCATAGTTATCGTTTTTTAATTGGTTTAGGTATACAATATCAGTGTCAGGTAACCATGTTTCAGTGACAAATAGAATATCTGGGTTATAGTCATTTAACAGATCGGTGAAAATAGTGAGTTTATTTTTCATAGATCTTGCATTTGTTAGAATGCATGACAGTGAGGTGGGGGTTTTTATTGTTTGTTGGTTGAGAGAATGAGATGTGGCGGTGGGTTTTATCTGTATCAGTCTGTGATGATTTGCTTTTAAATTAAGTTCTGTGAAAATATGTCCATGTGAAGGTCCAGAGCGAGTTATTCTTTGTATTATAGGGATTGGTTTATTTTTATTATTGTGAAGACTGTTAGTTAGTGAGACTAGTGTTATTAGAATAATACATATATATAGCATTCTTAAGCAATAGGTAGAAGCGGTGCTGCGAGTCTTCTGAGGAGCAAATAATTCAGCAAAGGATCCCGGCCAGCATTGCCACCACTCGCCCCAAAGCCCCAGCAGTAGCAACTGTGTTGCGATCCCAGGTTACAGGTGAGGTCTCCTGGGCGCTTCCTAACTCGCTGTATCGTTTCACACCTCTTGTTGCAATCGTGTTTCTTTTCACTGAAGATGGGACTGGAGGAAACCTACAGATGACGGTGGTACAGATGGTAGTGGGATAGGCATCACAGCATTTACAGAGGAGGGGGGGAGGTTCTTGGAACTAAAAAATCTGAAAACAGTTAAGTCAGTCTAGACAAAGATTCAAAGAAAACCAGAGATAGGCAAACATTGCTGTTCTTCATAAGTCCTCTACGAAAGGAGAAAAAGAGTAAGACCTGAGCCAAAGCAGCATGGCTTTACAGAGGCTATTTTTTTCAAACAAATTTGATCAGTTCTTTACATGGGGGGGGGGGGGGGTATACTTTCCGTATAACATTTGGCACTGTGCCCATGCAGGAGGCTAAGGGTTGGATCCCAAGTTAGAAAATGGTTGAATGCCAGATGAGAGGGGAGCAGTAAATGGAGCTCAAGGCAGTGAGAGAGATGTGATCAATGAAGAGGGCAAAGGCTAACTGGTTTGTTCTCAGCTCCCTGGAGTAGCAAGTATGCCACTAGAGGCATTTCTCAGGGAAATCAACTTTAATTTTTCCGTTTTTCAGGAAGTTTCTCTGTTCCCCTTAAGAGAGGAAACTTAAACAGGATTTCAGCAACAAAATAAAATGCCCCTTGCATAACTCATGATATCTGTCCCTGAGAGGGGCGCAAATTCTGGCTCCTTTTGCCTAACAGCCTAGACATCAAGTTGTTTTATCTCAAGCAAAAACAGGAACCCACACAAAGGGCCTCCTTCCAGTTCTGATTTTCAGCTCCCTCCTCCTATGAAACATACAAGTAATTACAACACCCAAACTAAAGTGACTTACACCTCTGCCAAGAACTCTCCCCATCCCCAGCTGGGACCCTTCATTATGCTATCACACAGTGTTATCCATTTATTTAACTAACGGCAGAGAAGCAAGTTTGTTTGGGGTCCAGTGGCCTCTGGCTAACCTCCTGCCGCCTAGAACTCTTGCATAAGTGTTTGGGGGATTCTTGGATCTAGTTCTGCTGAAGTCATATTGCAAAGGCAGTAAAAATTGGGGGTGGGGTTACAGATAAGGCATGTTTTCAACATGGTGACCGCTGCAGATGGAAAACCAAAAAAAAAATGGTGCAATCCAAGGAACTTCAAGAAGTAGTCAAGGGACCAGCAACAATATCATCGGTACCGTCAAAGTATTCGTAGAGAGGGGGGGAAATCTTCAGTGGAGAGCTCTAGAACAGGATATGATCTGAGGATTCAAGTGAGCAAACTCAAGAGTAATGGGTGGTGGATGCATGGAACAGCTTCCCAGTGGCAAAGATCAAAATGGTAACATTTGAAGAGGTCCTGGCTTGTGCACAATGTTGCCCGGGGGGGAGAGGGGGCGGGGGGAGAGGCGGCGGGGGGGAGAGGGGGCGGGGGGCGGGAGCGCTTCCTGGTTTTAATCAGTAATTGGGTAGAGGGGATAGGCTTCATCAGCTGTTGGTTAATGTATATTTTTCCTTTAATCTGCAGGCAGAGAGTCAATGACTTCATCCAGATCTGGATTCAGAGTTCCTGCGGCATCCACCGGAGGTAAGTGATGTGTTGGTTGTTGGGTTGGGGAACCACAATACATGAGGCTGTGCCTAAGGGAAGATTAGTTCTGCATTGTATGAGGAAATACAAGCAAGATTGTTTTCCAGAGGTGAGTGTGTGGCGTTTTGGGGTGGGGGATTGCATAGAGCACCATAGCTGAGGGTACAATGCATATACAAGGATGCTTAACATGGTTACCCTTTCTCCCTCCAGTGGTCAGTAAAAAGCCTGTGTCTTCCATCTCTGCTCCCAGGATCTAGACATGGCTCATACCAGAGATTATGACCTATTTGTCCTCTGATCTGCTTGGTATTCTCTTCTAGGGGGATTGGCAGCTGCAGGGGATCTGAAGGGGCAGGGCAACGACCTGCAAGATCAGGTGACCATTTGCAAGGATAAAGTGCATCAACCGTTTGGGAACAACACGCAGCTGCGCAGAAACATGGCAGAAATGCAGCAACAGCTGGATGCTTTGAGGGCTGAGAACGAGGAGCTGAGCTGCAGGTTCTGGTGAGAAGAGTTGAGCAAGCAGGGACACACCATTAAAATTTATGGGGCAGAGAAAGATGGTCAGCTTTTGATTTTTGCTCCAGATAGGGATCTGAATGGCTTTAATTTAGATATGAAGTATCTGCCTTGGATGTGAGAAGGCTTGTGGGCTGTTGTCATGGGTATTGTAGAAAATTAGAGGCACTGGATATTACTGAAATGGAGACATTTTACTTACTGATAATTTCCTTTCCTGGACCCCAGCTAAACCAGTCCAGACCCCATAGGTTATCTCCCCCAACCAGCAGTTGTGAGACCAAGAAAACACTAGAACAGTGCTGTGACATCATCACTGTCACTCTTTAGTATTAACATAACAAGCAATGGTGCCCACATAGAGTCCGCCAAGGGACTCCTATCCCTAACCTTGGCCATTCTTATCAGGGGAACTATATATGGGAAAACGGAGGAAAGACAAGCAAAATTCCTCTGTGATCTTGGCAAGCCTGCCAATCACCATCGGGGTTGATCCTGGACTGGTCTAGTTGGGTTCCAGGACAGGAAATTAAGTAAAATTTCCCTTTCTAGAGCGCCCTGCTAGACCAGTCCAGACCGTTGGGCACTATCAAAGCTACTCCCCAGTTGGGCAGGTTGACAGTGCAGGTGACAGCACCTGCGTGCCAATCTAGGCTGCCACACGCACTTGCACATGCAAGCAATAATGCACAAGTGTGGACAGGGAGAACCACATAGTCGCCCTGCAAATGTGCAAGGGCGTCACTATGGATAACTCCACCCAAGAGGCCGCCTGAGCCACAATAGAATGCACCTTCAAGCACAACTTTACCAACCAACATGTAGGCCAATGCTATGGTATCTCTTATCCAGTAGCCCAAGGTAGCCTTGGAGGCTGCACGTCCTCTGTGCAGCTCCACAAGGAGGACAAACATATGGTCTGACATCCAAATGGTTTGTGGCCTCCAAATAGCGTAGGAGGATCCTGAGAACATCCAGTTTCTTATTGTTCCTCTACTCCAGTCCCGGTACTTGTGGGTTGTCCTCTCTCACAAGCAGCTTGGAGACAGAGCATGCCATCAGCACACATGGGCAGCTGGCACCACCTACCAGCCCCAGTAAACGGTTTCCAAGCAGCTGGGGAGAGCTGATCCTAGAGTCCTGGGCTCACTGCAGGAACGATTAAGGAGCATCACTTATTTTTATTTTTTAGCTGGGCCTAGATCTCCCTGTATTGGCTGCCTGAGGGTTTTTTTTTTTTTGAGAGAGAGAGGTTTTTTTTTTGGGGGGGGGGGGGATTATTAGTAGCAAACAAAAATAAGTTGTGCTCTGTTATGTCCAGGGGAAATTAGCTACTAATACCTGGTCCAGAGCTCTGTGAGTGTACTGGCAATGAGCCATGAAAGAGCCTTGTATGTATGTACATATGTGTGTGTGTGTGTGTGTGTGTGTTTAGAAACATGAGGTAGCACGTTATAGCAGCATAACGATTACAGTTAGACAAAGTGATAAATCACTGATAAATAACAAAGGGTCACTGATTCGCTCTGCACTCAGAAGAATTAGGGACACTAGTTTCTATCTAGCAACCACCCTCCCGGAGGAAGAGAAATAAGACTGTACCTTAGCTCTTGCCAGAACTCTTGTGGCTGGGTCCGAGAAATCTCTGGAGCAGCACAGAGTCCAAAGAAGCAGCTAGGCTACATAATGCAGGCTCCAGTACTTTCAGAGGCAAGCCGTATGAGAACACAGAACCAGAGTTATCTGTGAAAATCTTCTCTCTGTCCTTAGGAGAATGGCCTTGCACACACGTAGCGTGTAACTGTCTTGCAGATACGCAAGGTAGCAAGCACAAGGCACACAGAGCACAAAAGGCATAAAAAGGCAGGAGCACCAGAGGCAAAAGTTGTGAAAGTTCTGTTGCATACAAGACAGTCCAGAGTGTTCTCAGCAAATCAGAAGGTAATGAAAAGGTGTTGATCCTGCAGACCTAGGAGCCATAATGAGGGAAGATAACAGTATGCAGTTTGCCATCCCAATGCCAGTAGCATCGATCTCCAGGAACAAGCAGGAATGTAGTCTTCACATATGGGTATCGTCGGTACTGACAGAGCCTGCGTGGGAACACTTCCCAGCATCCAAAAGGAAAGCTTTTGGGAGCATCCCACAGCGCCTGCGTGCTGCCTTCCCGCCTTTCCCAACTGTCCCTCTTCAGTTCTTCGTTTTCCGCAGAGCCGACAGGTCGCACATCCTGTCACCGCAGAAAATATTCCCATTTATTCTTCCTTTTTGTGGTCACGTCTGCCTTCCTATGACGCTACACCGGTACCACCGGTTTCTTCTTTCCTTTTCTTAAAAAAAAAAACCAAAAAAAAAAAAAACCTTTCTTCTGGAATTTCTTCCAGCCACTTTTCCTTCAGGTGCCAAGCACCATTTTGGGCTCTAGGCCAAATTTTTCCTCTAACATGGAAAAACCCGCTTCGGGTTTTAAAAAGTGTTCTAAGTGTGGTGGTACCATCTCCATCATTGACACCCATGAGTGGTGCCTCTAATGTTTAGGTCCTGACCACTCTATTTCAGAGTGTGCTGCCTGCGGGATGTCGAAGAGGGGTCGGCAAAACCGAGCTGCTAAACTTAGCACCCTTTTTCCCTCCGATGCAGCGTCTGTGGCATCGACATCTTCCTCCCATGGATCTCAGGTAACTAAACATAAATCTGGCCGGTCCTCAAAGGGTAGATCTCCTTCCAAGCATCGAGATGCCTCTGGCGTTGCCCTTGAGGGACTTGTACTGGCAAAATTGCCCCGGCGGGAGGCTTCGGCTTCCAAAGCACTAACGGGGCTCCAGGATGTTCTCGAGGCCCCAACCTTGGCAGAACTACTGGTGCCATGCTCTGGGGTACCGGCTGCTTCATCTGGTACCGATACCCAAGTATCGGCAGCGTCAATAGACCAGAGATTCTTGGCTATTGAACGCAGTCTGGTGGCTCTTCTCACGGCCTCGATACCCTTGAAACCGCTTCAGACAATTCTTTTGGTACCGGCACCGACTGTTTTGACATCGGCAGGTATTCTACCGGGACCGAGTCAAGCTTACCCATCCGACATCGACTTCGAAATCTTCTGGAACTCAGAGCCATCCACAATGCTCTCAAGGTGTTCCACGGCCACCTTCGCGTCCGCATAGTCAGTAGCCATGTTCTACTTGAACAAGCAGGGCGGAATAGGCTCTTGGACACTTTGCAATGAAGCCCTACACCTGTGGTCCTTCACCATACAGCATCAGATTCATCTACTTGTGGTGTATCTCCCAGGCAAACAGAATCACTTGGCGAACAAACTCAGTCAAGTACTGCTACCCTACGAGTGGTCTCTCCATGCGAACAATGTTGCTTACATTTTCCAGATCTGGTGAACCTCAGATATAGACCTGTTTGCAAGTTCTCAGAATGCCAAACTTCCCCGCTTCTGCTCCAGAATGCCTGCTCAGAGCAACCAAGCGGTAGATACCTTTCACCTTCTCTGCAGTCAAGGCTTCCTATATGCCTTCCCTCCCATTCCCCTCAACCCCAAAACTCTTTTTTTCAAACTCCAGAAAGACAAGGGCTACATGGTTCTTATAGCCCTGTGTTGGCCATGACAACCATGGTATCCTCTGCTTCTACGTTTCTCTCAAGTTCAACCAGTGGATTTGGGTTCTGCTCCAGATCTCCTCTCACAGGAGGATGGGACACTGCTGCATCCCAATCAGCAGTCCCTACATCTTACAGCATGGTTGCTGAAAGCATAGCATTCCAGGACATCAGCGCCTCTCAAGTGAAAGCTATCCTTTTGGCTTCTAGGAAACCTTCCACAAGATGCTCCTATGCCTTAAAGTGCTTAGATTCTCTCTCTAGTGTTCAAAGAGGGATCTTAACCCCTTTTCAGCTCCAGTGAAAGCATTACTTGAATATCTTCTCCTCCTCTCTTCTTCTGGACTCAATACCAATTCGGTAAGAGTCCACCTAAGTGCCATTGCTGCTTCTCACATTCACTTAGATGGTCAACCCATCTCCTCTCAGCCACTTGTAGCCGCTTCCTGAGAGGTCTTCTTTTAACTAAGCCTCCCCCAGTGGCATGGGACCTTAATGTTGTCTTAGGACAGCTTATGAAGCCACCCTTTGAACACCTAGCCACTACTTCTTTGAAGTTTCTTACCTGGAAGGTCTCCTTCCTTATTGCCCTCACTTCAGCAAGGTGCACCAGTGAGCTTCAGGCTTTGGTGGCTGATCCTACTTATACATGTTTCTACCATGATAAGGTAGTCCTTAGGACTCATCCTCACTTTATGTCAAAGGTAGTCTCGCATTTTCACTTAAACAGTTTGGTGTGTCTCCCTGTTTTTTTTCAATAGACCTCATTCTTCTAGGGCGGAAGTAACCCTTCATACTCTGGATTGCAAACATGCTTTGGCCTTTTATCTCCAGAGAACTTGGGAGCACAGAAAAGCTTCCCAACTTTACATCGCTTTTGACCCCAGTCACCTAGGTCTACCAGTATCCAAGCAAACTCTCTCCAGATGGATAGCAGATTTATCTCTTTTGCTTACGACAGTGCAGGACTTTCTCTGGAGGGTCACGTCACTGCACATAATGTTCGGGCAATGGCTACCTCCATGGCAAATCTGAGCTTTGTAACGATTGATGAGATATGCAAAGAAACAACCTGGTCCACGGTCCATATTTCTGTTGCTCACTATTGCCTGGACCAGGACTCCTGCCAGGATGCCTCGTTTGGCCAAGCTGTTCTCCAGCATCTCTTTCAGACTTAGATCAATTCCTACCCCACCCCCTCCCCATCCTGGGTTTCGATACCTGACATCTTTGGGGGATATATGACCTATTACTTAGGCCTGTGTTTCACAACTTGCTGTGAGGTCATCCCTCTGGCATCTCCAAGCTAGGGAGTCCCATATGTGAAAACCACATTCCTGCTCATTCCTGGAGATAGCATAGTTACTCATCTGTAACAGGTGATCTCCGGGAACAGCAGGAATTGAGTCTTCACAACCCTCCCTGCTCACCTAGTAGTTGCACTTTTCCTCCTCTTCTCCTTCTCTCCTTTTATCTCAGCTACAAACTCAACCGAGGAGGGAGAATGGGATGCTCCCAAAAGCTTTCCTATTGGACGCTGGGGAGCATTCTTGCACGGGCTCCGTCATTACTGATGTCACCCATATGTGAAAACTCAATTCCTGCTGTTCCCGGAGATCACCTGTTACAGGTGAGTAACTACATTTTCTCCAGGAACAAGCAGGAAGTCAGCCCTTGGATATGGGTGACATTGACACAGACAGAGCCTGTGCAGAGCATTTCCCCAGCTTTCAAAGAGCCTTTGGGAATGCTACCATGCATGTATGGTCCCCTTTCCGCCCAAGGGTGCCATCTTGCTCAGTCTTTTGTTCTCACAGAGCCCAATGGACTCTTGTCCTATGTCCCTGGAAAAAATCCTTTCAAAACTTATCTCAAAACTTGTTGTTTCCTGGTTTGCAAACCGGTTCCTCTTCCCACCTCGAGCCGGCACCATACCTGGCTCTCCCTTTTTTTTTTTTTAAGATTTGCCACAACCGGCGTTCCCACCCTTTTTTGCCCAGGGGTCATCGACCCTGCCCAGGTGCATCCCATTATGTCTCCAGGTGGCTTCAAAAAATGTGATCGCTGCAGTCAGATTATATCACCTGTGACCTGTGTCAGGCCATGACTCTGAGAACCAACAGGAAAAGGTCAGAGCTGCAGGAGACGATGTTCCTGCGGTCCGTCTCAGCCCCAGCTTCCCCAACATTGAGCCCTAAGCCGAGCACCTCTCGTGAGGACTGGGCATCTTCAGGGTTCTGCGGTAGCAGCTCCTCTGTAAAGACGCCGGACCCTGGAAAGAAAAAGCAAAAATCCTCAAAGCCAGTCAAGCTTCCAACAGGGAAGCCCGGTAAGGTCCCGCAGCGGGACTCGGGCAACTCTGAGCAGCACCCCCCTAAGGTCTCTCAGGAGTCCTCAGCCAGCAGTGACCATGTGAGGCTCTGCAATGCCGTGGTCCTTGTTGAGGACACACTCGCCAAACGAGTGCCAGCGCCAGGCCTGAGAACCGCTGAAGGCTGTGGAGTCTTCTGGCATCGAAGCCAGAATGGCGGCCCTGGAGCAGAATCTCTGCCATCCTGACCATGTAGGAGGTAATGTCAGTTTTGTCCACATTTGCCCCGATAACCGGGCCCCCGACTGCGGTGGCATCCCTGGGTGTCGAATCAGGCTCTGAGTGCCACGGGCCTCAGGCGAGCCCTTGGCACCCAATTATCAGGTATCTGGTCCTCCCCAGTTAGTTTCTGGGAGTCTTCCTCAGAACAGGCCTCGAGGAGGTCCCTAACAGACTCTCAGAGGAGGACCCGCACACCAAAGAATTGGAGATCCTCCAGTCTGAGTCCCTGCCAAAGGAGGCTCTGTCAGTGCTGGTGCAACCCATCCTCGAGCGGCTGCTTTTATGGATGTGGGAAACCCCGGCCTTGGGGCCGGTAGTCAGCCAACCCCTCAACGTTATCTACTGCGTCAAGAAGAGCCCAGGCTTCCAAAAAGTCAACTCCCACACAAATCTATGGTGGTGGAGTCCTCTGCAGAAGCTGAAGAGCCAGAAGAATTATTGTTCTGTCCCCTATGGGTAGGGAGGCCAGAGTTCTCGACATCCTAGGGTGCAAGCGCTTCCAGGAATCCATGCTGAGCTGCTGGTTATTAGGCATATGAGCTCTACATTGGCATGTACCTAAAGGGCCTCATTCAAGAGCTCGCCAGGGAACCTCTCTAGCGGTTCAGACCCTGGTCACCGCCATCCGGGACTGCTCCAAGTTCTTGTCCCAGGCTGCCTATGATGGGTTTGAGTATGCAGCCCGGACTGTGGCTGCAGGCAACGGTGCCTGACGCCAGGCCTAGCTGCAGACCTCTGACCTCGAGCAATGGGTCCAGGAAAAGATGCTGGATGTTCCCTGCACCAGGGAGAACCTGTGTGGAAAGCCTATGGCTGACAAGGTGGCTGAGACAAAGGCACAGATGGTGACCCTGCAGAGGCTCTCAAAGAAGACCTCTGCCCTTCCCTAAAAGAAAAACAGGGAAAAGCCACTTTTTTTGAGGAAGAAAAGCCTTAACACCAAAGCCATACTACCAAGTCTTTCCGGGCCAACAGCAGCAGGGTTCCCAGCCTAAAGGCCAGAAACACAAACCCAGGAAGCCAAAAGCCCTGAAGCCGTGGACTGTTGCTCTGTGTTTTGTCTTGACTAGATTGTAAGCTCTGACGAGCAGGGATTGTCTCTTACATGTCTGTACAGCTCTGCGTGCGACTAGTAGCGCTATATAAATGCTCAATAGTAGTAGTAGGACAGGGCCTCCCCCCCCCCCAGGAGACCCAATCCAGCCCACAGGGGGCCATCTGGCACTCATCGCCCACAAGTGGGCCAAGGTCACTGCAGACCAGCAGACACTTGAGGTGGTGAGGGAGGGTTACCACTTTTGTTTTCAGCAGACACCACCAGCATATTTTCCAGGAGAGCCAGTGCGGCCTCTCCTCCACCAGACCCTCTTGCTCTCAGAGCTCGTAGGCCTACTCGAGGACAAGGTGGTGGAACCTGTACCCTAACACTTGTGGAGAAAGGGCTGCTTCTCCAGATATTTCCTTGTTCCCAAAAGAACTGGGGGCCTCAGGTCTATCCTAGACCACGCAACTTAAACAAGTTTCTGGTGAGGGAGTTCAAGATGCTCTCCCTTGGAACTTTGCTGCCCTACCTCCACCAGGGAGACTGGCTGTGCTGCTTGGATCTAAAGCAGGGGTCTCAAACACGCGGCCCGCGACGCCATTGGTTTTAGTTTTCTCACTGTCACTTTTCTCACCTGATTGCCAGCGCGGCCGCGTGGGGTTAAATACTCTCTCTAAAGTCGTCTTCTCTGTCCACATGACCAGAGTCACGAGCCTGCCCTCAACCAATGAGAGACAGGAAGGAGGGGGCGGGCAGCCAGCCGAACGCCACGAGGCACCACGCGCCCTCGAGGATCCATTTTGTGCACAGCTCTCCGCAGGCAGGTATGGAGGCAGCCCCCGGAATTCCCCGATGTTAGCCAGCCCTGCCTCCCTCAGTCCCTCTCCTCTTCGGCTTTCAGAGCAGCGAAGGGAGAGCTGCTCCCTCGCGACTCTGTTAAGCTCGCCAGGGCAGATGGGAAATTTCCCGTAAGCCTCAGCGGGCTTAGCAGAGTCGCGAGGGAGGAACTCTCCCTTCGCGGTTCTAAGCCGAAGCAGAGAAGGACTGAGGGAGGGAAGCAAGCAAGCAGGCAGGCAGGAAGGGGAGGGAGGGAGGGCTGGCTCTGCTGGGCAGGGGGGGTCCCGCGGGACATTTGATTTTGCCGTGGCTGATGGGGGGGGGGGGGGTTAGGACTGGTAATGCCACGGGGGGGGGGGGGTTAGGACTGGTAATGTGCTGTGGGCTGATGGGGGGGGTTAGGACTGGTAATGGGCTTGGGGGTTTGCTAGGACTGGAAATGGGCTGAGTGGAAGGGGGGCTTGAACTGCAAATGGCTGATGGGGAGGGGGGCTTGGAATGGAAATGGGCTGTGAGGGGAGGGAGCTAGCACTGGAAATGGGCTAAGTGGTGGGGGGAGCTAGGGTTGGAAATGGGCTGATGCAGGGACTAGAAAGGAGCGGATGCTGGGTGGAGCTGGAACTAGAAGGGAGCTGATGTTGGGGGAGGATTAGAATGGGATGGAGCTGGGAAAGTGAAATGGAGAGGGAAATATTTTGTGCGGGAGGGAAGACAAATCTACAATTGGCCAGGTTTTGGGAGAGTAAGTGGAGATTGAGGATGGGGGGTAATATTTGAGTGGATAAAATAGGAATGAGGAAAGAGCAAAAGGAGAAAGATTAGTATGTTAAAGCAGATGTAGAGAGAATGAAAAAAAAAACTAGGAGAAGAAAGGACAAATGGACAGCAGACGATGGAGAGTTAGCAGAAGACACGAAGAAACCATAAGAAAGTGGTTGGAACAATTGCAACTGAAAAAAAAAATGCTCAAAAGGTAGGGAAATATCTCTTTATTTTGAATTTATTAACTGGAATATGTCAGCTCTGGGAAATGTGCATCATTAATGTCTGTGCTTTGTTTAGTACAAGAAATTAATTTATAGTTTTATTTCTACAGTGTTGTACATTCCACGTTTTGGCTTTTGGGGTTCCCAATTTAATTGTCGTCTTCCTGTTTCTAAATTGTGATTCCTTGTTTGGTGATGGTGTATGTTCTGCATGTGTAACTGAGCTGAGGTATTCTGTTTATGTAATTCCTATTTGACATTGCTACTTGTTCTCTTTTCCCAGTAGGTCATGTATTGTTGTTGTCTGAAATGTATTGATTTAATATTTGCAGTGTTGCCTTTTGATAGGTAGGGTCTGGTGCTTTGTGAGTCCTGGTAGTGCTGTTATGATACGGGGGGTTTGCTATGGATTCTAAATGGGCAGTGTTTGTAGTAGTTCCTAAAGTGCCTGGCGGTTGGCACTGGATTATAGTAATTGTTTAGTCTTTCTTTATCCATATACTCATTATGCAACATTATGCAAATTATGCAAATGATGCCCCTTATGCAAATGAGGCCCCATGTCTTATGCGGCCCCCGGATTACTTTACAAGTCCTCATTTGGCCCTCAAAGCAATTTGAGTTTGAGACCCCTGATCTAAAGGATGCCTACACTCACATCCTGATCCACCCCTCTCACAGGCAATTCCTAAGATTCGTGGTTGGAGGGAGCCATTACCAGTACAGGGTACTCCCCTTTGGTCTGGCTTCCTCACTAAGAGTCTTCACAAAATGCCTAGCAGTAGTAACTGCACGTCTGCGCTTACAAGGGATGTTCGTCTTCCCCTATCTGGACAACTGGTTTATCAGAGGGCACCACAGCCACAAAGGCCAGCCAGGCCACAGAGCATACCATCCTCTTCCTGCAGCACCTAGGGTTTGTCATCAACTACCCCAAGTTGCATCTCTTTCCAGGCCAAAACCTGGAGTTCATAGGTGCTCAGCTGGACACGGTGCAGGCCAGGGCCTGCCTTCCTTAGGACAGAGCCAAACGCCTCAGACAGCATGCAAGAGAGATCCAACACCGCAGAACAGTGCCAGCTCGCAGCTGCCTCCATCTGCTGGGCCACAAGGCCTCTACTGTCCATGTTACACCTCTAGCCCACCTGCACATGCGCATAGCCTAGTGGTGCCTACGCTCACAGTGGACCCAGGCAGCGGGCAGTCTCCAAGACAGGATCAGGATCACCTGCCAGCTGGTGAGATCCCTCTACTAGTGGCAAGACTGGTACCACCTCTGGGTGGGAATGCCCTTCCGGGCACCCTCACCACAGAGGACTCTGTGCAAGGATGCTTTCCTCCTGGAGTGGGGAGCTCACTGCGGAGCTCTATGCATGCAAGGCTGCTGTCCCAGGAGGAATCCCAATTACAGATCAACCTCCTGGAGCTCCGGGCAGTCTTCCTAGCCCTACAAGCGTTCTGCAGCCAACTGCAACACCAACCTGTATTGATCCAAAGGGGCAACCAGATTGCAATGTTTTATATCAACAAGCAGGGAGACACAGGCTCATACTCCCTCTGTCAAGAGGCGGTGGCCCTCCTCTCTTTTGCAGCGAGCAATGGCATGCTCCTGTGTGCAGTCTACCTCCCGGGCCAGGACAACTGCCTGGCAGACGGACTCAGCAGAGTACTGCGGCGCACAAGTGGCGCCTTGACCCCTTGGTGGCAGAGAGGTTCTTCCTCCTTGGGGGCTGACCTGAGATAGACCTGTTTGCCTCTCCGGACAACACACAGTTGACTTGCTTCTGCTCCAGTCAACCACACTTGGAGAGGTTAGTGGCAGATGCTTTCCTGATCTTGTGGTCCAAGGACTGCTCAATGCATTCCCTCCGATCCCTGTGGTGGCCAAGACTTTGTACAATGTCCAGAGCGAGAGGGTGTCAGGTGGCCAGGCAGCCCTGGTTCTCCCTTCTTCTCTCGTTGGGGGCACTGACTCAGGAGGAGGGCTCTCTCCCAATGTAGGGCTGCTGATGCTGATGGCATGGCTGCTGAGAGGGTAGCCTTGACCCCCCTCAACCTGCCAAAGGAAGTTGAAGAGATCCAGCTGGCCTCCAGAAAGCCCTCCACCAGGAGGGCCTAGGTCTTTAAGTGGCGGAGGTTTGCCGTCTGGTGCGCAAAGAGGAAGGAGAATCCTTTCCACTGCCACATACAGCTGGTGCTGCAGTACTTGGTGCATCTGTCATGCACTGGACTGAAGTCTAATTCTGTCAGGGTGCATGAGTGCTATAGCCACTCACCACCACCCAATTGAGGGTAAGCCCCTCTCCAGCCTCCAATGGGACCTCCTGCTATTCAAGCATCCTCTCTATCTCCCGGCTGTGGAGTGGAATTTCAATATGGTGCTCTCCCAGCTTACCAGATCGACATTCGAGACCTTGGCCACATGCCACCTGCAGCCCCTCTCCTGGAAGGTGACCTTCCTAGTGGCTCTCACTTCAGCTCACAGAGTTTATTTATTTGATTTATTTATATTCTCTTATATACCGCACTATTCTGCATCAGTGCGGTTTACATTGAACAAACTGAAATTACATTGAACAGGGCATTATAACTTGGAGAACTATTTTACAGGGAACATGGGCTATGGAGGGTTAAGTGGCTTGCCCAAGACCACAAGGAGCACCTTTGGGACTAGAAACCCCAGTCCTTCCGGCCCAAGGTTGCTGTCCTCTAGTGGGATTTGAACTTCCGGCCTGAAGTACCTTGCCCCAACCACTAGGCCACTCCGAGTTTCAGAGTTAGTGAGTTTCAAGCCCTGGTGGCGGACCCTCCATAAAATAGGGTAATGCTTTGCACTCACCCGAAGTTCCTTCCGAAGGCAGTATCTCCCCATTCCACCTTCTACCTACAGCCCCATGCCGGCAAAGAGAAGCTCATACTCCAAACACTGGACTGCAGATGGGCTCTGCCCTTCTATTTACAGCAGACCCAGGGTCACCGCAAAACACCTCAGCTTTTTGTGTCTTATGACCCCAGCAGATTGGGTCTTCCTATGACCAAGTTGCCTTCCCTACCTTTAGTTCTTACTGCCATCTTAGCAATGTTATTGACTGAGCAGGATGTCACCCTTGGGCGGGAAGGAAACCACGCATGTGTGGTAGCATTCCCAAAGGCTTGCTTTGAAAGCTGAGGACATGTTCCACACGGGTTCCGTCACCCATATGTGAGGACTTTTCCTGCTGTTCCTGGAGAACACCTGTTACAGGCGAGTAAGAAGACAACTATTCCAGTGGAAGGTAAGGCAGTACTGCCCTTAAGGACATTCAGGACAGGAAGCTGGAAACCTTGCTATCATTGCAGGCATCTGTCTGCAGGGCGTTCGTGGCCACAGCATGCTTATGTTGGGCGCAAAGGATCTTGGACATTAGTGGCAAAGCTCAGGGCTCGCCACCAAAGATGGTGAAATTGGAATCAGGGGCAGCCTATTTGGCGGATACCTTCTATGACCCTACCCTCTGTGGTGGCTGCACATCATTACTATGGTTTCATATCTGGACTGTGGATATCTCGTCCAAGTCAGAGTTGAGCAAGCTTCCCTTTAAGGGGGAAGCTTTTTTTCAGAGAAGTGCTCGATAAACTGGTAAAGGACCTTGGAGAGACTAAAGGGGGATGGCTCTCTGAGGATAAACAGTCAGGGTGTTCTCCTATGCCAGCATGTGGGCAGCTGTGGGATTTCCACCACTTCAGGGCAGTGTGTTTTGTGCCTTATCAGAGGGGGTGCTTTCCATCCCGTGGGCAGGCTTTTTGTGGGTTTTGAGCAGAATGCGGCCTTTACTTGTCTGCTTCTGCTATGACCAAAAAGACACAATGAAACGAGGGAGGCCCGGCCGGGGATAGTTCATGAATGGAATCGGCTGCGAGAGTTCTACCTAGCCTGGACCCGGATCACCTCCGACCAGTGGAAATCATCAGAGAGGGGGTATGCACTGGAGTTTGACTGTCCTCTTGTGGATGTCTTCATCATGTCTTCCTGCAAAGCGGCTAGCAAATTCAGGACTGTGTGGGACACGCTGTCGGCTTAGACAGCTGGAAGAAGTCATCAAGGTACCCCAGAGCCACTGCAGTGAAGATCAAAACTCCATTTAGTTTGTGGTTCCCAAAAAGGAAGGATCCTTTCAGCCCATCCTAGAACTTAAAGCATGTAAACTGGTGTTTGCGAGTGCCCTGCTTCCAAATGGAGACCCTCAGGTCAGTCATTGTGGCAGAGTTCCTGACTTCCCCAGAAGTGACAGAAGCCTATTTGCATATTCTCATTCTGGCTGAGCATCAGCAGTAGCTGTGCTTCGCCATGCCGATGGTGCACTTCCAGTTTTGGGCACTGCTCTTCAGTCTGGTGACCACTCCACAGACATTCAGCGAGGTGATGGTGGTGGTTGCAGCAACCCTTTGCAAAGAAGGTATTCTGGTACACCCATACTTAGATGATCAGCTCATCAGAGCAGAGTCCAAAGAAGAGAGAGAGAGAGGGCCACTACAAGAATGGTAGTTCCTACAAGGTCTCAGCTGGGTCGTCGGTTTCAGAAAGCGCTGCCTATTGCCCTTGTGTATCTGAGAGCCTGCTTCCAGCCTAACAAGGGCAGAGTGTCTTTGCTGGTGGAGAGGATGCAGTGGCAAGTGAGGCAGTTCCTCCGCATAAAAATCCCAATGGCCTGGGATTTTCTGCAGCTTTTAGAATTGATGGTAGTGGCCATCAAGTTAGTGCACTGGGCCCAGGCCCACATGCAGTCTTTGCAGAGGGCCCTGTTGTGGAGGTGGTAAGTACGACACCACCTTCCCACGCATCCATTATGCTGTCCGAAGACTGGACAGCTGGGGCTATGTTGAGACCAGAAAAGCTGTTGGGATGCCTCTGGAATTGCCAATTTGGGTCCCGGAGACTACGGATGCCAGTCTCTCAGGTTGTGGAGCCCATTGTCAAGATCGCATAGCGCAGGTGTGTTGGTCCCTGGAGCAGAGCGCGTGGCCCCCAACCGCCTGGAGATGCGAGTGGTGTTCCTAGTGCTTTGGGAATTTCACAGCCTATTTGAGAAGACCTGCACAGCCTTCCCAGACTCCTCCATTACAGTGGCTTATATCATTTGCTAGAGAGGCACAAAGCAGCGTGCAACTCGTGAATGAGATTGGGCGGAGGACATTCTGCAGGCGCTCTCAACGGTGCATGGTGGTCTCAGTGCAGCAGTGTTTTGCACAGGTGGTACGGCACTACGATCATGGATCTGATGGCGACATTCAGCTCAGCCAAAGCGGGACAATTCTTCAGCAGAAGGGAAAGAATGTCCGATGGCCTGGATGCCCTGATATAGTGATGGCCCACAGACAGGCTCCTTTATTTTTCCCCTGTGGGCACTCATTGAGCAAGTGGTGCAGAGAATTTAAGCATACAAGGGTTTAGTCATTTTCATTGCCCCCTGCCTGGTCATGGAAATTGGTACGCAGATCTGCTCAGACTGATGATGGACCATATGTGGAGACTACCTCTCCAGCCAGACCTCCTGTCATAAGGGCCAGTCCTCATGCCACAAGTGGATCAATTCTCACATATGGCCTGGTTGAGGAGAGATTATTTGGCCCCGGTGATGTCGTCTTTTCTTATCTGTAATTGTCCCTGCACCAAGCTTCAAATATCCACCAATGTCGTCCTCTGGATCGTCTGCAGGCAGGGCTAGAAAAGGGGCCTGGCCTGTAATATGCTGTGAGTACAGGTGTCAGCGATTACCTGTTATGGCACAGTGCAAGGAGTCTCCTTGGGGGCTCATCCGGACATTCTTTGTTTTCCTCACAGCTGTTAACCAGGGCCGGCCACCAGTATAGGTGGTAATTCCTTCGTGGGACCTTAGTCTGGTTTTATGGGCACTGGCGGCAGAGCCTTTTGAGCTAATGACTGGATGCACGTTGACGGATTTGGTGTTAGCCACCAGAAACACTATCTGTTCTGCTCGAAGGATTTCTGAGTTATAGGCATGTTCGTGTCAAGAGCCTTTCCTTGTTATCTCTAAGGAAAAGGTAGTGCTAAGACCAATGCTTTCCTTTCTGCCCAAGGTGCTCTGTTTTTTCATCTGAATCAACCGTTCACTCTGCTGTTTGCCTCACCAGTTCCTGAAAAAGAACACAAGAAGACCATCTGCTGTGCCTTCTGGACATGCGTCAAGCTTTGAGGAGTTACTTGAAGAGGATAGAGCCCTTCTGGAGGTCAGACAGTCTGTTCATAAGGAAGAGGCCGCATCCAAGGCCTCCATTTCTAGATGAATTAAAGAAGCCATTGCCTCGGCTTTATCTGTTACAGCACCAGCTGGTGCTGGTGGGGTTGAGAGCTGATTCAACTAGGGTGCGGGCTGCTTCATGGACTGAGACTGGTCTAGTCTCGCTGGCAGATATTTTGTAGAGCGGCCACCTGGGTGTCTCTGCATACCTTTGTGAAGCATTACCGTCTGGATATGCAGGAGGCAATGGACATCAAGTGTAGATCTTGCCTAAATGATGGGCTGCCTGTAAAGAAGCATCTGGTACCTCCAATTCGTCCTTTACCAATTGCTGCAGCTCATTTGGGAACAGGAAGGCCTTAGCTGGTGCCTTGACCCCACGTAGGATAGAGTCAGAGGGAGAATAGTGTGTAGGCTTGGCAATCTCTGGAATGCGGAGTTCCAACATAACTTGACTAATAAGCGCAGAAACTTCTTCTCTATGAATAGCCAACCCACCCACAATTCGCTGCCTTTCTCTGATGGTGAAAACTCGCTCTCCTCCAGGCTGGAAGCCGTGGGCGTTGACAGATCTGGGTTACTACCTTATTGTTTGTCTAGGAACTCCATGCCTTCAAGGGCCCAGGCACAGGCGAGGCTTTTGCGCTGACACTTGGTGCCAATACTCACTGTCACATTGGTCAGGCTGGGGCTGCTAGAAAAATGTAAGGACAATCTGGCTAGAGTTAGTGTTCAGGCATGGAAAACCCCATGGGGTGCCCTCCCGGCCCCTATTCCATAATACTTGGGCATGTTTAAACAGTGTGGCAAATTCCGCTGCATCTCCTGAGGCACTGCAAGGAACAGCATGACAGCTGTTTGAGTCTTCCCTGCCCTGCGGGAGCAGGTCTGGTGGGGAGAGATCGCCCCCATCGACGAGGCTGCCCAAAGGTTCGGTCAGTCATTGGCCCGAAGCCACCAATGATGCAGGCAGCAGAATTAAGGGTGACATACCCCCTGCTGCCGAAATAGGAGAAGGGGGATTGCCAGATCCCGCTCCCGAAGTTCACCCAGGATCTGCTGCATAGAGTGTGCAGATGCAATCAACGAGCCCTTGGTGCCATTTGTCACATCTGAGGCAACATGGGGTCTTGTTAGGCATGACGCTGTTAGAGGTGTGCATGCTTCAGCCCGCATAAGAAACAGTGGGGAAAAATAGACTGCAAGTTCTCTTTGTGAAGTGGCCTTAGCGCAGGGAAATGGCAGAGGAGGCCTCTTGTCAATGCCACCCAACAAAGGAACCCCTCTGGCTGCAAGCTGTCCCAGTGAGGAGGGGGCCGTTGGTGCCAAAAATGTTGTGAAGGAAGCTGCAAGCTGTTGCAACCTGAAGGCATTTCTTATAGTTGTCTTAAACGTGAAGAGGGTGAGTTGCCATGCCTGGCCTTCGGGTAGTAGCATGGGGAGGGGGGGGGAGGTGAAGCAGCAACCGTAGTGTGGGACTGTCCAGGCTTGCCAGCACAGATGAGTGACTGCTAAAAAAAAAAAAAAATGGTTTTGTATGTTTTTAAACAAAAAATGCTAAGGTGAATAAGGTTAGGTGCCCCCAAGGCTACTGAACTGAGCCTCCCCCCGTGAAGGGCAGTCCAGTCCTGGGGGTGTCTCCTATACTCCCCTAAGATTGCTGAACTGTGAACAGTCCTCTAGCTGGAGTAGAAGCCTGAAATTCTGGAGCTGTACTAACACACAATTATCTGCTGAGTGCCCCTAGCTGTACTGGGTAAGGCGCTAGTGGAGATGTCGTAGCACTGCTCTAGTGTTTTTCTCTGTGTCTCATCTGCTGGTTGGGGGAGATAACCCAATGGTCTGGACTGGTCTAGCAGGATGCTCTGGAAATGGGTTGAAGAATAGAGGTAATGGGGGTGGGAATCTGTTAAAGCCTGTGGTTTGTTGTGTTTTCCCATGTCATGAGAGTGTATTGAAGCATGAGGTGCCCACAGCGGGCAGTAATCTGTGATATACTCTGAGTCTTGAACCGATGACTACAAGTCCTCTGAATGAATTTTACAGCATGCTAGAATCTGACATGAAAACGGTGCAGGAGAAACGCCAGCAGTCCCTCCACCAGGTGACCGAACTGACCAGCTTGAGCACCTGTCAGGGACAGCAGATCACAGACCAGCTTCAAACCATCCAGGAGTTGCAGGAAGTCAAGCAAAGCCTGTCCATGCTGCTGGACTCCACAGAGGTGAGCCTTCTGCCTCCCTCCCCAGTTTCCCTGGGTAGCCCTGTATCTCCCTTCTGGTTACTCCGTTGTGTATTCCTTTTGCAGGTTAAATTGAAGCTAGCCAAGCAGGAGAACTCCCACCTGAGGGCACAGGTTAGTGAACAGCAGCAAGAAATTAGAGAGAAGGAGGAGAGGCTTCACACACAAGAAATGGAGCGACGACACCTTCACAATCTCGTCCAGGAGCTTAAGGTCAGAATGACAGGGTCCTGTTAGGGTGGATTTGGTTTAGTTTATGGGTATGAGTGAAGAATAAGTAGCTTGAAGGTAGAGTTCTCTGGGGAGAGCTGCCCCTTAGTTCACTGATAGGCCCAACTCTGAAGCATGGATGCTGCAGGCTTCAATCCTAGCTGGGAAGCAGATTGTGGCACTTCAGATGCATTGAATTTTGGATGCTTATGCTGACAGGGGAACACTTTCCCCATTTATCTTCCCTTTGTTCAGGGGAACATCAGAGTGTTTTGTCGAGTTCGTCCACTATTGAAATCAGAGGATCAGAAGTTTATGGATCACATACGTTTCCTCCCTCAAGACAAGAAGAGCCTGGTCCTCTCCAGGACAGAGGAGGTGAGGTGGCAAGGGCAACCATGGGGTGATCAAGCGGTTTCAAGAAATGAGATTCTGATTGCTTTTTCAAAATAATTCTTGATGGTGAATTTTTCCACATCACATCAGCAAAGGGAGGGGCAGTTAATTGGGTTAGAACAGAGGTAGTTAGTTTATTCCTAATTGTCCTTCCTGTCCCATCCAGATGTGTGGGTTATGCTCATCCATCAGAAGATGGAGACTGAGAACAGTTAAACTGGAAAAACTCCCTCTTACTATAAGTAGCCTGTGCTCCAATGAAGAGCTAGTAGTCTCCAGCAGGTGGGTGAACATAGCCTGTGCTGGCTGGAATTTGAGTGAGGTGCTGGGCCACAGCCTGTTGGAGTGCAGAACCCAGTGGATCTGGATCATCCCTCCTTTTTCTCCCCTAGCTACTCCTCAGGGCCTTCTGATGAGCAGGAGGTGGTAGTTCCCTCTTCCAAGGCATCAGTCCAGTCCAGACAACTGGGTTATGCACACCAATCAGCAGGTGGGAGATTGAGAGACTTACTCAGTACAGTATAACTAGTCTGTGCCCACTGACCTAAGCCAGTATTTCTCAGTCTCCAGCAGGTGGTGTGCATAGCCTGTGAATGTGGACTGCAGAGCTTTGATTGAGACCTGTTTGGCCAGGGGTCCAGAACCCAGTGGTCTGGGTCCTGCCCCCAGTCTCCCTCAGCTGCCCCCTCTGCCTTGCTCCCTCCTTCCCCCCCTCAATGTTTTGGAGGGGGCCAGAGGTGATAGCACCAGTGCCTTGCTGCTGTCGACCAAAGCTAGTTGAGCAAAAAAAAAAAAAAAGACTTTGAAGGTAGAGACTGCACAGGCACACTTGGACGAGGATCTGTTGCTGCGGTCCCAAGAGTAGAGGAGGTGCCCCGGGTAGCTCCTGCGGGCTCTGAGGGGGTGTTTTCTTGGTTTGTCAGTTTTCGCTGAGGGAGGAGCAGAGCACAACACGGCTGCATGGAACGAGGCCAATGTGCTCTGTGCAGAAGCCACCGGGCTCAGATCTCCAGGAACAAGCATGAATGAGTCTTCACACATATGGGTACGTCGGTACCGACGGAGCCTGCGCGGGAACGCTCCACAGCTTTCCATAAAAGGAAAGCTTTTGGGAACATCCCACAGTGCCTGCATGCTGCCTTCCCGCTTTTCCCAACCGCCTCTCTCCAGTTCTTCTTTTCTGCAGAGCCAGCAGGTCGTGTTCCTGTCACCACTGAAGTTCTTTGTTTTAATTTATTTCTTTGGTCGCGCGTCTGCCGCCTTCGACATCGGACCGGTACCGCCGGTCGTTTCTTTCTTTTCTTAAAAAAAAAAAAAAAGAACCTATATTTTCCCTCACTTAGTGTGCTTTTCTTCTTTTGGGCCTCAGGCCTGACAGAAAAATTCCTTCATGGAAAAACAAGCCTCCGGGTTTAAAAAATGCACTAAGTGCAGCGGTACTATTTCTGTCACTGACACCCATGACTGGTGTCTCAAATGTTTGGGTCCTGACCACTGCATTTTGGATTGTCCGTCCTGCTCTTCGAAGTTTAAACGGGGCTTACAGAACCGAGCAGCCAAGCTCCATGTCCTGTTTCCCTCGGATGAAGCTTCAGTAGCATCGACATCTTCCAGGGCTGCTTCTTCCTCCCATGGATCTCAGGTAACCAAACATAAGTCCAGCCGGTCCCCTAAGACAAAATCTCCTTCCAAGCATGGAGATGCCTCCGGGCTTGTTCTTGAGGATCCTGCACCGGCAAAAGTACCCCGGCGGGAGGCTCCGGCCTCCAAAGCATTATCTATGGGGTCACAGGTTGACATCGATGGCATGGCCTCGACCAATCACCTGTTAGAATGTTCTGGGGTACCGGCTCAACAGACCGGTACCGATTTCCAGACATTCATGGCATCGATGGATCAGAATGTTCTGTCCATGCGGCAGGCCATCACAGCCTTTATACAGGTTGCGACGCCTTTAATACCGCAACAGATGCCGACATTGGTACCGGCCCAAGCATCGACTTCGAGGCTGATACCGGTACCGCTTGCATAGACATCGGCCACGGTGTCGACTGCAGCGGTTCCCTGTTCAGGGATGCCCTTGGGTATCGAATCGGTACCGATAACTCCCGATGTCGATACAGCTCGATACACGTATCGAGCTCTAAAAGAGCATCCTGACAGTCGATACTTCGATTCCTCCGAAGACTCTGATGCATTGGAGGCATCTGCTGAAGTATCAATAGCCCTTCCAGAAGAGCCTTCTTCCCCAAAAAAGAGTGTCTTCTCCAGAAGACTTGTCCTTTCAAGACTTCATAAGAGAAGTGGCTAAGGGCCTCTCTATTTCAGTGGCCTCTGAAACTGAGCCTAGGGCTAAAAAATTAGATATTTTGGGTTACCCCAAGGCTTCCAAAGAGGCAGTCACCTTGCCAATTCATGAGATTCTTCATGATCACATGATTGACTTGTGGGAGACTCCTCTGACAGTGTCCAACCTATGAGAATGAGGAGAAACAATCTACCGTGACCCTCCTTGTCCTGGATTTCAAAAAACACAGCTTCCTCACCTTTCTATTGTGGTGGAATCAGCTATGAAGAAGATGAAGAGCACAAAGAGGCGCTCCTCCAGGAAGAGAATGCAGAACCTTGGATGCTTTTGGTAGGAAAGTCTTCCAAGCCAGTATGCTCATTGCCAGGATCAACTCCTATAGTCTCTATATGGGGATGTTTCTGAAGGAAGTTGCAAATAAACTGCAAACTTTCCTCCCTTTTCTTCCAGAGGATAAAAGGGAAGAATTTCTTCTCTGCCTTAAGCATACTCAAGATATTTCAAAGTTTTCCAATCGTGCAGCCTTTGACTCCTTTAAGGGTGCCAGCAGGGCTTCCACCATTGCCATAGCTGCATGCAGAATTGCTTGGCTCCAGGCCTCTGATTTAGAATCTTGGGTCCAGGATGGCTTAGGGAATCTTCCTTGTACTGGAGAAAATCTGTTTGGCAAGGACTGGCAAATAAGAGCCACTCAGATGGATGCAGAAAATTCTGCTCTGGATAGACTTTCAAAGTCAGCCTCCATTTCTGCCAAGAAAAAGACTTTTAAGTTTTCTTTTTTTTTTTTTTTTTTTTTTTTTTCAATCTGGTTCTGGCCAGCAATCTTCTGCTGGTCGTTTTTGCTGCTAAGCGTCAGCAACCTAAGCAAGCCAGGACTAAACCTGCAGGGGCTGCTACAGTTCAGCAACCTCAGCCTCCTCAGGGTTTTTGACTCTCTCCTAGAGAACCTGGCCTTTCTGGCTCTGGAGCAACCAGAGCCTTTCACCATTCCAGGAAGGTTAGCTCATTTTGCTCCCAGATGGGAACAAATAACAGAGCAATGGACCCTCTCCATCATAAGGGAGGGGTACAAACTTCATTTCTCAGACCTTCCTCCTTACACCATGGTGAGATCTTTCAATTCTCCAGGACCAAGCAGGAAGTCAGTCCTCACTTATGGGTGATGTTGTTGTGGCTGATAAGAATGCAATAAATAATACCCGGAGTCTGGCAAAGATTCAAGCCGGTTTAATGTGCACAGACTCAGATTGCAGTAGCATTCAAAATAGTCTGAGCCCAGAGCTCAGAAAAATGACAGTTTATATACTTTTCTTCTCCAGTCTAATACAGGCAAAACTCCTCATTGGCCACAGTGGCCCACTTACTCTCATCCAATAGACATCTCTGACCGGGCCCAGGACTCGCTCCCCCTGCTTGGGTCACACTAGCCACGGGTCAGCAATTAGACATAACATTAAACATAATACTTTCGCTAAAGTATACAGTATATTTCGCTATTCTTGCAAGGTCAGTTAGCCACAAAGATAGTGGAAAGCATATCAGAAGCATTCTTAACAAAAGCAAAACAAAGCGAGGCCAAACATAGCAAGGCTAAAATGTATCTCTAGCCTTGGCTCAAAACACTAAACAATCTTCATAATGCTAGACAAAATATTCTTACTGTTCAGTTTCTCTGCTATATTTTCATCCTAATTACGAGGTCAGTGCACAATCAGCAAAGATACAGTGGCGCGGCATTCTACTGAAATAGACATCTGACTTCTAAACAATAAACAGTACCAAGGTTTAATTCTCTTATCTCCAAGAGAGCAAAACCTGTTATCAAACCAGAATAGAACAGTATTTCTTTCTAACAGCTAACAGCATTCTGCAATTTTCCAAAATCAGCAATAACATTTTAAAATAGGAAAAAAGGGCTTCAGACCTAGCTCTGCTACATACTAGGCCATCGCCTATCACATTCCCTCCTTTTGATTATTCTCACCCGCAAGTGAGGAAGGGTGAGAATCTAATCACACAAATAGCAAAATACTTCAGACTATAGTAGAGGGATCACCGTGTGGTATAGGGTAGTAGCCCTACGTTGCTAGGATTCGTGTAGCTGCCTTACATTAAGTTTAATATACGTAAGCATAAGGGGAGGAAACATGGGATACATAAACAGCCACAATCAATAATACATTTGATACAAGTGTCTTTGTCAAATCATATAGCATACCTAGTGTATAAGCGGAGGGGCAGGAGACATAGGAGGAACATATAACATATATACTGTTCAGCATAGCAATAGGCCCGTTCTCATGACCCACAAAAATAAGAACCATTCCTATTAATAGCAGCACCTGTATCAGAGGTCGGTAGCAGTACATGTCAAAAAGGTAGGTAGCACATGTTTGAAAATTAGCAACACATGTACTAAAGTCCAAAAAAATCACAGTTCCCATAACAGGAGAGGAAAGACTCTGGCGGGGGTTGAGACAAGTCCGGGTATTCCCTGTTGTGCAAATACTAGGTTTGCAGGCTGCACAGGGAAGTAGGGCAAGAGTCAATTCAAAGCACCCCAAGGCTGCCGCCAGAACGAAGCAATAATAAGAATTCATAATGGGCATAGTCTCTGGAAAATTGGTGGAACCGTCGGCTTCCACAACAGGTAGCAGACGTAGAGTTGATTGTAGGTCCTCAAGCTTCTGCCGTACATAGACCTACCAGCTTTGTGGCAGGAGTAGGGCTGTAGATTCCAAAGTATCACTGTCCTCTGGGATGTCTCAGGCTCTTAAAATATCATAATACAGTCTCTCAGGCTATTATTGCCTCCTTAGAGCAGTTCACTTTTTAGGAGATCAAAACATTTTTGCTCTTTTTCTATTTTTTTTTTTTTCAGAGCATTTGAACACAGTCTCGTAAAAGACTCAATTTCTTAACACAACACAGTCTATTTCTGATGATTTCAGCTTTCTCCAGATGCGAGGCTTACCTTCGGATA
Organism: Ichthyophis bannanicus; assembly: GCA_033557465.1. Taxonomy (NCBI): domain Eukaryota; kingdom Metazoa; phylum Chordata; class Amphibia; order Gymnophiona; family Ichthyophiidae; genus Ichthyophis; species Ichthyophis bannanicus. The sequence continues at coordinate 283,646,243 of CM066044.1, read as the reverse complement.
AACAAACAGTCTTGAAATAGTGCAGTTTCTGAGGGACCAATAAGTCTTAGGTCCGTGGCTGTTGTCGTAGGGTGAGGCGCAATGGAGTCTCAGGATCATTTATGGAAGTCCACGACCAAGTTCAGAAGCGGCTGCTGGAATGCAAAACTGGAGGACGTCTGTTCCCTTGACGTCCAGGAGCAAGTTGTTAAAGTTCTTACGATGACGGATCTTTTCTTCGCAGCGTGAGTCGCAATGGTGCTGCAGGATTGGCGATCGAAGTCCAGAGACGACTCTCAGGTACTGTGGCTGGTTTCACTTGACTGTGGTGGATCCAGGAGTCGATCTCGGCCACTTTAACTGCTGTTAGGGTTGATAACAAGACAACATATGGCCCTTTCCAATACGGTGCCAGCGGTGTCTTCTTCTGCTCTGTCACCCACACTGAGGCTCCAGGCTGGAAAGGATGCAGGGGCTTGGATGGGCTGATCTCGTACTCACACATGAAGACCCTGCAAAACAGAACTGAAAACCAATAGTGCTTATCTAGTAATTTCAGATCCTATCTGTCACACATCTCCTTTTACTCTCTATACAATAGGCTACAGAATCTCAGAATCTCAAAAGGGGAGACTCCTAAAGACTTAGGGGCAGGGGATAAGTATATCCGATGAAGGGCTATAGGAAGAACCTGGGGCCACTGCAGGTAAACCTTTGGGCAGTTTGGACAACTTGAGTACACAATGTCCACTACTTCCAAGCAATCATGGTCAGGAGGGCCTGGACCGACGGGCAATTAGGGTGGCTGGGTTTAGAGTTTGGCTGACACTTAATTGCAAGTTAGGATTCTCACATAGCATATTTTGATATTTTAACATTCGAGCATTAGTGAGCCAATGATTTCTTTTGTGTTCCATCAGGGTTAGAACAGAATGTGGCACAGTAACTTGGAGTTCTTATCCAAAGGTGAGCTTGTCAGCTTCGCTCACTAAGAGGGCTCTGCAGTCTTCAGCATGGGCACCGAGGAACTCTGGCCCGATGCTGGCTCCCCCGAAGGAGAATCCTCAACGAGGATAGTGTCTGGGGACTGAGGCCAGTCTGCGGCAATATCTTTCCGGGCGACCTTTGCAGGCTATTCCTTCTCCGATTAATGTCTTGGACTGCAGGACAGTGCCCAGGGAGAATCCAGCCGGTCGGAACCATCCAAGGATGCTGCCTTTGTGGGTTTCTTCTTCTTCCTGGGTTCCCTCAAGGGAGACCTACTTTCAGAGGACCCACGAGGAGGCTCGGGAGGCTCCGCCCGAGATGTCTGGGACTCAGACAAGGTCCTGGCCTGTGAAGGCACCGGGGACTTGGGGGGGCGGGGGGGGGGGAACCAACCACTTATTGTGCTGCTGCTGGCAGCTCTTGAGGGCCTTACTGGACATCCTCTTGCAGAGACCGCAGGCTGCCGTGTCGTGGTCTGGCCCGAGGCAGTGGAGACAGCAGCTGTGTGCATTGGCAAAGACATAATTTTGAAGCAACGATCACACTTCTTAAAGCCACTGGTAGCCACTGGAAGACTCTCTGGGCTGCCAGTGGGAGAAAAAAAAATAAAAAATATGAAGAAGCCAGGAAAAGAAAAGAATGAAAGACTACAAAAATAGGCCGAACTCAACGCCAAGGACGGTAGGCCGAAAGAGTACCAGTGCGATACTAGAGACGACTATGACACTCAGAAAAATCAACATTTTCCAGGGACAAGCCAGACAAACATCTGAAGGGCTCTGTGGAAAAAAGGAGATTCAGCAAGATGGCACCCTTGGGTGGGAAGGGGACCATGCATGAGTGGAGGCATCCCCCAAAGGCTTTCTTTGAAAACTAGGGCATGCTTCCGCGAGGGCTCCATCGGTGCCAACATCACCCATATGTGAAGAATGACTTCCTGCTTGTTCCCAGAGAAACAATACTCTGACATTACAGATACGGCATCTTCAAGATTGGTGAACCCTAACCAACACTCACACTCTGTGTCAATTTGAAGAGTTAGTCTGTTGGGAGTGCTGCAGACGTAACGTCAAATGCTCCCCCGCTCAACTTAATAAAAGCTTCTTGATTCGGCCGATGAAAATAGCATGGCACACTATGTGCTCGATGGCAGATCTCACCAGAGAAGTCAAGTTTATTGCCCCTCCCGGGCAATGTTAACTTTCCTCCTAGCATGGCAGCGAGTGTTTTCTCTATCTGGGAAACAACGAGGCATACACTGGATACGGCAAGAACTAGATGATCCAGGGAGTATCCGACCGTTTGCGAAACTTAGTTCGGAATACGACCTAGAGCCCAAACATTAATTTTGCCTATTGTCAATTGCATCAGTATATCTTTTCTCTCCACAAAGGAAGTATACTGTCAGAGGGGATGGACAACATGATAGAACTCTTTAACCTAGATGAGGATGGGGGGGGGCCCCCCCCTTCTCCATAATCACAATTTAATGGATATGGCAGAACCACAGGATTACTCTGCGGTGGAGTATGCCTGGGCCAGAGAATTGGGGAACACTCTTACAAGCTATTAAAAGGGTCCCCTATCTTTTCCAATCAAGCAGATGGTGGGAACTCCAGTTCCTCACCCTTAACCAGGCACAATTCTCACCTCTGCATGCATATCACAGGAGACTCTCAGAACAAGGGGCATGTCCATGGTGCGAACAAATCACCAGGAAAAAACAGCATGCTGCCACGCAAATGGTGCAACAAACAGTACAAACGCGTGAGCAGTGTTGAACTCAACTCTTTATTGGTCCACATATAACACAAGGGGGCCAGACCCAACACAGGCCGTGTTTCGTGATATACTTCAGGGGTGAGGCACGCCCAAGAAAACTATAAAAATATAAGAAATTAAGAACTTCTAAACATACTTATGATTAAAACCATGATCAATGATATAAATACAAATAAAAATATGTAAATACAGACCAAATCACATATAAACCACAACGTTATGTCACGCCCATAGCCCCTTACATCAGTATGGAGGGGTGTGGTTTTGCCATTGGAGTGATTCACCTTTCTGGCCTTTTCTAACTGAATGCCTTATGGGAGATTTAGTTCAGTTAGTGGTTATCAGGCTTCAGAAAAAACACACTTGCTTGTAGTTGGGTTAAGTGGTTGGCAATGACAAATTTATTCATTAGAAAACAAAAAGGACACGCTAGGTTCAAATTCACCTTTTAAAATTTAATACCAGGAATTCTTGTAACTCCAACAAAATGGCTTTCTTCAGCTTTAAACATCAATGCTTTTAAACAGCTCATGTCTCCCAGGCATGGCTTGCCGTGCAGTCCCAAATAAAAACAGGAAGTAACTTTTAAACCAGGTTTCTTTCCTTTTCAGTCCAGAACAAAACACCTGGGGTACTTTGTATAAAGCCTTGCTGACTTTAAGAAGAGACAACAAAACTTCCACAAGCAGATAAAACTCTTTGCTATGTTTCTCTCAGTATTTAGATAAAATATAAGCTGCTCTTACTTTCTCCGTTGCCACAGCTTCAAACTTAGCACTGCACTACAAACAGGTGTTTCTCCCTTGTAATTAGAAACCTTCAGCATTGCATTGTAAAGCACTTCTGAAACACAGAACTTTTACAAGCTAAAACAGAGCTCTTAGGGGAATTAGACACTGGAGGCTTTTCTTTCACGGTTGACTCTTACAACCCCATTTAATTGGCAGACTGGCAAACAGAGCAATGTATGAAACCTCTTCTTCCAAAGGTAAATCTGGCTCACCCAATTGCATTGGCTCAATCTCTGGCTCAGATTCAGATAGCTCCCCTGACTGCCTTCTGTTATGATTAAAGCTGTCTCTGGGAACTTTGTAATGCTCTTTATCAAATAAGCTTCTGGGACTCATACCTTGGTCAAAGCTTGTAGTAGCTTCCCCTCTCATGTGCTCTGGACACCATGCACTCCGTCCTGATCTCCAGAGTTCCTGGTTCTTACTGTTCCATTCCTTCTCCAGTAAGCATTTCCACTGCACTCTTTCCCTCTGGTCAGGAGCTGCAGGTCTCTCGGCTCTCAGCACTCTTTCTGGGTCCTCTCCACGTGCACTGCTGGTCCTCATTGTCCCTCGTGTCTTCTCTGCCCCGCTTCTCCAGCTTCCCTGGCTTTGGCTTCCCTGGCTTCATCTTCTATCTGAATCTACTGGGCTAAACTTAAACCCCTCAGGGTCCTGCTCCACCCTCTCTCTTCTCAGGTGAGAAAGATCAAATTCCCTCGTGGCAGCTGAGTGATTAGGAAATGAAGTGACGACGTAAGGGTTCTTTCACCCGAGCTTGCATTCCCTCTCCTTTCCACCACTAGAGGCAATTTTGTAACTCATTGAAATCAGTAATTGCCTACTTTCTAGCAGCAATGGGAGTTTTATGTCCCTGACCTTTTAAAACAGGTCCTTTTATTATAGCAAATTCCTTCTTTTTCTCCCTCTCTAGGTCCTGATAAGCTTCCTTATCACAGTTAATAAATATGAACAACATATATAAAAATGATTGTGGCAATCAAAACGTGCAGGTAACATTCAAAAACATATGTAAAACGGATTGTGAATGAACAAACGATCGGGACATGCAGATATCATTTAACATGAGTACCATATAAAATGACATGTAAAAAAAATTGCATATTAAATATGAGCAACTAGAGACTAAAAAGAATTAAGTAATAAAAACAAAAATCATAAAAAAAACACTTTAAAATATTAAACCAGAGAAATGCAAGAGGCAGAAGACTCAAAATGAAAAATTAGAGAGCAAAATGGTAAACATAACGTGTAACGGAACACAAAGAGGCAGGAGTGAATAAAAGAACATTACCTTGAGACTGTGGAACTGATATATGAAGTTGCTGAATCGCAAAAAGGTATCCTGTTTGCTGTAAAAGCTAATGCCAAATAGTAAAATGAATTATAGTAAATCTTGAATTAAAACTCATATGCAGAGTAAACTACAATAGAACATATAGCAATTACATTAATCATTAGGATTAGAAAAACGAGAGAATAGGATATTACTTGTTGTATTTAAAAAAACAATACTACCATCGTGCACAATTATTACATTCTCCAAACAATGGATCAAAAGCATGCCTATGGACGGAGAGCAAATCCAACCATAAAGATTGCAAAAACCAAAAACAATCTTGATCTTGTACACACGACAAACATAACAAGAGTAAAATGTTACTAAAAAACACAAGTATACTTTTAAAAGTCACGTGTGGAGTATTTTAAAAGCGGTAGCGGTGGGGGGCGGAGCCTGATGTCCAGCGGGATAGACGCTTAACGCTGAAGCTCCCGAGTGGCCTACTCAGAATCCTGACTTTAATACAACTTATCTTTTTAATCGGGCTCTGATCCTACCGGGGTGCCTCGGGGGGATGGCGGGGCCCAAGCCAGCGCGTCTCGAATTCAGCTCTCCAACGAACACTCATGGCAAACGCTCTAAAACTGAGCCGCCGTCCCCACAGAAGATGGTTCCACTCCGGGAGGGTCCCGTGATGCAGCAGGAGATCTTAGATGAGATCCGCGGCGTGAAAGAACTTGTGCAATCCAACGGTGAAGCACTCAGATCCATGCGGGCAGACCTCGGCAAGCTACAGGACAGGCTAGAGGGGTTATCGCTGAGACAGGACAAAATGGAGGGTACTCTTGACTCTCATTGCGGTCCGCTTGGCAAACTTGGACAAAGTCGAACGACAAGTGCAGGCCCTTCAGAAGGAGCTGGAAGACAGTAACAACCGAGCCCGTCGCAACAATATACGGCTCGTGGGAATTCCGGAGGGAGCAGAATCAGGAGATATGAAAGAGTTCCTCTCTAAATTGCTTCCCTCCTTGCTTAAAACAACGTTCACCAAGGATTTGGAGATTGATCGGGCCCATCGAGTACCCACGACTTTGGCGCTCAACCGGAAGACCCCTCGGCCCATCATTTTCCGATTGTTGCGATATCAGCAAGTTGAACAAATTCTAAACGCTGCCCGTGCAAACCCCCGGCTGGATTATGAGAGTCATCGGATTTCATTCTTCCCTGACTTGGCGAAGCCCACAGTGGACCGCAGGAAAAGATTCCTCGAATTTCGACCGCGTTTGCAGCAGCTTCAAGCGCGTTATGGCCTAATGTATCCGGCGAAGCTTAGAGTTACTCTTCATAATCAAACCAGGACTTTTGAGGATCCGGACGTGCTTGCGGCCTATCTGGAAGCCAAAGAAGCGGACCAAATGCGCTGAACCAGGGACCTTTTATTTGCCCATCGATTTGGAACTGGTCACCATTTTGTGTCGTCGACGCTGCACGTACAGCCTGGATCAGAGGCCCTGCGGCCTAGCTTATCATGGCCTGGTGACCGTCGGACTCTCCTGTGAGGGACCTTTCCATTGCATGCACCTCGGTGGGCTCCGGAGCCTATGTAGCTATTACAGTTAATATGTAGAATGTTTAGGCCCTCGTCGGGGCTTCCTCCCGCAGACATATGGTCGCCATTAATCATTGGGGTTATGCTTCTTCTCTACTACACTTCGGTGTTTATTTTTGGTATGGGGGAACACCAGATATAGTGCTTATTGTATATGATTTGTTTAGGTCTTCTTTGAATCAAGCAGTTAAGATGGGGGATAATGGAAATTGTGTGCACTATGATATTTCTGCCTTGAATAGATTCAGTTTTCTCTATGGCCCCATGTAAGCTTTTGTCATTGAACGTCAAAGGCATTAATAATCCGATAAAAAGGAAGAAAATCCTTAGTTACTTAAATCACGAAAATGCTGATTTGGTTTTTCTCCAAGAAACGCATCTAAATGCCAAGGAGACACTGAAGCTCAATGTTAAACCCTACATGGTGGCCGCCTACTCTCCCGCTATAGCGAAGAGATGTGGGGTAGCCATCTTGATTAGGAAATCCTTACAAGCCACTGTTATAGATAGCAGTTCTGATGCTGAGGGTCGGTGGTCCCGAGTCCACCTTAAAGTAGGTAATCTTGAACTGACATGTATATGTATATATGCTCCTAATGTGGATGATCCTGTTTTCTTTGCTAACCTTGCCCAGGTTGCACAAGCTTCTGCTAATACTTCGTTAGTAATAGGAGGCGATTTTAACCAGGTAATTGATCCATTGGTAGATAGGCAACCACCCAGAACGAGTGGTCCCACCAAGAGTCACCTCACGCTAACGTCATTGATTAAAGATCTAGCTTTAGTAGACCTATGGAGGTTGCTACACCCCTTCGGACTTAGAATTCACGTTTTTCTCCCCCCCACATCAGTCACAATCTAGGATAGATTTCTTCCTCGTATCCAAAGCCTTAATCTCCAGCACGGATACAGCCAAGATACACTCTCTGCACATCTCAGACCATGCTGCTATTTCCTTCCTTTTGAACACTAGTGCACAGAGGGATAATCCACGGGCTTGGTATTTTGATCGGACCCTGCTTGAACAACAGGATTTTCAGGCCGACATACGGGCTGCCATACAAGATTACTTTCACTTTAATTCACCCCATGATACAATGAACTGGGCATGGTGGGAGGGCTTTAAAGCGTCTATCCGTGCTACCATCACTAGCTATCAAATCCGTTTAGGGAAGCAGCGTAAACGGCAACTCTTAATACTAGAGCAGCAGATCAAAGCCGGTGAGCGTGTTCTTACCTCTCGTGCTGACCCAGGTGTGTTAATTCGCTTGCAACGCTTGCGTTTCCAATATAACTCGCTTTTAACGACTGCAGCGGCCAAAAATATAGAACTACAGCAAGGGACGTACTATCGGGAAAGCAATCGTGCCGGTAAACTCTTAGCTAATGCTCTAAAAGGTCAAAAAGAAGCCAAACGCGTAGCGGCCCTGCGTAGTCCAACGGGGGGGAATTTAGTCACAAATGATACAGAGATAGTAGAGCTCTTTCGGGATTTCTACACCCGCCTCTATCAATCAGAATGTGAGTTTGACCCAGAGGCTTTTGACCGACTACTAACTGGTATACAACGACCGACCCTTTCTGTGGAGGACAAAGAATCACTAGACCAGTCATTTACTCTTTCAGAAATTCACTTTGCACTTAAGCGCTGTGCCTCAGGTCGGGCTGCCGGCCCAGATGGCCTCCCCGCAGAATTCTTTAAAACTTTCAGCGCTGATTTGGCCCCATTCCTACAACTCTATTTCTCTGCTTTGGCCAAAGATAGCTCCTTCACAGGATCTTTCTCGACGGCGAACGTTGTGGTCTTTGAGAAAGAGGGGAGAGACCCGATGCTGACTGCAAATTACCGTCCAATTTCCCTCCTTAATGCTGATTACAAGATATTTGCAACTATTCTGGCCACTAGACTATCCGATAAAATGCCGGCTCTAATTCACCCAGACCAATGTGGTTTCATACCTGGTAGGTCCACTGCTGATAATGCCAGGACCTTGTGTCATATACTAGCTGCAGCAGCGCATCATGATCAACCCCTCGTCGGCCTCTCTCTTGATGCCGAAAAGGCGTTTGACCGATTAGAATGGCCCTTTCTCTATGCGGTTCTCCGCTGGTATGGGTTTGGGGAAGGCTTTCTCCGATATCTTCAAACTCTATATGCACATCCGACAGCCACTATTTCTGCCAATGCCACAAAGTCTCAACCGTTCAATCTCCACAGAGGTACCCGGCAAGGATGTCCCTTATCTCCTCTGCTCTTTGATCTAGCACTTGAACCCCTAGCCCTCCTCATCCGACAGGCCACAGATATCCATGGAGCTCCATTTCAGCACAGAGATATTAAAATTTCTGCATATGCAGATGACCTCATGCTTTTCGTATCCTTGGACTCTGTCCCTGCTGTTTTAAACAAGATTGATAGCTATTCCCTACTTTCGGGATACAAGATTAACTGGACTAAATCTGTTGCCTTCCCTTTGAATCATCGAGTCCATGCTGCAGACATGCAGGCTTTCCCCTTTGTATGGCAGCCCCGTATGGTCAAATACCTGGGGGTTCATTATTGTTATCCATTAGAAAATACTCTTAGCCATAATGCTAAAGAGCTAATCTCCAAAGCGCGTGATCTTACCAACCGGTGGTCTCCTTTAACACTCACATGGTGGGGCCGCCTGGAAACAATCAAAATGATGATGGTTCCCAAAATAAATTACATCCTAGAAATGCTACCATGCCTCCTGCCTGCACACGTCTACAAAGATATAGAAGGTCTCCTGATCCGTTATTTATGGCATGGCAAACCACCAAGGATAGCTAAGCGTAAGTTACAGGCGGACAAAGAAAATGGAGGGGTCCGGTTTCCAGATTTTCTTAAATATCATAAGGCTTTCCTCCTTAAACAGGGTGCCCGTTGGTTAGACCCCCCGGTGGAAGGTAGACCGGTCTGGCTCGACATTGAGGAGGAACTCTGCAGGCCTATTCCTCTTACCTACCTTCCCGGCATGACCTTCCACCTAGATTCCCACTATCCACCAATGGTTGTAGATACACTACTTGCCTTTAACACTTTCATTCAGTCTCAGGGACCACACCAGTGCCCGCCATATCGACTCCCGCTATGGCATAACTTGCGCCTTCAAATACAAAATAAACCTATAGCATGGACCCCCTGGTATTCCAAAGGGATATGGATGCCTTACCAATTGATTGTCAGCGAGCGCTGGAAAACTTTTAAAGAATTACAAGAGGAATTTGGTTTACAAGCACGAAATTACTTCCAGTGGGTGCAGCTTCAGCACTGTCTTAGGAGTGTTCGGCTTCTTCCACTAACTGAAACCAATGATGAAGGTCTTGCAGGGATAATTCGTTCTGTTGGGAGTCAATCTGGCGTGGCCTCTAACTTTTATAAAATGTTAAGCAATCATGAGAACAGTAACATTCCCGCAGTCCAACAGACATGGGAACGGGAGCTACAAATCACACTAACTCCTGAGCAATGGAGCCTCTTCTGGAGTAAAGTTGTTCGGGTTTCCCGGTCAGCTTCGCTAACCCAGACACTTTTCTACTTTGCACATAGAAGTTTCTATACGCCTGTGAAGCTTGCCAAATGGAATGCCACTGTTAATGACAGGTGTTGGAATTGCCACGCCGCCACAGGCACACTAGCTCATATAATGTATGAATGTTCTACATTACAGCAATTCTGGAGGCGGGTCTGGGGTCGTATTCAACTCATTTTACAATTTCACGAGCCTCTCTCTTGGCGGATAGTGGGACTTCGCTCTGTGGCGGGGATCCCCTCTCTTCCAAAGTCGGGCCGGTTTTTGCTAAATTTCTTGATGGGTATAGCTATATCTTTAATCACGAAACACTGGAAGAATAGCTCCCATCTAAGTCCTCATGAGTGGTGGAATCTTGTATGTTTATATAGCAAATATGAACAGATACCACGCCGAATGGCTCCCCACGCCCAAACCGTGCATCATGTTTCTAAATGGAATTCGCTCAATGAATATGTGCAAGCTGCCAAATGCTCTCATCTAACTGTTTAACTCCATTTATCATGTACACTCATTTATTATGACCTTCAATCGCTCTATACTGGTTTACACAGAATGAGAACTAATCATTGATTACCCGAACCTTGTATTCCTTTCCTAGAGAAGAAGCATGGGGGTGGGGGGAATTATGGGGTTGCTTTTATGTGTATGGTTTTGTATTTGTATCTTTCTGTATGTCTTTTACTTTGGTTGTGTTACAAAAGGAAAATATTAAAAAAAAAAAAAAAAAAAAAAGCGGTAGCGGTGTTCACCACATATACACACTACAATCGGCAAAACCGCGAGTGAAACACAGGAACCGGTTAAAGGCACAAAGTTAATTAGGCTACAAATATAAAATAAGAGACATTAGTACGAGGGTTGCTATTTATATTTCTGGCCTTGGCAACAGTAAGTGTTGCCAGGCGACATCCAATGGTTCCATTGGAAACATTGTCATTGTTTAACATAACCTTATTCATAACATTGTGTCATTTGAGCGCGATTTGTTTACAGTAACTTGAAAACTTCATCTCGGGGAAAAATGGAATTAACTCGTGAACATTTTCATGCGATTATTTTTCATAACTTTTGATGTGGATCATCAAGACAAGAGTGCATTGATTAACTTAATTTTTTATACGGCAATAAAGCACCATCCTACAGCACTGTCAAAAACTGGTAGAACGAATTCAATCGTGGCCGACGTTCGCTCCAGGACGAATTCCGTCAGGGTCGTCCAAAATCGGTGGTTGTGCCAGAAAATAATCGATGCTGTGTGTGAACTGATAAAGCAAGATAGTCATGTGACATACCGTGAGATTGTCATACTAATGCCCAAAGATGCCTCAAGCATCAATAAGATATTGCATGATCATTTGGCTGTAAAAAAGATTTGTTTGCGTTGGATCCCGCATAATCTGACAAACGCTCAAAAGAAGGCTTGTGTCAATTGGTGCAAGGAAATGTTGAAAAAATATGTTCAAGGTGCATCAAAGACTGTATATAACATCTACACAGGTGACGAATCATGGATCTATGCATATGAGCCCGAAACAAAACAGCAATCGACTGTATGGGTCTTCCAAGACGAGCCAAAGCCAAACAAAAGTTGTTCGTGGAAGAAGCACATCGAAGCAAAATGGTTGCCTGTTTCTTCGGCATTACCGGTCACGTGGCGACAGTGCCGTTAGAGCAACGTAGGAAGGACAATTCTGAATGGTACACGACCATTTGTTTACCAGAAGTCTTCTGAGAAATTCTGAAAAAGTCGAAGAAGAGGCGAATAATTCTTCATCATGACAATGCGAGCTCTCACAGATCGGCTCAAACAAAGGAATTTTTGACCAGCCCAAACATTGAATTGATGGGTCATCCGCCATACAGCCCTGATTTGGCACCAATGACTTTTATTCCCGCACATCAAAAACAAATTACGTGGTCAACAATTTCCGACACCCGAAGATGCGGTTGATGCATTCAAATGCATGTTTTGGAGATACCTCAATTGGAGTGGAAAAAGTGCTCCGAAAAATTGGTTCAAATGCCTGCAAAAGTGTATTGATCTTCATGGAGAATATTTTGAAAAATAAAACCAAATTCGATCATAAATATTTGTTTTTTCATTATTAGGCCAGAAATAAATAGCAACCCTCGTATTATGTGTATACAGTCAAACAGGCGGATTAAAAAAAGGAAGAAACATGAGGTACCTTTAACTATCGTGAACAGTTTTAAAAAGAATGAACAAGGCTCCTAGATTGTATCAGAGCGAACAAGGTTTTGTAAACTGCTGGAATGCAATATTGAACAAATGTTCACTAGACCTAACGATTTTGCTGATCACCACAGCGAATAAAAAGTCTGAACTAGTCAAGTAGAGTTAGACTAGAAACTTAATGAATTAAAAAGATGTGATAGTGAATTTGATAAGGTACATGTGGATTTCAATAAGAATATGATGCAGTTTAAGAAAAGATAAAAAATAAGAAAATGGAGAAATTCAAGAGAGACGAAGACAATAGGATGGGTTATGTATACCACTGGTGCAGAAAGGTAGAAAAACGAAAGACTGTCAAGAGAAGATCCACCTTTTTTGACCGTAAAGAGAGCATATCAGATGGGCGTGGCCTGTGCATATGTCCCCCCCCCCCCCCGGAGGCACTAAGATGGGCAGTCAGGGCCACTCTGTACCAGTCACAACATAGGTAGAGCTCACGACACAGACAATCACCAATATCCACAGTCGCAAAGGGTGGCAGCCACCCTTCCAGGACATCAGCATGTAAAGGTTACTCCTCTGAAAGGGATGGGACCCCCCCCCGCATCACCCCCCCCCACATGCCCACCAGCTGGATAGTGACTATCCTGTGTTCTACGCCTCCATCGCTCCAAACAACATAGCCCCCACTGTACCCCATGGTGTTGGGGTCAGCTATGCTGACAACATAATGTCACAAATGACATGCCGTCAGCCCATCTGGTGGGGGCGTATGACTGTAGATGCTGTGGGTTGCCGTGCCTGCCAGGCATCTGTGCTGTCAGCCAGGATAGTGTCAAGTAGCCTGTACATGGGAAGGGTTCTGATGGGGTTTGCAGACCATCGGTAACAGCACGTTTCGCCACACCCGCATGACAAGGGGCAGGTATATGTAGCAACTGTCAAGGCATGTCCAGACTAAGGCAACGTGTGCCTGCAGGGTGCCATTGGACCGTTCTGGGGGCAGAGACGGGGTCACCCCCATTGCCATTGTGCCATGGACACGTGTCTGCCTAGCGGTCGCAAAACTGGAAAACTGTTTACACGCTAAACTCTGCCACACCCCCTGTACGCCTTGCTATCTGTTAGGGATAGGGGGCCAGCAATGGTCCATGTAAGTGGGAGCTGGCACGCACACCCCGACCAGGCGGTACAGGATCTGCCATGCTGCAGAGGGAGGGCCATCAACGACCCATCCCTGCCTAGAATGAATGGTTGCTAGCAGTCATATGTCCATCATGGACCACACGGAGCTCAAGCTGATAGAACCTGACCACCTCCCTCACATTACACATCTGAGAGATACCCAGCCGTAGCTGATTCTGCAGCGGCAGCATCAACAGGGCCTCACAGTCCCTGACGAGGTACATGCTTTCCCCCCCCCCAGCCATCCATATAACCACATGTCGACATTCCCATGAGGTCTATGTCAATGCATGCATGTGTGGTGGCCCATACCATTGGAACATGGGCCTATGTACATCATAGGAGAGGTCCCAGATCCCGGTCAGGTAGTTGGGTTTACCCCCCCCCCCCCCCGGGCAACCACAATCTGGTGAGCATCCCGTGTCTAATGAGCCATGGGGGTCCCCACCAGAGGTGGGTAGGTCCTGTTTCCTCAGGGGACCGCAGCCATACCCACCTGTACCAGCTGCTCTCATGGAGCGGAAGGGATTGCCCCACCCAAACAAACCATTGCCCCTCGGGGATGTGTCACCCCTCACTCTTTCTCCGTGTCTCTGTCACGCTCCCCCTGTCCCCCTCTCACGCCCCCCCTCTATCAGTCTCTGTACCACCCCCCATATTACCTGTGTGTTGTGGGGGAGTCGAGATATGGGGGGGGGGGGGAGCAGCATGCAGGCAATGTGCGAGGATGTTGACTGCTGCCCCCCTGGACTGTTCCTGTCTATACCAGCCAGGCTCAGTAATACCATTGTGACACACATCTGCAAACGTATTCCAACATTTCCCAGGGACCAACTGTTATAGGTGGGTCACTATGCTGTCTGTGCCATACACAGAAGGGGTGAGGGAGCAGGCCAACGCTGGCCACACAGGGGTATGTCTAGGCTGTGCAACCACCTGTGACAGACGTTAGGTGATGACCCCAGACAATGTTTGCATATCCACAGGTGGAGGACCTGAAGAAGAAGGGGCGGGAACTCCACCAACACCACCCAGCATTCCTGGAGCAGTGCAGCAGGGAGGCGGAGTCAGAACCTGGTGTGAGTATTGGGCCGCCAGCCTGTGTGTTGCCTGCGTATGTACATGTTGTGTGTGCCACACATGGATGTGCCCTAATGTCTGTCCTCCTCCACAGAGGGAGATGGCAGCGGTGAAAGGCCCAGCACCTCCACCTATGTGCCCCACCGACCCACCACCCACCGTCCAAGGGAGAGGGGGGAGGTTGTGGAGGACAGCCCAGAGCACAGATGCCAGGACACAGAGGAGGAGGAGATGGTGGCAGAGGATGTGACTGTGCTGGATGAGGAGGCGGAAGCTGGGGCTGGCTGTGAGTTGGAACTGGCGCCTCTACCCCCACATTCTCCCAGCCAGGGGGGTGCAGATGTGACGATGTGGGGTGCGGAGGAGAGGGGGCAAGGGGGGGGGAAAGGGGGGCCGGGGGAGGTTATTGATGTGGATGCTGGGAGGGTGGGGGACATGTGTGCGGGGAGGGGAGCAGGACGGGTGGGGGGTGGTGTGGAACACAGCCCAGCACAGGGGGCACCCGCCAGACACTGCAATCGGCAGCATGGCATGGGCATCAGCGGGATCCGGCGTCATCCATGGCCACAGACATGTCACATGCAGATGCCAGCACACAGACCACGCTCACTGTGTGTCTGTGTGCTGGCAGATGCGTGCACGATGTGCTTGTGACCATGGATGACGTGTGGCGTGACATCCGTGCCGTGGTACCATGCCCTGCAGTGTCTGTCGGGGGCTGTTTGGCAGGTGTCCACCAATGTTGCCCCAGTAATAAAGAGCACTATGTTGCTGGTGCCAGCCTAGCAAAGGTGATGTGTTATGGGGCTGGTGGGTCCACAAGGCTGACAAGGCGGCTGCCTAGGGAGAACATCTGTGATGCTGGTACGACTGCTGAGACAGCAGTAGCACACATACATGCTGCTTCAGTCAGAAGGGAGTTGTGCCACCCTCACTGCTGCCATGACAGCGTTGTGTGAGGGGGGGAGGGGGGGATGGCATCGCAGTGGCTGCAGCCTGCTGCAGGAGAAATGTGTGTCCTAGTGCTGTGTGTTTGGTCCAACGCTGCAGTTGCCACTATCAGTGGTATGCCAAGCATGTCAGCAGCAGATACAGTGGCGCACATCCTGCTCCCTCCCTCCCGAGATCTAAGGCGGCAGCAGCACCTGTGCCCACATCCACCAGTGGAGGGGTGCAGGAGTGGCATGGTCTGAATAGCTGCATGCATCCTACCAGCAGCACTGAGGAGGCAGCGGCAGCTGGACCGCACTAGCAGGGAGAGAGAGATTGGTCAGCATGCTTCCTACCACATGGCTAGTGTGCCTACTGGATGGGCTGGCCCAGGGATCAGGATACTCCCCACTTGCACACATTGAGTGGATATGTGCATGTGGTGCTGAAAGATTCCATTGAGCCAGGAATACTATGCCATATGACAACAGTCCACGTCAGAGTTAAAAATGAGCACCCTGCTCTCTCACTTGCCAAATGACGACCAGAATCTGCGCCTGAACCATTGATCCCTCCATAAGTCAGTACTCAGCTGGTCACAACCATCTGAGCCAAATGTGAATCTAGATTACCTCTTGTGCTCTGCACCATAAGAGTAGTCCATGACTGGCCCACAAGCACTAAGAAAAAGGTACATTAGTCAATTTGCTAGGACCCCCATGGGCTGGAATGTGTGTGTTCGTCTATCATGGCTGACCCTCTGTCTGCACAGACTCATATTCAATATTTATATTATGCACTAGGATGGTTTATCTATTTACTGATTCTTTTCCTTTATAATTTGGTGCTATGTTTTTATGTTCCTACATTATTGTGCACTTTTATCTTATTTATTTTGCAATGTTTTTCTATTATATTTATATTATGATTATTATGTATTCTTTTTGTTTTTATTCTACTTTTTTGAGGTTTGTTATCCTTATTTCCCCCTGAAGAAGGCCTTACTGGCCGAAACGTGTAGGGGTTTAATAAAAACCTGAAATCCGCCAGTCTGTGTACCAGCTCCTTTGGTTTCCACTATTACACTGCAGGTACTTGGTTGCTCTCCTTTGGTTTTTCCAACCCTCTGACTGGACAGATCCCATATGTAAGACATGCATGTCAGTTGAATCAGCAGCATAGCAAGGCAGTGCAACATACAGACCTCACAAGACATCCCTGTCACACCCCTTCAGACAGTATGGCACAGAATGTGCAGACAGCTACACAGATATAGGTACAGTCCAAGTCATGCCCTCATGTCCCCTGACAATGACCACTTATATACCCATGAATCGATGACTCTACACAGTAGCTCTGTGGCTCAAAACACATGGCCAGTGTGTGTTTGAGTAATGGGTCACGAGTTCAAGGCCAGCCTGCATGTTAACCTTATTATACTTTCCCTAAACTATCATGTGCTACCCTCCACATTTTATACAACATGAGTCCTTGCACTCAACTGCCACACTGAGAAACAGCGCAATCTAAGGCTGGATAGCAGAGCATGCTACTCGGCACACTGAGCAGGCATTGATAGCGCTCAAACATTGCAGAGCTCGCAAACATCTGCACACTGAGCGGGCACTACAATGGTGGAGCATTAAAGGAGGCCTAAGGGGCAGGTAACAATGTCAACTTGCACCACTTTTGGACAGTGGGGTCATGTGTGTGCATGTCCCCGGAGGACTGAGCTGCAGTATGCATGCAATGCCCAAGCTTTATGTATGTGCATACATCATGCTGCAATTCAGCTGTTCAGCAACTCTACATACCATGTGAGACCACACATACAGACTGCCATGCTTTGCAGAGCTCTTGGGGAGGGAGGAGAGTGTTCAGTGAATGTGCTACATTGTCCATGGCTAAGGACATAACATTATATGGGTGTACAAGCATGGCACTATATATTTATTTATTTGAACTTATATACAGCCACTGTTCCCTCTAAGCTGTGCGCGTGCGCACACACCTCGCCGAGCGAGCGCACATACTTCACAACAGAGCGCACAAAAATTACGGCTCTGATTCTGATAGAAAACAACAGATGTCTTACAATTTAAAAGCTATGATTGTAATTACTAGAAATGTCCGCTTCATTTAGTAATAGTCTATTTTCATTTAATTTGATTAAAATCAATATGGTGTACATACTGTATTCTGATGTGTAGTCAAATTTTGAAGTATATAACTCCGAGTGTCGTTATGTGGCGCACAAAAATGTAACCTTCCTTCAAAAGCTGCACACAGCTGATATTTTACGCGCACACAGTCTACAGAAAATTAGAGGGAACATTGTATACAGCCACTTCCAAAGATCAGTGGCGGTTTACAGAGAACAAAACTGAATTTACATTATAACTTTGAAAACTTATTTACAGAACAAAGCGAGATAGTTATGCAAATTGTTAAGCTGTACAATGTACAATTTGGAGATGTTGTGTGGCATATGTGAAGGTGCGTGAAAGGGAGGGATGGGGAAGCAAGGGCTATCAAGGGGGAAGGGAGGTTTGGGGGAGACTTATTGGTAGAGGGACCATAGTACTCAACAAATAGGTGGGTTTTGAGCTCTTTTCGGAAAGTTTGGAAGTCTTTTATAGCTCTGAGGTTGTCCGTGGGTGGGGAGTATTAGTGTATTTTGGGAGCAGGTCCTCCTGGTTCTTGAGCTGTTGAGTGGGCTAAGGAGGGAGTTGAGGAAGGATGGGGCAATTTTATTATACAATTTGAAGGTAATTATGAGGTATTTGAATTTGGCCCTCGTTGGAATGGGCAGCCAGTGGAGGAGCGGCGTGATGTGGTCGGAGTACTTAGCCTTGTGAATAATGCGTACGGCTAGGTATTGAGCTAATTGGAGTTGAAGGATGGTGTTTTTGGGTAGGCCATACAGAATACTGTTGCAATAGTCAAGGTGGGGTGTTATCAGTGCTTGAAGGACTGATCTAAAGTCTTGACTGTCTAGTAAGGGACGGAGATGCTGTAAAATTTTTAGTTTGAGGTATATGGTTTTTGCAGTGGCTTTAATGTGGGGGACCATGGAAAGGAATTGATCGAGGATGATTCCTAGGTATTTAATTTCTTTTTTTTTAACTTCCAGCTCTGAATTGCATAGGAGTAGTTTTGAGGGAGGGGGGGGGGGTTGAAGTTTTGATTCCAGGTAATGAATAAAACGTCTGTTCTCTTCATGATGATTTTTAAGTTGTGTAAGTTGAACCAGGCGTTCTTGGATTTGAGGGCAGATGGGGTTGATGTCTACTGGATGGTACAGCATGTCCTGATTCATGGCTTCCACTAACTCTGCATGGTGGCATAATGTCCTCTCCTGATTGCAATGTGGTGCTGTATATTTCCTGCTACGAAGGTGACGACATACTGTTGACCTTCCGTAATATTCTCCCAAGTGTTGGGATATTATATTTCCACTAGCCCTACTTAGTCCAATGGCCTTGCTAGTTGTATGGTAAAATTAGAGCTGGCATTTTGGAGAAACACGCTTGCTGAGGCATTGATAGGCAGTGTGATAAAAAAAAATGAATGATGTTGGCTTTTATATGTTGCTTCAAAAGAAAGAAATCAAATTGTGGCAGGTGCAGGCCTGTGACCCACGGTGTCTGACATAGGCAGGCCGGCATGGCTAGCTTGACCTGTAAATGAGGCCTGTGGAGAGGCATATAGGATTGCACATCCCCCAATATGCTGCTATTGTAAGAAAGAACTCAGTAGAAATATTGAATTAGCTTAGGTAAGCAGAACTGCAGAATTAAGAAATGGAAAAATACAGAAAAGATGTGTTTAAAAGTTACTGATAAGAAAAAGTACATTTGCAGAGAAATAATAAGGAGTGCTGACAGATGAGTTACAGAACCATGCTCTTCTGCACGCACAAATGGTCCCATAACCTTGAAAGTGTGAAAGTAACAAGTTGATGAACTGACCATTGTAATTGGGACTAGAAGGGGGGCAGGCAGGTGTCATGCCTACAGAAGCCCACAGAAGGAACATAATTGGAGAAACTTATCAGTACCGGGACCAATAGAAGGGCTACGGGAGGTACGGGAGAGTACCGGGACCAATGAAATGTTTTTCTATACCTAGAATGGAACAGAAGTCTATAAAAGTTGTTGTAATGCTTGAAAACTTTGCTCAGCCATTTTGAAATTGCCTTGCTTGAGACTTGTGCACAAATAAATGATTTGGACCTTCTGAACAGACTCCTGGTATCATTGGTTTGTCTGCGCTTTGCTGCTACATATTCCTTGGTGCGTTGGCCGGGAAGTTGTGGAATCAAAGTGTATATAGGGCAATATACCACGACTTTCCGCCTCTATAGGCTTGGTCCTGCCGGGATCGCGCCCTTCCGACGAGGGCCGCTCCCTGGCGCCACCGGTCCCTTGTATCGGAGGGAGCTGGTCGGACCTCGGCGGGTGCCGGGCCCGGTCGGAGCCAACGCCTCGAACCCGAGTGAGGGGAGTCCGAGGTCCAACTCATGCGCCTGCTTGGGAAGTTTGAGGACCGGATCCGGTGAGTATAGTTTTGTTTTTGGGGTCTAGACAGAAATAGCAAGAGCAGTACTGCCATTGGAATTTGGAATTTGTAATCTCGAGATATTGGGAATTGGTAAGAGAGCATGATCAACTCTCAAGGAAGAGCCGAGTAGCCTGGCATGGGAATTCGCTAGGTGAAACCCTCATCCTTTTTGTAATTGGGAAAAGACTAGTCAGAACAGATAGAAACGAATGCATTCTGGGATACGTTGCTAGCATGATTGTGTGAACGAAGTGTGAATGAGAGGTCTGGCAGCACGGACCAAGTGAAGGCGGACCCCTGATTAGCGCATTTCCTGACCGGGGCGACCGCGTTCAGGTCGCGAAAAGGGGGAAGCGATTGTCGTCTTGTCTTGTTATTTGTATTCCCTATACGTTTCCAGGGCCGTGAGGACCCCTTACCCACGGTCCGCACTCCTTTTCCCTTCTGTCTGTTGTTGCGCGCACACATCGAAATGGGAGGGGCGGGGTCTACTAGAAACACTCCATTAGAATGTATGATCGCACATTTTAAAGAGGGATATTCAGGAGATTATGGTATTAAAATGACAGCAGCCCGTTTGCAGATTTTGTGTACTAGGGAGTGGCCCGATCTAGACCCCATCTGGCCCCGAGAGGGAACGTTCACCGTAGAGATTATTCAGTCAATACACCGTAGAGTGCGGATAGCGCACCCCGATCAGTACCCCTATATAGATTCTTGGTTAAGTATTTGTGAAGATCCGCCCTCCTGGGCGCAGCGCTGTTATGAGGAACAGTGCAGAATAATGTTAGCTAAAACAGATTCTAGACAGAAAAAGGAACAGCCTAGAATGAAAGAGCAGGATAAGAAAGCCATGAAGAAACCCATCCTGGCAGATCCTGATTCCCCAGAAGTAGTCCTTAGGCAGCCACGAACCCCAGGTCCAGTAAGGATAGCCCGGCGGCGTCCTGCCCCAGAACCCCAGAGACAGCCAGAGCCGAGGCGGGACCCAACCCCTGATCCTCCTCCCGGAGGAGAGAAAGAGAAAGAATTAGTGGAAAGAGAAGTGGAGGACGTAAAAAGTGAGTCAGAAGCGGAGCTAGAAGAAGAAGAAGGAGGGAATTCCCCAGAAGAAGAAGAAGAGGACAGTGTACAAATAATTGAGAAAGCCAGCGCTAGCACTAGCGCCCCAGTGAAAGAGAAACCCAAAGCAAAACTAGTTGAGAAAAAGAAAGCGACTCCTGCAAAGACAACGACAATAACCCTTAGATCCCAGACCCAAATGACGCCTGGGACAGCCAAACTGTTTCCCTTAAGGCAAGTCCCGGGAGTGCCCGTAAAGAATGATAATGATGAAGTGGTAGCGGGACCCTTAACTTATGTGTATATTCCTTTCTCTACAACTGATTTATTAAATTGGAGGTCGCATTATGCCTCCTATACTAGCAAGCCCCAGGAGCTGACAGAATTAGTAACTAGTATTATGGAAACTCACCAACCCACTTGGCCAGATTGCCGTCAGCTCCTGACCACCCTATTCACTACAGAAGAACGAGCGAGAATTAGAAAAGCAGCTATTGAATGGATGGCAGAAAACCCTGCCGCTCCGGCGCAGGGGCAGAATATAATAGATCGTAGAGAAGCAGCTCAGAGAGAATTCCCGAATGAAGACCCCCAATGGGATCCGAATACAGATGAAGGATCCACAGCCCTAGCCCGCTTTCGTCAAGGCTTTTTACAAGGCCTGAGAAGGGGAGGCCAAAAAGCTATGAACCTTTCCAAAGTAGCAGGAGTTATCCAAGGAATAGATGAGAGCCCAGCAGATTATTATGAAAGATTAACTGAAGCTTATAGAATGTATACTCCCTATGATCCCGAGGCACCAGGAAGTTTATGCATGGTGAATTCTGCTTTTGTAAACCAGTCTCAACCAGACATTAGATGTAAATTACAGAAATTAGAAGGGTTTGCGGGCATGAATGCAACACAGTTATTGGAAGTCGCTCATAAAGTGTATGTGAATCGTGATACTGAAAGACAGAGAGAATGTGATAGAAAGATGAAGAAGAAAGCTGATTTTTTGGTGAATGGGGATGGACCTATATTAGCTGCTACACCACCACTTAAGGACATTACTAAACCTGCTGTTTTGAATTTTGATGCATGTAATGCTATTAATAGAGATAGTCAGTCCACCTGTGGTACATGGGAGAAAGCGTACCGAAATGACCATAAATATATGTGTCCAGAAGGTGCCACGGGATGGAGGAAGTGTACAGGTAAAAAGGAACCAGGGTATAGTACTGCTACAGCGGCAGACTACTATTGCCCGTATTGGGAATGTGTTTTTCTATGCTACCTGGAACACTGGTATAACTGATGAGAAAATAGATAAACGGATGGCTACTCTAACCAAGCCAACCACAAATGATAAATGTCAGAAAGATGCTTGCAACCCCTTACATTTGCGTGTACATAACCCCCATGCATGGAAACAAGGATATAAGTTTGGTTTGCGAATTGCTGGAGGAGGAACAGATCCAGGGACCATTGTGTATATTAGATTGAATACCCAAGCCCATAAGTCATCTAAATATCATATTCATAATACCTTTTATGAAGCTATGCATGTAAATAAGTTTGAGATCCCTCACCCTTCACAGAATTTGTTTCTAGAATTAGCCGGAGCAGTAGTATCTAGTCTTAAGATCACAGATTGTTATTTCTGTGGCGGAACCCAAATGGGAGACCAATGGCCCTGGGAAGCCCAAGAATTGAATTATTCCATGATTTACAATCAGACTGAATTACACAAGACAACCAGTGAATGGGTGTTAGCGCACTCAATCGTTGGACGTCTTTGTTTTGCCAGAACTGGACCCCAGTTCACCCAAAAGGTAGGACAGCTGGTCTGTCTTAGCCAGAAATACTATAATGCCACGACCAAAAAGACAGCATGGTGGTCAGGAATCAGACATCCTGAACCTCCTAACCCATTAGCTAGATTTTCTGAACTTGCAGGTCTATGGACTAACCTTGCCAAAGTCCAAGCCTGGCAAGCCCCACCTGGCCTATATTGGATCTGTGGAAACCGAGCATATGCGCAACTCCCGCCACAATGGGGAGGAGCATGTGTCTTAGGAACCATCAGACCTTCTTTCTTCCTGTTAAACACGGAACATGGAGAACAATTAGGATACCCTGTATACACTACCCACAAACACAAAGGAGCAACAAGACAGAAAAGAGAGGCCTTACAGATAGGCAAGTGGGAGAAGTGGCGAGGTGGTGATTGGCCACCAGAAAGAATTGAGTATTATGGACCTGCCACTTGGAATGATGATGGTATGTATGGTTATCGTACCCCAATTTATATGATCAATCGTATTATTCGCTTACAAGCAGTAGTTGAAATAATAACCAATGAAACTAGTCATGCTCTCACGCTCTTAGCTAGACAAAGTACTCAGATGCGCACTGCCATATACCAGAATCGCTTAGCCCTTGATTATTTGCTAGCAGCTGAAGGAGGAGTATGTGGTAAACTGAATTTAACTAATTGCTGTTTAAACATAGATGATAAAGGTCAAGTAGTTGAAGAAATTGCTAAAGATATGCAAAGGCATGCTTATGTGCCAGTACAGACTTGGCACGCATTGAAATTTCCTAATTGGTTTGCTAACCTTTTCTCTTGGCTGGGAGGATTTAAGACTTTCGTTATCTTAGTACTAATCCTTGCTGTTGTGCTCTGCTTACCATGTTTAATCCCATGTTGTATGCGCTCCCTTCATAGTGCTATTGATAGTACAGTAGAGCGGAAGACCGCAACTAGAATAATGGCTTTATACAAAGCCAGCCCTAGTGGAACTAGTAAGAATCCTTTAATTAGGATGTGAATCCTCTAGAAAGTGATTTAATTCTCACACCTTATTAAGTAATAGGGTGAGATTAATCAAAGGGGGGAATGTGGCAGGTGCAGGCCTGTGACCCACGGTGTCTGACATAGGCAGGCCGGCATGGCTAGCTTGACCTGTAAATGAGGCCTGTGGAGAGGCATATAGGATTGCACATCCCCCAATATGCTGCTATTGTAAGAAAGAACTCAGTAGAAATATTGAATTAGCTTAGGTAAGCAGAACTGCAGAATTAAGAAATGGAAAAATACAGAAAAGATGTGTTTAAAAGTTACTGATAAGAAAAAGTACATTTGCAGAGAAATAATAAGGAGTGCTGACAGATGAGTTACAGAACCATGCTCTTCTGCACGCACAAATGGTCCCATAACCTTGAAAGTGTGAAAGTAACAAGTTGATGAACTGACCATTGTAATTGGGACTAGAAGGGGGGCAGGCAGGTGTCATGCCTACAGAAGCCCACAGAAGGAACATAATTGGAGAAACTTATCAGTACCGGGACCAATAGAAGGGCTACGGGAGGTACGGGAGAGTACCGGGACCAATGAAATGTTTTTCTATACCTAGAATGGAACAGAAGTCTATAAAAGTTGTTGTAATGCTTGAAAACTTTGCTCAGCCATTTTGAAATTGCCTTGCTTGAGACTTGTGCACAAATAAATGATTTGGACCTTCTGAACAGACTCCTGGTATCATTGGTTTGTCTGCGCTTTGCTGCTACAAAATGTCTTGAATCTGATGCCTTAACCCATCTGTTACATTTAACAGCCCATTCCCTCCATTTGACGAGGTAGAATCTGTTCCTGCCACATCCTTTTACCTTTAGAACCTTTTCGATTCGGTATATTATGTCCTGTTGCAGTGTGACTTCTAGCAATTCTTCAGGATAAAAAGAACTTTGTATGGCTTCGCCGTCATAATCATGCATCTTGTATGTTGCTGTCTGTCCCCTGTTTAAAATGTCTGTTATTATAAATACCTCATCAGTCCATGTTTCCTCATAACCTTTTTCAAATTTTCATTTAGCTTCTGAAAGTCTTACATGATCTACTTTCTTTAAGGCATTCTTGGCGTGTTTACGTCTGATGCTATTACTGTAGACTCTTTTCCAGATCTGCAGAGAATTTGTGTGTGTCACATCTACAGGCCTCGTCTTTATTGTTCTGTGAAAACTATGATTATAGCCGTGTACAAAAGCCTGCAGTACCTCTTGGTACCTAAAGGTGTTGTGCACTGTAAAATAACGCCACATTTTGGATTTCAAAGTCCTGTTAAACCTTTCTACCACCGCTGCTTTAACATCGTTATTGGTTACAAAATGATGAACCCCTCTTTGTTTTAATAAATTCTTAGGAGACTTATTTAAAAATTCTTTACCCTTGTCTGTCTATATTTTTCAGGTATATGACCTAGATTAAATGTTTTTTCAAAGGCTTTAGCAACTTCATGACTGGTTTTCGACTTTGAACTTACAGCCCAAACATATTTTGACAGGATGTCTACCACTGTTAAGCGGTATTTGTAGACAAGGCAGACACTAGCACTTCTTGTGGCCTTGGGCAAGTCACTTAACTCTCCACTGCCTCAGAAAAATGTACATTACCAAGTTTAAGTTTCAATGTAAACCGCTTTGATTGAAATGATAAAGCGGTATATAAAACCTGTTAAATAAAAATAAACTCAGCCTGCCATTGTGCATCCACATCTGACACGAATGTCTTGTTTCTTTTAAAATGGACCCTAGCAGGTCTTTGTAAAGTATAAGCATCTTGTCCTGTAGCTCATCTAACTACATCTTTTCTGTTGACTTTTTATCATGCTTTTTAGCAGCTTGAAGTAGAAGATTTATGCCCCCAAAGCTCCCCATTGCTTTTGGGTCATAGTAAATAGTATTTAATAAGGTTTCTTTCATGATAGCAAATAAAAAAGAATAGTCAAAGCATGGCAAACATCTTCAGAATGGATTTATTCCACAAATCCTGTGTGTTTTAAAGTATAGCCTGTTCTTTTCTACACTCACCAGGAGCATGCTCAGAACAAGTCTCTTGTTTCTGCCAATCACATGTCGCCATTTCCTTTCTAGAAGCATGCCCAGGCTTGTTTCTCTGTATTGGCTTTTTTTCAGCCACTAAAAAAATAGCTGAAGTGGGATTTGAACTCAGGTCTCTCTCTCTGTGTTTCAGCCTGAACCACTCTGCTGTCAGAATACTTCTGTCTAACACTGAGGTCTTAAAAGCAAAATTCTATCACATCAACAGCACTGGTTTCTCTAACAAAGATGTGTTAATTGCATTTAACATGTGGAAAGAAAAGCTTCTCCTAGGACAAGCAGGATGAGTCAGCCACACTTGGTGACGTCATCCGACGGCGCCGAGGACGGAAGTACTCTCCATAGCTCAGAAGGGCTTTTGCCCTTCTGAGCATGGGCCAACTGGCCCTGCCCCCTGGCCCGCCCCTAGCTAGCCAGTTTCACTTCTTCCGCCTTGCCAGCAAGACGGACTTTCTACTCTCCAAACATTTTTTAACTAGAGAATCTTAATCCACCTAAATCGTATGTATATAACAGTTTTCTACTATGTTCAGAGCCTTCCTCCGGATATGGCTCAGTCGAACTTATATCCCTGTGGGCCATGTGCTCCCAGTCTCTTCCTATGAAATATATTCTTCTGTTCGCTCAGTTTAAACTTGCGTTTCTCACTTGCATGTATATTGCTAGCCATCTTGCATTCTACTTGTCTGAGCCTGTCTCAGATTGCTAGGTTTAATGTTCCAAGCTCCTTGGAAATCTTCCTGTTTGCGTTCTTATTCTTACCAGTATATATATTGCAGTATTGCAGTTAAACTTGCACTAACTCTCTGTCACAAGCTTCTCTCTGTTTGCTATGGCTACCCTTATGCTCCTTACCAGGCGCTCTCAGCGGACGGCGTAACATCTGCTCCCCATCTAGGCCGCAGCTCAAGGTGTGCCTAAGTGCCTCCACCCCAGCCGCAGGCTTGAAGATCCTCCGGGTGAAAAATCCATCACGGCTGCCGCTCAGGTTGTGCCTCAGGGCCTCCAACCCCAGCCGCAGGCCTGAAGATCGTCCGG
The DNA here is from genome assembly GCA_033557465.1 of Ichthyophis bannanicus. NCBI lineage: Eukaryota > Metazoa > Chordata > Amphibia > Gymnophiona > Ichthyophiidae > Ichthyophis > Ichthyophis bannanicus. Next base: position 283,619,317 of record CM066044.1, on the reverse strand, counting down.
CGTGGGTGATCCATCGGGGCTCAAAGTGCCTCCGGTCTTGTTCCTGAGATCCTCCCCTCCGGCCGGCCACGAGGGTCCCATGGCGGCGGCCATATTGCCTTACATCACAGGCCAGGCCCCTCCCCCTGAGGCGCCATTGGTCAGCGATGATCCTGGCATTTGGGAGGGGAGCTTCGCGCCGACGGACTGTTCAGCGCTGATGTCGGCTCTGACCTAAGCATCTCGCCGTGCTCCGGAGGAGGAGCCTGCGCCGACGGACTGCCTGCCGCTGACGTCGGTGCTCACATCACAGGCCCGGCCCCTCCCCCTGAGGCGCCATTGGTCGGCGCTGATCCTGGCAATTGGGAGGAGGAGCCTCGCGCCGACGGACTGTTCGGCGCTGATGTCGGCTCTGTCCCAAGCATCTCGGCGTGCTCCGGAGGAGGAGCCTGAGCCGACGGACTGCCTGGCACTGACGTCGGCGCTGATACAAGCATCTTCGCGTGCTCCGGAGGAGAAGCCGTGCGCCGAAGGACTGCCCGGCGATGATGGCGCTGATCCAAACATCTTGCCGTGCTCCGGACGAGGAGCCATGCGCTGACGGACTGCCCGCTAATGTATCAACAGGGTCGGCGTGTAGGCTTCGCAAGGACAGCGCCGACACACTGGGCCACAGCATAACTCAGCGCACAGACAGAATCTTCACCTTAAGGTCTCTCCGACGGTACAGCAACGGCATGGAGCAGGCTGCTCCCCGTGCAAGGAAATCAGAGTGTTTGCTGTCTCTGCTGTAAGCCCGACAGACGCCTCTGCGCCGGCTCAATCACCCGCTCCGCGCTGGTCACTACACTAAAGCTGTCACATGTGGTGCAAACTTTCCCCAACTCAAGGAAATCATGAGCACTATGTCTCGTCACCTCTGATGCTGCAGGGGCCATGACTTCGTTTCCCGAGCGGACACATTTATATCATACTAAACCCTGAGCGCTATGTCAGCATCTCCATGCTTGCCATACTGGTCAGACCAAGGCCCATCAGGCCCAGTATTCTGTTCCAACAGTGGCCTATCCAGGTCATATGTACCTAGCAGTTCCCCAAGGGGCACAGGTTCCACAATGCGTGTATTGGTTCAAGCATTGATATCCTGGGGCCCTTCTTAATGGCTTAGGGACCTCCTCCAGGAACTTGTCCTAACCTACACTACAGCCTTTACCACTTCCTCCGGTAACAAATTCCAGAGTTGATTACACGTTGTCTATCCACTGCTGTGTGATCCCAGGCTAGCAGGAATCAGCAGTGGCCTGTGATAGTGCCCTCGCTATCCATGGGGCCTGCTCTCCCCTACGGCGAGCAGGTCTTCTGAAACAGCAGTGTAACATATGGTTAAGCCACTGACTGATGGTGCAGGGGACATGGGTTCAGTCCCCCACGGTGCCTGCTGCAGAAGGCTGGCTGAGGCAGTACCTATCAACCTCACACTTCACCGAGGCCCTCAAAGGATGCAAAGACACTACGTCAGCCTGAACAGGACTACAGCACAATGTTCAAGATACTGACCAATGGTGCAAGAATCAGGGTTTCATCCCCCACCGTGCCCAATGAAGAAGGCTCACTGAGGCAGTGTGTATTATGGGAATGAGTGTTGCATGGGGAAAATTTATTTTGGAGTAGTAGCCTAAGGCTTAAGGTCACGGACCTAGCAACCCTGAGGCGGGCACAGTGTGGTGCGGTGAACACAGGCAGTGTGCTCTGGATCCAAAAAGTGAGCAGTTCAAATCCGAGCTGCCCCTTCCCCCTACATCAGATGGCATACGAAACCAGCCTCTGCTCCTGGGGGTGAGGCTACTGACTTCGTCCAAGGAGAAGGTCACCAATCCGCAAATTGGGCGTTTCTGTTGGGCCAGCCACAATCTTATCGCACCCAACAGCACTCCTGACTCGGCAGCTTGCCCATACTGCCAAGGCCAACCGCCAAACAGAGCCACATCACAATGGTTAAGCCACGACTGATGTGCAGAGTCATGGGTTCAATCCCCACTGTGCATAATGAGAAAGGCTGGCTGAGGCAGTACCTGCTCCTACAGGTTGACCTGCATCTTGCGCCCTTATACTCCTCTGCCAGGACTACCTCATTGCCATCGCGAGGCCACTTCACAGCGTGTGGTGGCAGCAGTCCCCTGTGCCAGATACTGGTATCGCCATCTTGGTAATAAGCCAGCCCCTGCCTTGCCATCGCGAGGCCACCGCTTGTATTCCAAATGCTGTGTGTCTGCATCACATTATAGATCCAGGTTTGCTCCTGTTGCTACCGTAACAAACAATAATAATTTGTCACGACAGACACCTCAGTGAAACCAAAGATTTATTTTAAAACAATCTTGCAAGAAGGGGGGCTAAATATCATATTTCTTGATAAGTAGGCACACTTATCATACAAACAGTTCCATATTTATTACATCCATTTCTCCTACAAATTCCTCCCCTATTACTCTATTGCTGCAGGTACTACTAATCTCCTACCTATTGGTGGTCTTTATTCAGGTCATGTGAATCTCCGCCTCTGTTTATTTCTCTTAATCCTTGCCCTTTTACCCCTCTTCCCTTATTTACCTTATTCCTTTTATGGTTGTATGACCGGTCACATGATTTCTCAGAAATCCCCCTTCCTTGCTGCCCAGAGTCTTAATTTTCATGTTCCTTTAACTTTCCTTAAGTTTCATTTCCCATTCTCCACATTTAGTGTTCTTTCTGTCCTTGGGCTTCTAGTTCTACTCTGTTACTTATGGGCTATAGCCTAGAAGCTAAGGGCGGGGGGTGTATTGGGGGAAACCTAAGATTCGCAAGGCCAAAAGAAAATGTTATTAGGTGCAGAATAAGAGAGTTTAGCATGTGAACCAATATATTGTGGCAAGCAAACAGCATCCCACAGATTTCTATTTCTACTTTGAGTTCTACATATATTTTGTAAAAACAAATGAATCTTTTAAAAGATTTCTAACTCTCCCCTTTCTCTTTTATACCGATTTGGTGTTTTCACACTTACTATACAATTTCATATGAAGATTCTAATCTAGACATTATTTCTGACTCTCTCATAGGGTTGCCAACCGGCCGGTTTTCCCATGGCCAGGCCGGCTGCCGGCAGAGAACAAAAACTGGCCCTTGAAAAGCTGTTTTTTTGCTCTGGCCATGAGATCAGGAGTGGTGTACCCCAGGGATCTGTGCTGGGTCCGCTGCTTTTTGACATATTCATAAATGACCTGGAAAGTGGAACGAGTGAGGTTATCAAATTTGCAGATGACACAAAACTATTTAAAGTTGTTAAAACCCAAGAGGATTGTGGAAAATTGCAAGAGGATCTTGATAAATTGGAAGACTGGGCATCAAAATGGCAGATGAAATTTAATGTGGACAATTGCAAGGTTATGCACCTAGGGAAGAACAACCCAAACTATGGTTACACGGTGCAAGGTTCCACATTAGGAACCACCACCCAGAAAAAGATTTAGGCGTCATTGTGGATACCATGTTAAAACCCTCGGCCCAGTGTGCAGCAGCGGCCAAGAGAGCAAATAGAATGCTAGGTATGATAAGGAAAGGAATGGAAAATAAAACAAAGGATATTATAATGCCTCTATATCGTTCCATGGTGAGACTGCACCTTGAATAGTGTGTGCAATTCTGGTCGCCGTATCTTAAAAAGGATATAGCGATTTTAGAAAAGGTTCAGAGAAAAGCCACCAAAATGGTAGGATACTCCTATGAAGAAAGGCTAAAAAGGTTAGGGCTCTAACCTGGAAAAGAGACGGCTGAGGGGAGATATGATAGAAGTCTATAAATTAATGAACGGAGTGGAACGGGTAAACGTAGATCGATTGTTTACCTTATCAGAATATAGAAAGACTAGGGGACATGCAATGAAGCTACAGGGTAAACTATTTAAGACTAATAAAAGAAAATATTTTTTCACTCAACGTGTAATCAAACTCTGGAATTTGTTACCGGAGGATGTAGTAAAGGCTGTTCGTTCCTGGAGGAAAGGTCCATAAACCATTATTAAGAAGGGACCCAGGATATCAATGCTTGAACCAATACAAGCATTGTGGAACCTGTGTCCCTTGGGGAAACTGCTAGGTACATTTGACCTAGATTGGCCACTGTTGGAAACAGAATACTGGGCTTGATGTACCTTGGTCTGACCCAATATCGCATATCTTATGTTCTTATGACCAGAGCAGAAAACCTGCTTTGCGATCACGGTCCCAGCCCCCCGTGTAGCCGCTGCTCCTGCAATAAAGTTAATTTAAAAGGAGAGAGAACCTGTAAGGAGCCCTCTGGCCCTAGGAAACTCCTTCTGCAGTGCCTTCCCCCTCTGACATCACTTCTTTTTCGGCCCAGGCACTGCAGAAGGATTTTCCTAGGATCTAAGGGCTTCTCACAGGTTCTCTTTCCTTTCAAATTAACTTTATTGCAGCCGCTGCCCTGTAAGAAGCAGAAGCAGAGGCTACAAGGGGAAAGAGGTGGCAGAAGTGACAGACAGGTGAAAGGTGAGGGCTGGAAGAAAGCTGAAAGGTGGGGAGGAAGTGGCTGGAAGGGAGCTGACTGCGGGGGTAAGGAGGGGGCTCAAAGGGAGCTGACATCTGGGAATGGGGAGGAGGCTGGAAGAGAGGGGGCACTGGGGCTGGAAGGGAGCAGAAACGGGGGGATGGCACTGGAAGGGGAATGGACAGAGGGTAGGGTGACTGGAAGGGAGCTGAAATGGGGAAGGCATTGGGAGTGGAAGTGAGCTGATACCTGTGATGGTGTTTGGACTACAAGGGGCTGGACAGTGTGGAAAGAGGGGGACTAGAAGGGAATGGACACTACTGGCAGCCCTGGGAACACAAGGGGATTGGCACTGGAATGTAATGGGAGGGGAGGACTGGAAAGGGGGCTGATGGAGGGTTACTGGGACTGGAAATAGGCTGATGGAAGGAAGTGAAGAAAAGAAAAAAAGAGACAAGAAATGGCAGGTGGACTATAGACCATAGAAAACGAGCTAAGAGAAGACGGGAAAATGGAAGCCTCAGATCAGAGAATAAAATGGTCAAACAAAGGTAGAAAAAATAATTTTATTTTCAATTTAATGATTGGACTTTGTACTATCTTTATTTTATACAGTATGGGGAACTGCATCTCTTATTTATCTGATATTGCGCTGCATGCGGAGTCTGGCTTTTTGGGGTTTCAGTTTAATTTTTGTCTGTACATTTCTCTTTTTTTGTGCTCTTTTATTAATGAAGACGTGTGTGTGTACAACCAATGCTGCGTATTCTGTCAGTATAGAATTTCTGTTTAAGAATGTGTAGAAATCTTGCTTGGTTTGCACATTGCCCCCTCTGCAATTTCTTTGGGAACAGGGGATGGAGCAAGGGTGGGGTGGGGGGAGGGGTTGGGGTGGGCATGGGCATGGGGGAGTGTGACTAGCCACAGGTGACGAGTTTTTCTCTTTCAAAACGTTAGCAACCCTAGCTGCTCATCTTCTCTTCGGTTACCTTCATCCAGAAGTAGCAGGGTGTCTTCATATGGTGGAGGTTTCGTTGTCATTTGTTTAGTTACAGCTGTTTCTATCAGCCTCCTTGCCAACCCTCTGACACATGGTATTATGTAACATCCTACTGTTAGAACCCCTGCCACTATTGTCAGAGATGTAAGGATTAATACCACCACGCCTTTCCACTTTCCAAACCAGGAATCTAACTATCCCTGAATTTTCAGCCAGTTCTTCTGCTAGAGTGTTAAGGCTGTGTAATGCCTTTGTTATTGTACCATCAAGGGCAGTATTATTTAGGAAAAATGTACATTTCCTCCCCCCCCCCCCCAGAGCATTATACAAGCTCCTCCCTTTTCAACTATCATATCTAAAACCATAGGATTTTCCCAAGCCATCCTGCTTGTAGCATCCAACTGTTCTGCGATCCCTTTCGCTGCATCTCTGGTGTAGTTTATAAATCTTTGCTGATTATAATATATGTAATTAATCCAATCTACATTTTTATTAATGGTGGACCACCAAAATAATGCTGATTCAAACCCTGCCGCTATCTGATTTCTGGCTTTAAACTCATCTGGACTCCCCAGGGTACCCCTATAGCATCAATGCAAATTCTATCATCAAATGACATTCCTAAGACATCTCTCTTGCTTCTACCCTTGTAAGTTATTTCGTTCTCAAATGCCAGGGTGAATGGAATAGCCAATTGAACAACTGCACATGTTCCTGCCCATAGCTCTGGTAGTGTCTGCCTCAAGATCTTCCCTCCACAGTAGCACCACAGATCTTCCCTGGGTACTCTTAGTTTAGAGTAGTTCCCATGCATGTCGCTGGTTTCAGTGAGGTTAAGGACTTCAGTGTACAACGTTAGTTCCCCTACAGCCTTGTTATAGTTCTCACCCTGCCTGGTGAGGCAGGCAGAGTGATTCCCATATACTGCAGAGAACACCGGTGGCACTTTCAGGTCCGTCACCTTTAGGGGTGGAAATACAAGGGCAAGAGACTTACAGCTCTCGTTTCCCCAGGCAGTTGCTTCTTGATACAGAGAGATCAGGCACTTCATTCCATTCGGATCCGTCTTCCAGTTCACAGGGAAAGGAACTACCTGAGCTATGGGTCTTCCTGAGGCACATGCATAGCAATTGCTCTTATTTAAACTTTTAACAGTATATTTTATCTATTCAATCCAGGCATTTGTTTCTCCATACCCTGTTTCAATTTCAAAGGTCTGTCTCAGATCCTTAACTTCCACTACTGTGGCACCGTTAGGGAGTTGGAAAGGCTTAACTGTTGGCCTTACTGTGCTACCAATACTAGCCCTCTCCTCCTTTTCCACTAGAATCTGAAAACAGCCACCCCTTGGGTCTTTTCCTGATACATCCATTCCCATACCATAGACTGTACCATTCCTACTCATTTTAAATGTCCCTGATTATAGTGTTTCTACCCATGTTGCTGTTTGTTTTAAAGTTAAAATTACAGGGTTACATTCATTCTTGCCACAATCTTGCTTCACTGGTCCTTTAATTATGGATACAAATCCCTGCCATTTTCTTACTCCCTTTGCTGTACATCCCCTAGGGGCGGTGGTCCACCATACCTGATTCCAGGTACCACAAAACAAATTTCTACACATATATTTCTCAGCATTAGCGAATTTCCTCTGGTTTCCCAAACTTCCACATTCCATCAGTTTACATGCATGAAACTGAAAAGTCTGGGGTTTGTAGCTTTCTTTTACCTTAATCACAAACTCTATCAAACCTGCTACTGCAAAACCAGCTTCACTCACTCTCAATATTACCATTAAGACCCCCACCCCATACAACCAAAATAGGGTCTTCCCCATCTTGTAATTTATTTCAAGTGTAAACATGTAATCTGAATGTTTGTGTCCTGTACTGAATCATTATGTATGTTTTTAATCCATGGCCTGTACAACCATACTGTTATGTATAGCAAACCACTGCTGATCGCTGGAAGTAGCGGGATATAAGTGTACACTAAATAAATAAATAAAATAAATTTCTCCTTAGAACCAGGATTTCTTCCAACAGCAAATTATTGTCACACCTATTGCACTTAAAAGCACTAGTTCAGCTACAATCCATTCCTCACTCAGTAGCATAAGATAATACAGTTCTAAAGCTATATTTAAAAAAAAGTACAGATAATTATCAAGCCTGTCTTTTATTCTCTTGAGCAGGACTCTCAAGCAGTCTGTAACAGGATAGTCCTTATTCGGATATTTTGAGCTTTCTTTTCAATCTCACGACCATGGGGTCTTCAGTTGGCTGTGTCTCTCACACTCCAAGGTTGGGGGAAAGAGAAGGTGCTTCTACTGGTCCCTTGATTCGGGTGTAGTGCATCCAGCCTCTTTCTGTCGTTCTCACAGCTGTTTCTGTGCTCAGGCCCCTCCCAATCCGGCTGCAGCTTAGACTCCTTCCAGGATTGAATCCGAACCCACTGTCCAGGTTTAAAGATGTGGACTGCAAAGTCCAGAGGAGGCGTCTGCCAGGAGCCCTTTATTTCTGAGTTAAGATAAAGACGACAGCACAAGTATATATTCTCTTAGAAACCTGTCCTTGGTTTTAAACTGAGGAATTTCCTTTAATTGCCCCAGGTAGGGTAACCCAAATAGCATCTCATAGGGAGACAGCCCCAGATCTTTGAGGGGCTGTTCAGATTCTTAACAATGCTAAGGGTAAAAATTTGGTCCAGGGCAGTTTTATTTCTAACATCATTTTAGCTAACTGCTTCTTTATAGTTTGATTCATGCGCTCCACTCTCCCTGAGGAAGGTGGATGCCAGGGAGTGTGAAAATCCCAAACTATCCCAAGAGCTTCCATTATATTCTGCAATACTTGGACTGTGAAGTGACTTCCCTGGTCAGTCAATGTGCCCTATCCTTCCGTATCTCAGAATGATTTGCTCCAGAACTGCCTTTGCTGCTGTGGCAGTGGCCGTGGGATATGCTTCTACCCATCCTGTCAGGTGATCCACTATTACTAAGCGGTATTTCACCTGCCCAACCAGGGGAAATTGATTTCTCTGAATCTGTATACTTTGAAATGGGAGAAGACCAGGTTCTCTACCTCCCTGCGGTTGCTTCCTAAGGACCATTTTGTTTATTCTTTTACGGTTTATACATCTCTCACACACACCTACTTGGCTACTGCGTATATTCCCATATACCCAAAGAACCAGATCACACATTACCTGTACACGCCAATGACTCCCTTGATGTAAAATAGCCATAATCTCTCTCATGATTTGTTTGTTCACCATCTGCCTCCTATCAGGTAAAACCCACTTTCCCCCTTCTGTTTCTGCTGCCCCTATTTCCTCAAGAAGTTGTTTTTCCTTTTCAGTAAATGTGGAATTTACTGTGTGACTCACTACTTCTGGGAAGGAGTTCTCTGGGGTTAAATGGTATATAGGGGTTATGTCTTCCCCTAAGGCAGCTTCCTTAGCAGCCTCATCCGCTCTCCTATTCCCCCTAGCCTCAAATGAATTCCCAGCTTGATGTCCCTTTACATGCACTACTGCTATCTCTTGTGGTAACAGCAGATTTTTCAACACTCGTTTAATTCATTCCTCATGCACTAGCTCCTTTCCCTTGCTGTTTATCAAACCTCATTCCTCCCAAATTTTTCCAAAGGTGTATACCACCCCAAAGGCATATTTTGAGTCTGTGAAGATGGTCCCATCTCCACTCCCTAGTAGCTTCAAAGCCTGATTCAGGGCATATAGTTCACATGTTTGCGCTGACCATTGGGTAGCCTGCCTGCTTCAAGGGAGCAGTGACTTTCTCCCTCTACTACTGCAGATCCATTTTGTCTTTTCCCTTCTATTACCCTGGAGGATCCATCCACAAACAAATACTTCCCTGAATGCAAGGGGTGTCCTTAAGTCTGGTCTTACCCTGGTCTGGTATTCTATAATATCTAAACAATCATGTTCTGGTTCCTCTCTCCCCCTCACTTTTCCATAAGAAGGTGGCTGGGTTTAAACACGGCTCCGTGGTTAATACTAGATCATCTTTTTCCATTAGTATGTCCTCATATTTCAGGATTCGTGAATCAGTGAGCCACCTCCCAGCCCTCTGGGTTAGGATGGTTCTCACCTAAGGTGGAGTACTCACTACTAGGCACAAACCGTGGATAGCAAGGAAGGAATCGTTTATTAAACACTCTTACTTCGTAAAGCCAGGCCTGGCTTTACAAAGTAAGAGTGTTTAACAATTCCTTCCTTGCTATCCACGGTTTCTGACTGGGTGTGTTGATTGGCACATGGATTTGTGCTTTTTTGTTGGACTGTACTCACTACTAGGGCCCCTCCAAAGGTCAATTTCCTACTCTTGTCCACCAGTAGGGCTGTTGCCGCCACTGCTTGGACACATTCCAGCCATCCTCTAGACACTGAATCTAGAATTTTTGATAAATATGCTACTGGCTGTTTCTTCCCTGCCCATTTTTGAGTAAGGACCCCCAACGCGGTCCCCTTGTCAACAGTGACAGAAAGGTGGAAGGTTTTACTCAGGGAGGGTAAAGCCAGGACCGGGGCTTCTACCAGGCTTTGTTTTAATTCTTTCACTAATTCCTGCTCTTCTTCTTTCCAAATTAAGTTGTTAGGTTCTAACAGCTTCGAGTATAACCCTTTAGTCTTTTAGGCATATGAGTCTATCCAGTACCCAGTTAATCCCAGGAACTTCCTTAGTTCCTTCTTTGTCCTAGGAAGGGGTAAATCTGTAAGCCTTTTATTCGTTCTGGACTGATTCTCCTTTTTCCTTCACTAATCAGATGTCTGAGGTATTTTACTTCTCTCTCTACAATTGTAAATTTTGGAAACCCAAAACCCCTGACTTCCCAGAAACTCTAATAGGGCTTTGGTGACTTCACTTACTTGAGTTTTCTTTTCCCCTGATATTAAAAGATCATCTATGTACTACAAAAGGGTTATGCCGGACGGTGTAGAAAATTTTTGTAACACCTGTTCCAGCACTTGTCCGAACAAATTGGATGATTCTGTGAACCTTTGGGGTAACACTGTCCACCGGAACGGTTGTTTCTGGCCAGTATCGGGGTCTTCCCATTCAAAGGCAAACATGACCCTGCTAGTCGGATCTAATGGACAGGTCCAAAATTCATCCTTCAAATCAATAACACTAAACCACTTGTGCTCATGGGGTATTTTACCCAGTATCGCATAGGGGTTTGGTACCACTGGGTGCCTTACCCGTACTATTTGGTTCAGCTTCCTCAAGTCCTGTACTAACCTATATGATCCATCTGGTTTTCTTACTGGCAAGATGGGAGTGTTAAATGGGGACATACATGGTTGTAATAGTGCATCCTGGAGTAAGCTCTTTATAACAGTTTGAAGTCCCGTGCGGCCCTCCAAGGAAATGGGATATTGTTCTTGGCTCACTAATTCTATTTTTAGGGGTGGAATGTTCAGTCCTCCCCTATTTCCTTCCCTCACCCATACTAGAGGGTCTATCTGGCTTTCTTCTTCCTCAGTGAGGACAGCCATTCCTACAATGATTTGGTCGTCTTTTACCTTAATTTCTAAGTTTAATTGTGTAATCATATCCCTTCCTAATAGGTTACTTCCTGCTTCTTGGATGTACAGCAACTGTCCCTCTCTCTCCTCAATGTCCAGTTTTAGCAGTGTTGGCTCAAGTATTGAGACTGGAGAACCCTCTCCCTTTACTCCTGAGACTAAGTTTTTAATTTGATAACCTCATTTCCTTTGGTACATAATTTAAAGAACTTTGAGCAGCCCCTGTAACTACTATAAATACTACCTCTTCTTCCTTTGGCCCCACTTTCATATTTATCAAGGGTTCTTGGTGGGATCTTAGATTAAGAAACCCCTGACACCCATTGTAACCTTTGGCCGCTTCCTACATTTGGTTACTCTCCTGTTGGTCCTGGGTCCACTTCGCAGCGGCAGTAGGGTTTGTAGTACAACAAGACAACCAAAACTGGTGTGGCTTGGAAGAAGGCTTTTATATAGAAATAGGCTTATTACATAGGTACAGAACAGAGTTATAAGGTTGTTACAGAGCTGCTTCAGTGGGGTGTAAAGAGAAGTATGTGTCAGTCTCATAGTAAGAAGTGTCCCATGAATGGAGAGAGAGCGAGCAAGGGGGGGGGGGGGGTGTAAAGAGAAGTGTGTGTCCGATGAATAGGAAGAGAGATATTTTTGTCCTTCTCTGTATTTATACTGAAATTCTCCAGCACCTCCCTTTGTCATACTTTGGTCTGTTTGAGGTCTGTTATCACTTTATCACGGGGAACCTGTAAAACTAGAGGGCATAACATGAAACTGCAAGGGGGTAAATTGAAAGGCAATGTCAGGAAATATTTTTTCACTGAAAGGGTGGTGGATGCTTGGAATGCCCTCCCGATGGAAGTGGTAGGGGCAAACACGGTGACGGAATTCAAAAAGGCATGGGACAAACAGAGGATCCCTTTACAGAAATAGGAAAAAAAAACAAATAAACGGTACCATCTAACTTCCAAACCATATAACGTCTCAACAAATCCTGAACAAGGATATGGAGAGGGGTGGCCTGCGCGGAGCGACAGGTGCACCTACTCTTGCCATCTCGCTGGGCAGACTGGATGGACCATGCTGGTCTTTATCTGCTGTCAACTACTATGTTACTATGTTACTTGATTAGCAAGGAGGGGCTGTTGTCCTGCAGACTAATCTCATCAGGCAAACTAAGCCCATCAAGTCTGGAGACGTCCTATCTGACATCACCAGGGGGTCAGAGCTGCAGGCCAAGGTCTGGGAAAAGCCATGACACCTATGCTAGGCATAATGTCATGCTGATGTATGCTGACACCCATAATCTTCATCAAAATTCATCCGTGATAATATTTCCTCTTCTTGTTTTAATTCAGGTCACTCTCTTAAAGTGGCCTATTTTCCCACAGTGATAACATCCTGCCTGCACTTGGGGCCAGTCCGGTATTCCAGCCACCCTTGCCCTGTACTCCTGTTAACCCATCCTCTTCCTGACCCCCATCCTCTCCCCATGTCCCATACCTCCCCTCATTTTACTCATCACATGATCTACCATATTTACCATTATCTCCATCTTTTGTTTTTCCTTCTCATTCTCTCTTTTCACATACACTTTCGATGCTTCTCTCAGCAAATCTTCTAGTGATTTATCATTTCAACCTTCTATCTTCTCAAGTTTTCTCCTGGCCAGGATTTGGTCACAAAATGCACCTTTAATAGTCCTTTGGCCACCTCACTTTCTGCACTCATTCCCTTTAAACTTTCTCATCTGATTTTTAGTCTCTGCAGGAAAGCGGAAGGTGTTTCTTCCTTTTCCTGATGTACTGCAAAAGCCTTGTTAAAGTTCTGGGACCTTGGGGTTGCTTGATACCCATGATCACTAAACTCCTAATATCTTTCATATTGGTTCGGTGGTCTGAATTCAAATTATCCCAGACGGGATGAGTGCTAGGAAATTTTTGTTCCAGTCCAACCGCATCGGTAGTCATGAAGCTGCAAGGGGGTAAACTGAAAGGCAATGGCAGGAAATACATTTTCACTGAAAGGGTGGTGGATGCTTGGAATGCCCTCCCGATTGAAGTGGTGGGGGCAAATACAGTGACAGAATTCAAAATGGCGTGGGACAGACAGTGGATTCCCTTTATAGTAAGATGATAAAATCAAAATAAGCATAACTTTCTCTTATATCTGAATAGGGGTGACCTACACGGAGCAGTGGGTACACCCCTAAACAAGGAATGGGGAGAATGAACTTGAACAGAGCAGTAGGTGCACCTATTCTTGCCACTTTGCTGGGCAGACTAGATGGACCATACTGGTCTTTATCTGCCATCATATACTATGTTCCTATGTTACTATACCCTACTACTACTGAGCATTTATATAGCTCTACAAGTCGTATGCAGCACTGCACAGAGATGTAAGAGACAGTCCCTGCTCAGAGCTTACAGTCTAGTCAAGACAAACACAGAAGGTGTAGGCAGGGATAAAGCAAGGGGAAAGAAAAAGGACATAAGGTGGGTCAAGATCCAAAGGCAGCAGCAAAGAGGTGAGTTTTCAGCCTGGATTTGAAGAGGGTTAGAGAAAGTGCCTGGCGTACAGACACAGGTAGTTTGTTCCAGGCGTAAGGTGCAGCAAGGTGAAAGTAGCGAAGTCTGAAGTTAGCAATAGAAGAGAAGGACACAGATAGAAGGAGCTTTCCAGAAGAGCGGAGTTCCCGAGGGGGGTTATAAGAAGAGTTAAGAGAAGAAAGGTAGTGAGGAGCAGCAGAGTAACTGCATTTCTAGGTCAGCAGGAGAAGTTTGAACTGGATGCGGAAACGGATAGGGAGCCAATGAAGTGACTTGAGAAGAGGAGCAATATGGGCATGATGAGGCTGGCGGAGGATTAGCTGCGTATCAGAATATTGAACAGATTGAAGGGGAGTGAGATGATTCAGCGGTAGACCAGCAAGGAGCAGGTTACAGTAGTCAAGACGGGAAGTGATTAAGGAGTGGATAAGCATTTTAGTAGTGTTCAGAAAGGAAAGGGCGGATTTTGCTGAGTAATAGTGTAATGGGTCTGTTCCTTGTTGGTCACTCCAGGGTTTGGGACTTCCCTGGCCTGGAGTGACCAACAAGGAACAGACCCGTTACAAATAGACCTTTTGAAAAGGTATTTACCAGAATTCTCTTTTGCTCCTAATTTAACTGGGAGAATGTTGTGTACCAACTTTCTTCCCCCCCCCCCCCCTCCCAGGATGCACTATTTGGAACTCACAACCTATTTTACAAGTGTAGAAACCAGAACCCTACAACCAAATGTTATATAACGTACCTTCTACTAGAGTTTTCTTGGCCATTGCAGCAGCCCAGTGAGAAATGTATTTCACAATTGCCAAGTGTTCATATTTACTAGTGGGACTGGAATGCAGTTTCACGTCAAGCACCCCTGCACTCACTTCTTGCAAGACCTTTAACTCTCTCGGTTCCAATGAGCAGGGCCAGCCCTCCATATAAAGCTCACACTTTTCAGTGCTTCTGCACACCACAATGCGACAATTTTTCTGTAGCTCAAAAGTATTCAGTACTGCAATTGCAGCCCAGGGCACTGTGTCGACTGGTGTACTTGGCATATGCAAAACCACGATTCAGTCCATTGAATGTCATCATTTCCTACACCCTGGAAGAGAGGGATCAATTTATCTTCATAGACATCTTGAGGAAGTTTGCCAATAAACACCTTGGAGCCAGAGGGAAGGGGGCCTCCTATCCATCCAGGTGGGGGTCCTCCATACTTCCTCTGACCATTGACCTGAACCAGTCTAATTCCAGTTTCTTTCACCCAGGCCAGCAGAGCAGATTTGCAGTTACTGCATTGAGCCACATCTAGCACCTGAGGTCAATCTCCATCCCAGGTAGATCCCCTGCTCAACATCTTCTCTCCTCAGTAGTAAGCATGCTAAGCCCCGGCTTCTTCCTAGCTAGATGCTACTTACGCCCCAGCTACAAAGCAACACAAGCGCTCAAGGTTCTGCGCTCACCACTCTTAAAGCTAGCAAAAAGTGAAGAGCAGAGTGTCTTGAATCAAGCCTTCCCACTAAATGCCCCAAGCATACGAAACACACTCCCTCAGAGCTTATGAGCCATCCACGACCTCTTAGACTTCCACAAGATACTGAAAGATCACGTGTTAGTCAAGCACTTTGGTAGAGAGCACTAGCTCTCCTCCTACCATTAAGTGCACAGAACTCTACCCTCCCGTTAGCTATTCTCAGCACACTGTATATTTACTCTGGCGCATTCCTTGTTTCTGCCCCCCCCCCCATCCTTCCTGCTCATCCATGTAGATTCTCCAGAATACACATTGTTCCTTTCTTTCGTTTGTTCATATGTAAACCGATTTGACAGTCTGATAAGGCGGAATATAAAAGTAGTTAAATAAACAACTTAAGACTAGAGAAAGGGTGACCTGCTTAAATTTTGCTATATTTGAAATATTAAATCGTTTTATCAGGTATAAAACAAACGTTTTATGAATTGTATCATCTAGCAAGAGACCAGAACATGGCCTCATCTTTGCCTGCAAGCATTTCCAAATGGTGCTTTGTATATTGGGGTGCTTTCGATTTGTGTGCTTAGCCAGTATCATCTGTAAAACCCCCCAACAGATCATATCACCCCCATCCTGCACATGCTCCACTGGCTCCCAGTTTTAAGCAGAAAGAGATAGAAAATTCTGATGACCACCTTCAAACTGCTAAACATCTCTCCCTCATTTCTTTCTACACTAATTCGTCCCTCCACAGAAATGAGAACCAAAAGAGGCTGCCACGAACACCATTAAAATCTCTCAGGACTACCGTAAAACCAAGCAAATCACCAGTAATAGAGCATTCTCGTACATAGCCCCTACACTATGGAATTCCCTCTTCGATACACTGAGATCCATTAAAGACCTCCAAACATTTAGAAAACACATCAAGACATACCTTTATTTACATTCTGCTCATGTGTGGCGTTTTTTTTTATCGTGTTGAGCTGTGTAGTATGTTAGCATGTCAAGTGGTACTGATGGTCAGATCGGGTGAGTGGTTTCCTGTTTGTTTTTTTCTTGTTTGTGGGAGATGGGAGGTCTGCATTAATAGCCTCTTTTAAACTCATAGTGGTTGTTTCTATCTGTTACGGGTCGTTTGTTTGGTAGCTGATGTATATTATCGCTCCTATGGGGGTAGTGTGTCTAGAAGCTCGTTGCACAAGTTCATGTGTATTTTTCTTCTACAGCATGTTCTGTGTGATTATTTAAACCCCTTTATAAAACGCACTGCAAAACCCTTGGTCGACAAGATGGTGGCGTCGGGGTGTTTGATTCATGCCTTGGAGACCACTTCAGTTTAGCTGTGTTGAAGACATGCTCTAGAAGGGAGTATTGTTTATTGTACAATTTCATATAAGAAAATATTGAAAATTGAAAAATATAATTGGTAAGGAGTTTTTTTGGCTATTGATGTGAAGGAGATGGCAAAGACATGCTGTGTCGTGTCTGCCTGACCCGTGTAATCTGAAGCCTTTTTTCTCCTTTGTTTTATATGTGGCAAGGCAGTTTATTAATGTTGTTACTGAATCTCTTAGCTATTTATACTATAGTAGAGTGAATTTTTGTTTTAGTTGAACTGTTTTGTTTCACTCTGAGATTGAAGATTTATGGTCTATACCTTTTGATCGAACACTATGGCAACGACGACATCACCCACCCTACATACCCACCTTAACAACCCCTCATAAACAATTCAATCATCCCTTTGCTTGGATACAGTTTGCTTTTGTATCCTGATTCCTTGTGTCTCCTTACCCTTCCCTATTCTACCCTTATTCTCATCTTTGTCTTGATTAGATTGAAAACTCTAACGAGCAGGGATTGTCTATGTTTGTACAGTGCTACATACGCCTTGTAGCACTATATAAATGATTATTATTAGTAGTTTGCCAGTCTTTTTACTTTGTACTGTACTCCAATAGGTTCCTAATATGCGGCAGTCCAATGATGTCGCTCCTATGACACCTCAGAATTTCAAGGCCTTTGAAAGGACTCTTCCTGGCAATCCTGATGGGCCTTTTGTTCTAGGGAGTGGAGTTTTTGTTGCTGTGGTTTTAGACATTCAGGGCTGGTGAGTTAACTGTGTAAAAACAACCACCTCCTGACCCCTCCACGGACTGGGATTTAGAGACGATTCTCTGCACATTGAGTTATTTGCTGGCTGATTCACACTCCAATTAAAGACTGCATCTCTCTTCCATATGAGATATACTTGACTACAGGAGTTGGACTTGGCTCCATGTTCTGAAATCCTCATAGTTCCCAAGATGAGGAATAAGACATTTTTGTGTGGGGAACTTGTTATTAAAGAGTAGCTTTCCAAGTACGTGCATTGCATGTGTATGGTTTCTGATATTTTGCATTCTGTTGCAGTTTCATGATAATTAATCAAAGCAATTTAAAAAAGTGCTGCTGAACAAATGTCAATATTTTTATCCGTTTCCATGGGACCAGATTTTTCCTACTGGGTCAGCACCTTTTGGAGCTTAGTTCTAGCAAACAAGAATCAAGGTTGCAACAGAGCAAAAATAGACTCAACACAAGCTAGGATAGCAGTTTGATGGCAGGGCCGGTACTGCCCAATGAAGCACCAGGCGGTCGCCTACAGTCTGAGCTTCCAGGGTGAGCCATTGCCAACATTACTGCCCTTCTCTGGCATCTGCAGCGGTGGTGGCGACAGTGGGACAGCAGTGAAGTACTTGCCTAGAGCCTCTGATGCTGCGCTGCTCTTGACGCTTCCACTGGGCAAACAAGGGGTCTGTGATGGAGGGGGGAGGGGCGGAGGTAGCGGGTCAGGTCAAGCAGCAGTGGGTGCGGCAGGATTGAGGGTTCGCCTAGGCTGCCTCATATCCATGCACTGGCTCTGTTTGATGGTTCTCTTTATATGCTGATAAGATACATTTGTCTTTTTTTCCCCCTCATGTATTTTAAAAAAAAAAAATCAGGTTTGGGGGGAGCTTTGAGCCAGCTGGGAGGCATGAATTGTTAAAGTTCCCTTTACACTGATGTCAATATTGTAACTGCTATATGCAGTTACTGTAATTTTGGAATTAACCACATAAATCATTAGCGTTTGAAATCAAGGTCCACCCACTGCATAACTCTTGACATGTGGAGTGGAGTAGTAGCCTAGTGGTTGGGGCAGCTGTCTGGAACCACAATGGGAAATGGGCTGGGGGGGTTAAGACTGGTAATGGGCTGGGGGCTGATGGAGGCTGTCTGGAAATGGGGTGATGGGGGGGTTAGGACTGGAAATGGGCGGGGGGGGTTAAGACTGGTAATTTATTTATTTATTTATTTTTATTTTATTTTTAATCACATTTATATACCGCAACTTCCAAAGTTCAGTTGCGGTTTACAGTTAACAACAATCAACAAAGCAAGTATGTTTGTTTTACATGGAACGTCGAATATAACAAAACATATTTACAAGGAACATCATATTAAATATCAAATAAACAATGTGATATAATACCAAACAGTGTGAAAACTATATACAAGTTTATATATGAATATATATACATGGAATACATGGAAGGGAGGGGACATAATTCAATGGGCTGGGGGTTGATGGAGGCTGACTGGAAATGGGGTGATGGGGGGTTAGGACTGGAAATGGGCTGGGGGGGGGGTTAAGACTGGTAATGGGCTGTGGGCTGATGGGGGCTGTCTGGAAATAGGGTGATGGGGGTTAGGATAGCTAATGGGCTATGGGGGGGGTTAGGACTGCTAATGGGCTACGGGGGCGCTAGGACAGGAAAAGGGCTGATGGGGAGGGGTTAGGACTTGAGGTGGGCTGATGTGGTTAGGACTAGTAATGGGCTGTGGGCTGATGGGGGGGGTTAGGACTGGCAATGGGCTATGGGGGGCTGACTGAAAATGGGTTGATGGGGGGCTAGGACTGGTAATGGGTTGGGGGGTTGCTATGACTGGAAATGGACTGAGTGGCCGGGGAGGCTTGAACTGCACTGGGCTGATGGGGAGGGAGCTTGGAATGGAAATGGGCTGTGAGGGAAGGGAGCTAGAACTGAAAATGGGCTGATGGAGCAGCTAGGATAGGACTGGAAATGGGCTGTGGTGGGGGCTTGAATTGAAATGGACTCATGGAGGGGCTAGAACTGGAAGTAGGCTCATGGGGGGGCTTGGACTGGAATTGGGCTGAGTGGAGGGGAGCTAGGATTTGACATGGGCTGATGGGGGGCTAGGATTGGAAATGAGCTGATGAAGGGACTCAGACTGAAAATGGATGGGGGAGCTAGGACTGGAAATGGGTTGATGGGGGGCTAGGACTGGAAATGGGCTGGCCAGGCTATTTAGAGAGGAACTCTAACAGCAATGGAAGCTCAGGTATGAACACTGATCTATGCCCTAGCTATAACCTTGAAAGACAGCAGGGAAACAAGTATTCTCCTGAAAGTGCTCCATTGAGAAATTCCTCTGTGCCAATCCCTGATATTTGAACCCATGATTGTTGGAGAAGGGGAAGGAGCGGTCTTAGATACAGGCTGTGATTATATGGATTGCTCGCTGTCTAAACTCCTTTGGTAATTTTCTGTTACAAAGTACAGCAACCATCACAAAGAAATACAAACTTGTTCTTTAATCTACTCAGAAAAGCTCCTGAGTAGGATTTTTAGCCACGCAGTAGAAAGCAAGCCAGCTAAGGGGTTTCAGCTGGGTAACTGCTAGCAATTGAGCCTTACCTAATTGCTTGTGAGCTCTGAAGGAATCACTTCTGAATCTATGTGTGAAGATATAAGAAGTTAACCTGAAAAGAACAGTTTTTCCCTTCTTTGTGGATTTTGTTTGTTGTTTGATACACTGCTAAGAAAATATTAGCTAAAGCCTACAGAAAAGACCAGTTTGTTACCAACCAGGTCTTTATTCTTTTGCTTTGATTGCCTGACAAGTTCAAATGTTTTCTTGATTTTGTTTTTCCAAGTTTAACACTGAAAGCAAGTATCCTGTTTTATGTGCTACCAAGCATATCTGTGTTGGGAGAAATAACCCCATAAATAAATATCTTATTGGCTTTACACTCAAGCACAACTAATTATTGTGAGCAGCTGTGTCTGGTGTGAATGAACTGCATTTCCCACAATCCCTTGCAAATCATATTGATATATGCACTTGCCAAGACTGTGAACATTCTCACCCAGGCAGCCGTCTGACAAGCTTTAGCTTTGTTAAGTATAGTTGCCTTAGGTCTGTTGTATTGTGTTTTCTCCATTTACGCTCTAACCTTCTGAGCGCTCTTTTCATCTGACTTAAGGCTATTTAATACCATGGCTTGTGTTGAAGTCTGCTATTCCGTGGTATCTCCAGGAACAAGCAGATGAGTCCTTCCGAGGCTCCGATTGGGTATTGATGGAGAGCCTCTATTCCATGCTGCCGTGGTCCCTCAGCTACAAATGAGCTTGGGTACTGCGTGATGCCAAGGTGGAGCCCCTCGAGGGCATCAACATCGATGCTGGTGCAGAGGACACTTAGTTTGAGAAACCGAAGAGGGCCTTAAGCTGCTTCTCAGCCCCTTCTTGGTCATCTGGATGTACAAAGTGCAGGTAGAGGGCTCATGCTCAGAGCCGAGGCACCAGTTATGACCCATTACTGAGATGGTATTGCATAGCAGGAGAACGTTTTAAAAGCACTGGCCAGCTTCAACATTGTCGGGAAAATGGCCTCTGCAAGGTCAAAGGGCTCAATGCTGCTGAATGGTGCAAAAGAAAAGCCCAGGAAAAACTGCCTGGGCAAAAAAAAAAAAAAAAAAAAAGGAACATATAGGGGAAAAACACCCTTCACGATGGCCAGTGAAACCGGGGCCCCAGTGACAGGTGGAAAACTGGCAGAGAAAAGATGGAAAAAAAAATCACAGCCCCAAAGGGCAAAAATAAAAGGCCTGCAGATCACCTCTCACCAGAACTCAACTTCGTTGGTCGAAATTTCCAGAAATCCTAAAAACAGCCTTGAGATGTGGGAGTGGACTTTGCTCCCCTTGGCATATCCTTCGGCAATCTCAGCACCTTAGTCTCTCCTAAATCTTTCACAATCATCTCCAAGGCATCTCCAAAAAGCAACTTTCCTTTAAAAGCAGGTTCTCTGTACTCTCCGGCAACTTTTGAGACCATTCTCATACACACCTGAGCCATGTATGAGCCACAAATGGACACCTGCACAGACAATACTGAAATCTGAAAGGACTGTTTAGCATGGCTTCCAACTTTCTATCCTTTGTATCTTTCAGCACCGCTCCACCTTCCACTGGAATGGTAGTCGTCTTAGTGACTATCGTCACCAAGGTATCCACCATTCGAAACCTCCTTGCCATCTGCCAAAAATGGGATAAAGTCTAGCCATAGATTTATGTACTCATAGGTTAGACTCCAGCATCTCTCACTCCGCTGCAATTATATCCCTGATGGCCCTATGCAGTGAGACATTTTGATGGTTTCCAGATCCCTTCCAACAAAGGATCCTCCAGCATGCCCTCTGTGGGAAGGTCCTCTGGAATATTAAGATCCACCATGGAAATAAGGGCCCTTAAAGAATTTGAAAGCCAAGAGCCTTCAAGGCTCCCCCCTGAAGAAAAGCCAACATGGATGAGATACCCACCCGCCAGGAAGACACCCTTTGGATCCTCACACCACTGCTCAAACACCAGACCAGCATGTACACCACGGAAGTGGAAGAACAGCGCCACACAACAGAGTAGAGATGATCATTGGAGAATAGCCTCCGCTGCATAATTGGCTCCTCTCAAGGGCCAAGCTGTAAGCAAAAAGGGATCAGGATTGTCCATGTTGGGTCCCTGGAACAAATGCCCCCTCCCCTGTGGGAGCAAAAACAGCTACTCTGACAGTAACTGGATGAGATCCACATATCAAGGCCTCCAGGGTCAATCCAGAGCTACCAAAATTACCCACTTGGGCTGATCCTCTGTCTTCCACACTACATGCCTTATGAGGCTACAGAGGAAAGACAAAAGCAACCCCATCAGAGGCCAGCTTGGAACCAGAGCATCCAGACCACTGGAGCTTGGCTCCTTACAACTGAAAAACATTGGCACTGAAAGATCCCAATATCTAGCTCCCACTTACCAGGATCCAACATGTGTTGAGGAAATCTGCCTAGATGTAAATTCCTACAATGTGTGTTGCCAAGATTATCAGGTGGTACACCATCCAGCAAAACAGCAGCATCTCCACTCCAGCTCGGGGTTTCTCCCCTGCTCGTTGACAAAGCATGACAGCTGTTGAGAGCACCCTCACCTCCCTGGAAGTGAAGCAAAGCCAATCTAAAGGCCCTCACTTCCAGTTGATCAGCCATCTCGACTCATGAGGAGACCAATGAGCCTGAGATGTCCGATCCTTACAATGGGCTCCCCGGCCTGAGAGACTGGCATCCACTGCAGGGACTCAAACTCTAGTCCTCTGAGCAAATTTTCACAAGTCCTCCAGGTCAGATGTGCAACAGACTGAAGCAGAGGCTGCTGAAGCTTGAAATCCTGCAGCATTGGGACCAGTTTGACAGAAGGGAATGCTGAAGCAAATATGTGCACCTTGGTCGAGGGCAGTAGATCCAATATGATGCCACTGAACTGAGCAACTGCAGATAATCCCAGATCTGAGGCACTTTGTGTTTGGACCTTGGAATCAGAGAGCAGCTTCTCCAGTCGTGCCTCTGTCAAGAAAACCTTCACTACCCAAGTGTCAAACATAGCCTCCAGATATTTTGTGCCCTGGGATGGGACCAGGCTGCTCTTTACATAATTTACCATTCAGCCTAGAGATTCCACAAACTACCTCCTTGGCCGAAGGAAGTCCTGCTCCAACTTTGCCCAAATGTCAAGGTGAGGATGAATACAAATATCCGCCTGCTGTAGACACCATCACCTTGGAGGTGGTTTGTGGAGCAGTAGCGAGTCCAAAGGACATTGCTCATAACCACAGATGGCCCACCTTGATGGGAATGTGGAAGTATACCTCAGCTAAGTCCAGCAAAGCGAGGAACTCTCCCTTCTGCACTGCAGAGAATGATGGACCAGGTTCTCTACATGAAAACAGGGTGTCCGTAAACACTGACACCTGCAGTTGCCTTAGATGTCCTCTGATTGTACAGTTGTTGTCTGCACTGCACAACTCCTCCCATCTAAAAAGACTGATCTCAGAATTATTTTTTTTAATAATCCATCCTTCAAGCCCTTTATTTTATAAGGTCAGTATTTTGGTTTCAATGGGATTTTTAAATATCAGCCCACTTATAGTTTGAAACATCTGAAAGAACATCTGCTTGCAGCATCCCTGTGCATGGGAGACGAGATGACTTCTACATGCCAATGAGACTATAAGAGAAGGTCGCTTACTTTCTGCCATCAGAAAACTGATAGTAATGGTACCACAATTCTACAAAGGGCTTCTAGTGTCAATTTAGTGCACAAATACTCATAACATTTTTTGGATTACTGCAGAGGAAGGCCACCAGTCATTACTTGAGGATGCATTGCCAGTTTTTCCTAAAATCTTTGAAGTTGCGGGAATCTACCATGTTGTTCCCTTTCACACATGTAGTTGAAAATTAGTTGATTTATTTATCTTGACCCCTAATATAGGCAAGCTTGCCGAAACTCAGCTGAGTCTGGTTTATCAAATAATTTTCTTTTTAATTTACACTTTTTATTGAACAATGGACCACACCCTATAACTGCCTGTGACAAACATCATCAAGTGTAGAGAACCAACGTGTATGTAAAACCCATGTCTACCCTAGCCCAATGCCCCCCTCCCCTCACAGAATTTAACATTATTTATTATTTAAGTTCACACCTTTCCAGTAGTTCAAGGTGAGTTACATTCAGGCACAGTAGAGGGGGAAGTTCCTCCCTCTTCAGGCTCCACATTGCCCTTTTGACTGGCTAACTTCGGATCCTCTTTCTAAAATCCCTGTGTGGAAGATACTAGAGAACCTGGCCTCTCTTGGACCAGGTGGGCTCAGAGGAGCAAGGGAATGAATAGCTAAGACTCCCCTGGCACTGAGCCCCCACTGGCCAGAGGTTCCCAGTCTTTTGTCAGATGGCAAGTCTGCTAGAGGGCCTGGGAAAAAAAAGGCCAAACCACCAATGGTACATGAGCTCCCTGCCCAGATAGCAGGGAATACACATTCTAGAGTCAGTAATGGTGGTCCTTAAGGCCTCACCCCCCTCGTGATGGCTGCAAGGCCTGCAAGCCCGCCAAGGCACCAGTATCACCTGACAGCATGATGGTGTTTCCTGCTGTGGTGTCATTCACTAAAGCGAGCTAAGGCACATGCTCCTAAGGCATCTCCACCAACAGTGCTAAAAAATTGCTCTGGCGTGCCCCAGGCCAGATTCATAAGCAGGACAGAGCGACCCAACACTATGATAGGCCACCGGCTCCCACAGGCAACAGTGGCCAGCTATCCCAAAGCCTATCCGCCCCATTCTCCCATTGCGGACACACCAGATACCTGCCTCTCTTCAGGGATGTCTAAAGCTGCTGTCCCCAAACTGAGTGCCCTCTCTGGCCAAAAAGGCACAAGGCACATTCAAGTTTTACCTCTTCTAATTTAATTTTGTCTTTTTTCAAGGAAAGGGTGGTGGATGCCTGGAATGCCCTCCCCAAGGTGGTGCTGGGAACAAAACCAGTCCCAGAATTCAAAAAGGCATGAGACACACAGGGTCATTATGTAGCAAGAGGATGGAATTGAAGCAAACATGAATAACTTCTAAATTACTGGGCAGACTAGAAAGTCCATGACAGTCTTTATCTGATGCCATTCATTTACTATATATATTCTTTTGCAATTTTAACTTTATGGAGCTAGCCCACTAACCCCTGCTGTAGCTGCCAAAGGAAGGGAGAAAGAAGAGTAACCCCCAGACGGTTTACCATTAGGGTGGACCTCACCGGCCAGGGATAGTCTCAAACAGTGGACTTCAGTCATACCAGAAGGGTAGAAAAAAGGCTAAACACCGAGCAAGGCAGAGTGACTGTCACAATTGCACCCAGGAAAATGGCAGGATTTTGCCATGCCAGGGATAGTGATTTCCATACCAGCATCCTGGGAAACACACTGGCTCAAATGAGAAGGTTAGGCTCCTGGGAGCATAGTTTGAGGGCTGTCACCACAAAGCCTGTTATACCAATCCAGCAACCACCATCTTCTGGAGCCAGAGAAAATACAGGCTAGTAACCCTAGCTGCATCATTTCTAATATCACTGTAAACTTCTGGGAACTGGAGGCTCAGTCAGCCAGAGCGGGAACCAGGGTTGTCGAGGCCACGAGGGAGCTACGAGGATCATCACCACTGAGCTTTGAGGAGGGTCCTTGCAATGAGAGTGGGAGGGAACACAGAGCAGGCCAGAGGAGCAGCTCAGAAGGAACGCATCTAGGCCCTCCCTGCTGGGGGTGCAGCAATGGGCCGCAGAAGCAGGGGAGCAGTGCGTTCAGCAGGCTGGCAAATAGGTCCATGGTTGGGGTCCCCCTCCGATGAAACAGCCAGCCACCCCCAAATCCAGCCACCATTCATGAGGGCAGAGGATCCTGCTGAGTCTGTCCGCTAGGACATTTCTCCTGGCCCAGGAGGTAGACCGCCCTGAGAGTCATCCTCCGACAGAAGGCAAAGGAGCAGGAGGACTCCTTCCCGGCAGAGGGGGCATGATCCAGTGTCCCCCTCCTTGTTAATGCAGACCGATTAACTGTGTGGTGGTGATCTACATTAACACCGACCTACCCCTGAAGTGATCCTCGAAGGCCCTCAGGGCCCGGAGCTCGATCAAGTTTATCTGCTGTTGAGACTCATAGGGCGACCACTGCCCCTGCGTGCACAACACCCCGCAGTGGGCTCCCCACCCAGCAGGGAAGCATTCGTTGTCAGAACCATTTCGTACTGCAGGATCTGGAAGGGTAACCCCCAGAGGAGATTGTGGGGTTTTGCTACCAGCCCAGGGACAGACGAAGGCTGTAGGAGACCCTTACATGGTCCCTGAGGTGGCTGACAGATGGGCTCCACTCGGCACTGAGGCACCACATGGACATTAGAGGCCATGTGGCCCAGGAGGCGCAGCACAGTTCAGGCCGTGACCCAAGGGGTGCTCTGGACATGAGCTGCCAGGGCTCGGAGGCAGTCGCTGCGATCCACTGGTAGAAAAGTGGTCACCCACTGAGTATCGAGGCATACGCCAATGAATTCTAAGGCCTGCACCGGTTCGAGGTGGGACTTGGGATAGTTGACCAAGAAACCCAGACAACTCAAGCAGGAGAACCATGCACGACACCACCAGGTGGGTTTCCTCGACTATGGATACCATAACGAGCCAGATGTTGAGGTAGGAGACGACCAGTACGCCCTGATGCCTGAGGGAGGCTGTGACCACCGAGAGGCATTTTGTGAAGACCCGCAGGGCGGACTCGAGGCCAAAGGGGAGCACCCTGTATTGTAAGTGCTTTCCCCACACCCTGAAGCGCAGGTACTGCCTGTGCTGAGGGTGAATCAAAATGTGGGCGTAAGCGTCTTTTAGATCCAAGGAGCACAGCCAGTCGCCCTGCCGGAGGAAGGGCAGCAGAACGCCAGGGGATAACATCTTGAACTTCTCCAGCACTAAGAACTTGTTTAGCTTTTGGAGGTCGAGCATGGGCCGCAGACAACCCCCCCCCATCTTCTTCAGGACGATGAAGTACTGGGAATAGAAGCCCTGACCTCAGACATGTGACAGCACCCTCTCAACCGCCCGCTGGGCGAGGAAGTTAACTAATTCCCACTGCAGAAAGACCTGGTGCGTGGGGAGTCTAGGAAGCTCCTCCAGGAAGAAGGGAGGAGGAGGCCTGTCGAGGCAGAGGAGATAGCCGTCCCGGATAACCCAGGTGTCCAAGGTGATGGAAGCACACTGTGGGGCGAAAGAGGACAGGACAGGTGTCCTCCCACTGGCTGCTGAGTTGCTGGAGTGTGAGAGGCTATGCGGCTGGCGTCAAAACCCCTGCATGGGTTGCAGTGGAACCGGGGTTTGGGCACTGGGCCCTTTCAGCTTGCGGTGACCCTGGCCGGACTTCTCTTGTGCCAGAGTGGTCGGCATGGGAGTGGGTGGGTACAGTGGGTAGACCCTATAGGGCAGGCCCTTCTTCTGAAAGAAAGGCTTCTTGGCCTGTTGCTTATTTTGAGGGAGGGTGGAGGTCTTGCGCCAGAGACAGTTCCAGGTGACAAATTCAGTCTCCATCTCCGCGGCCTTGTCCTCCATCGGCTTTCCGAAAAGCTACTCACCAAGGCAGGGTACGTCCAGGAGCTTCTTCTGTACCTACTGCTCCAAATCTGAGGATTGGAGCCACGTCTGGTGACAGGCCCTGATGTCAGCAGCCGCCACTCCAAACCATCGTAGGCAGCGCAGGAGAGGTACTTTGAGCAGTCCACAACAGACTTTAGCAGGGTACCGAACCTATTCAGGGGTTCGCCCTCGAGGGCGATGGAGAAACCTCCAAGCTCTTGGGCATGTTCTTGCGTGACTTGGCCAATGTCGAGGGTCCTCGACTCCCTGTCCGGGGGAACCAAAGAGTAAGACTTCGGCCTCTTCTGCTTTCTTATGGCCGACTCCATCACCATGGACGTGTGGGGGGTTGGGTTTTCCTGAACCCAGGGCCGCACTGGACCTTGTACATGGTGTCGAGGCGCTTACTCACGATGGGGACCAAGGCAGGTGCCACCCACATGCAGAGCAGCAGCCTGGACAGGATGTGAGGAACTGGGACAGTAAGAGACTCCCGATGTGGGGACTCGTACTGAAGGATGTCGAGCTCCTCAGCTTTTGAGGGTCCTTCTCAGCCTGAGTGGCCAAGTTGAGAGCCCGTACCATATCCCGAACAAATACCAGG
Source organism: Ichthyophis bannanicus (assembly GCA_033557465.1). Classification (NCBI taxonomy): domain Eukaryota; kingdom Metazoa; phylum Chordata; class Amphibia; order Gymnophiona; family Ichthyophiidae; genus Ichthyophis; species Ichthyophis bannanicus. Next base: position 283,591,314 of record CM066044.1, on the reverse strand, counting down.
AAGGAGATGTCAGAGGGGTCCGACAGAAGGTCCCAATGGGCACGGGTTTCCAGGGAGGTATCTCCAATCAGACTCCCGGTCCGAGAGGCCAGAAGAGGAGTCCAAACCAGCCTCGTTGCCCCAACCGGAGGCCGAGGCCCGCTTGGAGCCGGAGGATCTAGCCCCGAGGAATGGTAAGACAAGCGAGGCCAATGCCGAGGACCCTCACGAGGCCCGCAGCTCTCAGGGGTTTCCTGGATGGATTTTGGCATCCCACGTGAGGGAGCTGCGGTCTCTGGGCCAAGACAGCGAAGCTGGCTGTGAGCGCCTGCTGGGAAGTGATGAATGCAGAAAGGCTGCGGTCTAGCGCCAGCATACGGGACTCCCACTTGGGTGTGGGGCCCTGCGACGTCGGCCCCAGGGTCACTGGGTCGGGCGTTGCAGAGGTCCTCGCTGGGACAGCCCCTTAGTAGACCGGGCACCAATCGCCGGAGGCCTCCATATCTGCAAGGTACCTTGCAGGCTGCTCCTTGTCCAACTCTCAGGAACGTTGAAGATGGCTAAGCGACCGAGCGCAGGAGCCCCCGACAGTGACTTTGAGGCCTTCTTCTTGTGCCGCTCCACTTCAGGTGACCTATGGAGTGCCACCAAGAGCGTGGGGCCGAAGTGGGGGGATCCCATTGGCGGAGAGACGACAGAAAGCGCTACTGGGAATTCCGAGGCGGCCTTTCTGAAAAGGTCTTTGGACTTCTGCTTATGACTGAGCAGGGCTTTGGAGGATATTTTCTTACAGAGCGAACAGAGCTCTGGATCATGGTCAGCCCCGAGACACCGCAGGCAACAGTCATGGGTGTCTGTAAGCGACATGTTCCTAGAGCATCTATCACATTTTTTGAATCCGGTGGCCATAGGGACAAAAGTGACCCCCGTGAGGTCGAAGACACACACAGCCAGCAGTTGGAGGTAAAAAGGGCACGAAGCCCATTGAGGCAAAAAAGGCGAAGAAAAACGTCCCCTAATGGCTCTAAAAAGATAGAGCAGGGGAAGGATCACCGGACACCCTCCCATACCAACCCACCTCCACACCCCAGGCCAACACATTAAACCCATGCACTCCACAGTCTTAATCCGTAGAACTGCAATCTCACTTTGCACCTCCTCTCACTAAGAAAATTTTACCTAGATTCATGTAGCTCTACATATAGCTGCATTTTAGTTGCTTTGTACATAGTTCTCACATTCTCTGTTTCACTGTTCATGAAACCTGTTTAATGTATACCAAGTTTATTGTCCTGTTCATTGTAAGCACAGATCAATTATTGAGATGTGCAGTTTTATGTTCATTGTAAACCGCACTGATGACGAATAGCGCAGTATAAAAGAAACTGTAAATAAATAAATAAAAAGGATGGGTAGAGGACTGGTGCAACTGGAAAAGTTGGCCTGTAGGCCGAAAACAAAATACTTCTTCCGAGGGACAAGGATGTGTGTCCAAAGGGCTCTGTGGAAAAGGGGAGACTGAGCAAGATGGCACCCTTGGGTGGGAAGAGGACCACGCATGTGTGGCAGCAATCCCAAAGGCTTTCTTTGAAAGCTGGGGAACTGCTCCGCAAGGGCTCCATCGGTGCTGTCACCCAGTGAGGACTGACTTCGTGCTTGTTCCTGGAGAAACGGGGGTTCTCAGTGGACAGCAGGATAAGTTAGCCATACAAACCCACCCACCTCCTCTGGATGACATCGAAACGAACCAGCACGCAGCTTGGCCAGAAGGGCATAGCTAGAGACACACTGGCCTGGCTAGGGGTGGGCCGGGGAGGTGGGGCTACCTATATATGCTCAGAAAGGTTTACCTTTCTGAGCTCTGGAAAGCACTTCTGCAAGGTGTGGCTGACTTATCCTGCTGTCAGAGAACCCCGTTACAGGTAAGTACTAAATTGTAAATAGTTGCTTTTTACCTGTTAGCCTGTTATCCATGTTTATTTACCCTGTTTATTGTAAGTGCATTGAAATACCCTCTTTGCACAAAGGTTTCCTGTAAACCGTGCTGATAATAGTGTGGTATAGAAAAGCAATTAAATAAAATAAATAAAGTAACCTCGCTGTCTTCCTAGGACTATTTGGGTTATTATGCTGGGAGAAATCCACAGGAGTCAGCAGAACAAGTATAAAAAGTGGGATGATTCTTCCTTCATGACTACAACCTACAGGGATATAGTCCTGAAATCCCACCTCCAGTCTGGCAGCATCCCTGTTGCCATGGAGGAGAGAGGTCACGTGACAGGAGAGCATCACCCTGGTGTGGCAGGAAGTGATCCTGTAACTAGGACCTGTCCTCCAGGTGATGTAAACCCCTCTCGCAACGAGGAAGTTTCTCCAGGGCCATGTGCCCATGAGGGAAGGGTTAGGACAGCAGTTATAGTTGGTGATTCGATCATTAGGCATGTAGATAGCTGGGTGGATGGTGGACGTGAGGATCGCCTGGTAACATGCCTGCCTGGTGCGAAGGTAGCGGACCTCATGCGCCACCTAGATAAGGTCTTAGATAGTGCTGGGGAGCAGTCTGCTGTCTTGGTACATGTCGGTACCAATGACATAGGAAAATGTGGTAGGGAGGTTCTGGAAGCTAAATTTAGGCTTTTAGGTAGGAAGTTGAAATCCAAAACTTCCAGGGTAGCGTTCTCCGAAATGCTTCCTGTTCCACGTGCAGGACCCAAAAGGCAGGCAAAGCTCCGGAGTCTCAATGCGTGGATGAGACAATGGTGCAGAGATGAGGGGTTCGGATTTGTTAGGAACTGGGGAACATTCTGGGGAAAGGAGGGGCTCTTCCGAAGGGATGGGCTTCACCTTAACCGGGATGGAACCAGGCTGCTGGCATTAACCTTTAAAAAGGAGATAGAGCAGCTTTTAAACTAGATAATAGGGGAAAGCCGACAGTCGCCCAAGAGCGCATGGTTCGGAAGAATGTATCCTTGAAGGATACTACAAAAAGCAGAGAGGTTCCAAAAAAGAGTAAAAGTAGCCCAAATGCCCTCGAGTATGGAGCAGACAGAACTTAAAGATCCCAAATTACCCATGTCTACCAATAGCCAAAGTAATATGAATAAAATACAGTCTCTAAAATGCTTGTATGCAAATGCTAGAAGTCTACAAAACAAAATGGGAGAGTTAGAATATATAGCACTAAATGAGAGGTTAGATATGATTGGAATATCAGAGACATGGTGGAAGGAGGACAACCAGTGGGACACTGATACCTGGGTACAAACTATATCGTAATGATAGAGCTGACCAAATTGGTGGAGGGGTTGCGCTCTATGTTAGAGAGGGCATTGAGTCAGAAAGGATTAAAGTTTTGCAAGAAAAAAAATTTGCTGTAGAATCTCTATGGATTGAAATTCCATGTAAAAAGGGGAAGGCGATGGCAGTGGGGGGTGTACTATCGTCCGCCTGGCCAGAATGAACAAATGGATGATGAAATGCTCAAAGAAATCAAGGAAGCTAGCAAAAGTTACAGTGCAGTAATAATAATGGGTGATTTCAATTACCCCGGTATCGAATGGGTCAGTGTCACAGCAGGACATGCTAGGGAGATAAAGTTCCTAGATGAAATAAATGACTGCTTCTTGGAACAGCTGGTTCATGAACCTACCAGAGGGGAAGCAATATTAGACCTAGTCCTTAGTGGAACACCAGATGTAGTGCAAGAGATAAGGGTGTTGGGGCCACTTGGCAATAGTGATCATAGCATGATCGCCTTTGATTTAATTAGTGGAGGAGGGATAGTAAGGAAATCCACAGTACTACCTTTTAACTTTCAAAAGGGAGACTATGATAAAATGAGGAAAACAGTTAAGAAAAAACTAAAAGGAGCAGTTGCAAAGGTTAAAGACTTAGGGAGGAGTAGCCTAGTGGTTGGGACAAGGTACTTCAGGCCGGAAGGTCGGGGGTTCAAATCCCACTAGAGGACAGCAACCTTGGGCCGGAAGGACTGGGGTTTCTAGTCCCGCAGATGCTCCTTGTGGTCTTGGGCAAGCCACTTAACCCTCCATTGCCCATGTTCCCTGTAAGTATTAGTGTATGTGTCTCAAATCCCCACGTGTTAAATGTATCCCCCACTTGTGTTGTGACCGCTTTGATTGAAGGATAAGGCGGTATATAAATACCATTAAATAAAATACATAAATACAATCAAGCTTGGGTGTTTAAAAATACTATCTTGGAAGCCCAAGCCAGCTTTATTCCATGCTTTAAGAAAAGTGGAAGGAAGTAAAAAAAAAACCTGCCAGCATGGTTTAAAGGTGAGGTCAGAGAGGCTGTTGCCAAAAAAGCATCTTTCAGGAAATGGAAAAAAGAGCCAAACGACGAAACCTGGAAACAGCACAAGCACTGGCAAGTCAAATGCAAGGCATTAATAAAGCAGGCAAAGGGAGAATTTGAGAAGAAGCTTGCTGCGGAAGCAAAAACGCGAAAGATTTTTTTCAAGTACATTCGCAGCAAAAAACCTGTGAGAGAGTCAGTTGGTCCATTAGATGATAGAGGCGTTAAAGGGGCACTAAGAGGTGACAAGGCGATAGCAGAGAGACTGAATGAATTCTTTGCTTCGGTCTTTACTGAGGAAGATATAGGGATGTTACCCATGACTGAAGTGGTATTTAAAGGTGCAGAAGAGTTGAAGGAAATATCGATACATCGGGAAGATGTCTTACAACTATTAGATAAACTGAAGAGTAGCAAATCACCTGGGCCGGATGGTATACATCCAAGGGTGTTGAAAGAACTGAAATATGAGATTGCAGACCTGCTATTAGTAATCTTTGAACTATCATTAAAATCATCTCTAATTCCTGAAGATTGGAGGATAGCCAATGTAACACCAATTTTTAAAAAGGGTTCCAGGGGTGATCCGGGAAACTACAGACCGGTGAGCTTGACGTCAGTACCGGGAAAAATGGTAGAATAGAAACCATCATAAAGAATAAAATTATTCAGCATTTAGATAGTCATGGCCTAATGGGAGACAGCCAACATGGCTTTCGACAAGGAAGATCTTGCCTTACTAATCTGTTATGTTTTTTTTGAAGGTGTGAATAAACAGGTGGACAAAGGTGAGTCGGTTGATGTAGTGTATCTGGACTTTCAGAAAGCCTTTGACAAGGTCCCTCAGAGACTTTTGGCAAAACTAAAGAGTCATGGGATAGGAGGCAGTGTACTACTGTGGATCAGGAACTGGTTAAAAGATAGAAAGCAGAGGGTAGGGCTAAATGGCCAATTTTCCCAATGGAGAAAGGTGAATAGTGGTGTACCCCAGGGATCTGTGCTGGGTACGCTGCTTTTTGACATATTCATAAATGACCTGGAAAGTGGAACAACGAGTGAGGTTATCAAATTTGCAGAGGACACAAAACTATTTAAAGTTGTTAAAACCCAAGAGGATTGTGGAAAATTGCAAGAGGATCTTGATAAATTGGAAGACTGGGCATTAAAATGGCAGATGAAATTTAATGTGGACAAGTGCAAAGTTATGCACCTAGGGAAGAACAACCCAAACTATGGTTACACGATGCAAGGTTCCACTTTAGGAATCACCACACAGGAAAAAGATTTAGGCGTCATTGTGGATAACATGTTAAAACCCTCGGCCCAGTGTGCAGCGGAAGCCAAGAGAGCAAATAGAATGCTAGGTTTGATAAGGAAAGGAATGGAAAATAAAACACAAGATATTATAATGCCTCTATATTGTTCCATGGTGAGACCGCACCTTGAATATTGTGTGCAATTCTGGTCGCCGTATCTTAAAAAGGATATAGCGTTATTAGAAAAGGTTCAGAGAAGAGCCACCAAAATGGTAAAGGGGATGGAAGGATACTCCTATGAAGAAAGGCTAAAAAGGTTAGGGCTCTTTAACCTGGAAAAGAGACGGCTGAGGGGAGATATGATAGAAGTCTATAAATTAATGAACGGAGTGGAACGGGTAAACATAGATCGATTGTTTACGTTATCAGAATATAGAAAGACTAGGGGACATGCAATGAACCTACAGGGTAAACTATTTAAGACTAATAAAAGAAAATATTTTTTCACTCAACGTGTAATCAAACTCTGGAATTTGTTACCGGAGGATATAGTAAAGGCTGTTAGTGTAGCTGGGTTTAAAAAAGGTTTGGACAAGTTCCTGGAGGAAAGTCCATAAACCATTATTAAGAAGGGACCCAGGATATCAATGCTTGACCCAGTACAAGCATTGTGGAACCTGTGTCTTTTGGGGAAACTGCTAGGTACGTATGACCTAGATTGGCCACTGTTGGAAACAGGATACTGGGCTTGATGGACCTTGGTCTGACCCAGTATGGCATATCTTATGTTATGTTCTAACTGACCAGGTCTGGAATACTACTGCCAAATAGAGTATTTGCCTCATTGTCTGGAACGGGTATGTAGTATTTACAGTGTTGTAATGTGTTCTGAACTACTGGGGTCTAAACATATGCTATCACTACCATGGGAAAGTGAAGGGACTTCTAGATACTATGTAGCCTAGTAGACTACATATTCTCTTACCATTTCAGTGTAGCCATCACATCTCCTCTCAGCTCTAGGTGGTCTTCCTTCCTTTCTAGTATTAGCAGGGATGTGTAGATAAAACTCCAGGGCAGGATGTACCAAAGTTTGTAGAGCACCCCAAGCTGAATATGCTGAAGAGGAGCAACAGGAAGACTGCCATGATCTTGTACTTAGAAAGCATTAGAAAGGCATCTGTTTACTCTTTTTCTACAAGCAGTACTTGAATGGGATCTTATGTATGTATGTATATATATATATATATATATATATATATATTATATATATATATATATATATATATATATATATATATATATATATATATATATATATATATATATATATATATATATATTTTATATTGTCCCCCGCAGCCCCCTCTGGTGGCGGCGTAGTGGTTCCACCGGGGCTGGGGAGCGCATAAGAAATAGGGTTATCAGGGTTGGCATGTTACGAGGGTCATGAGGTAGCGGCCCTCTGTGGCTACCTCGTTGCCAACTTCCCAATAAAGCGACTTTCAGCCAAGTGTAGGGAAAAAGGAAAAAGGCTTTTATTTCACCTTTACGCAAAATGGTTCAAAATATGCGGTTAAGAAAATAACAGGGCTGTATCATTCCTTGCATCAGGTTCAACTCACACAAAACGTTCAAAATAACACTGTTAATCTTCACAGAAACTTAAAACAAAGCATCCTGTATTCACTTCATACATTCTGTTGCTCCAAACAGCTTAAAGCTTTCCTACTGTACAATAAATACAATCCATGGGTTCATCTGCCTCATCAACCTCAGATTCCCCTGGCATCCATTCCATCTCTGAGGGGTCTGAATCTGAAACCTCAGGAGGGTTGAATTCGGGCTTTCTGAAAGCATGCCACACTGTGTTCCAATGCTGGTTTGTCAGCTTGGGGCGTCGGTTTTTGGCTATGGTATAGAACCCTGGCTGTTCATCTGCTACAGGTTTAAAAGTTCGCTTGTCCCAGCCTTTAGCATTACTAGCTTTCTTCTTGGAGAGATTATCTGTTACAATTTGCATAAAAGTGTCCTTATCATACAGATAAAACTCATTCTTTTGTTTCTCTCTTGTGCTAGGTTTAGGCAAGCAATTGCAGGCAACAACTGTTTTACCTTTAAAGTTCCTGCAGTCTCTTACAGGAAAGGCTTGAGGCCTAGCCTGATTGTCCTCCAATCCTTGCTGGCTCAAGTATTCACAGTGTATCTTTCTTTCTTTAGAATGGGGAGAAACTTCTGAGGCATGGCTGCAGCTGATGCGCTTGTCCTTCACTTCCACCCCTGTGGCAGTTGGCTAATGGCCGCGCCCTCTCAGCTCTTCCCTGTTCCCCAGGCCTCTGAGTTTTCCACTCCTCCTTCAGGTTACTTCTATAAAAATCTTTAAAAGTACCTTTCTCTCCTTGGGTATTCTTTTCAGCTGGATATCTCTTTCTCAGATTGTATCCCAGCCCTTCTCCCTGGATAGGTCTTTCTCTCAGGCTGGAAGGGAGAGCACCTCCTTCCTTGGCTGCTCTCTGCAGTGCTGCTCCTTCCAGTTGTCTCTGGCCTGCTCTCCGGCCTGCTCTTTGGCCTTCACCCCGGCCTGCTCTCTGAGTTACTCCTTGGCCTGCTTCTCGGCCTACTCTCTGGCCTGCTCCCCAAGTTGCTTCAACTCCTCGAGCTGCTCTGGGTCTGAGACCGACTCCAACTCTGTCTCTGACTCCGACTCTGCTTGACTCAGCTCTGTCCCTGCTTAAATCGGGACTAACTGATTCTAGGTCCTGCCCATAGGGGCGTGGTTCCTCTGCTTCCAGGCTGGCTCTCCTGCTCCCTCTATGTGGACTTTCAGGAAATTGCATGTGAAGCTTGTTTTTTTCAAAATTTAAAATTTTTTTTCTTTCTGCCAGAGGGTCCGCTGTATCACATTATGTATGTCTGTGTGTGTTACTTAACTATGTACATCATTTACAGTTCATGGTTTCATTACAACCGGGGGGTTGATAACTTCTCTGCTTCAGTTGTTGGAGGTCCTGAAGGGTTATGTGATGGGGCCAAAATGCTTGCAGAAGGTGAGTTTTTAGGTGCTTTCTGAAGATGCTGAGGTTGGTGGTGGTTCTTATTGGGTCAAGCAAAGAGTTCCAAATTGAAGGTGCATAGAGTTGGAATGCATTGGTATGGGCTTATTGGTTGAATTTGGTTCTGGCTTGTGGGATAAAAAGGGTGTTTCTTGTAGAAGTGTGTCTTAATCTGTCTGGGTGGGGGGGGGGGGGAAGAGTGTCAGCTTGTATGGTCTTATGAGTCAGCAGTAGGGTTTTGAATTTTATCTGACTGGGAGTGGTAGCCAGTGGAGTTGTTTGAGGATGGGGGTGATGTGGTCCTGTTTGCTTGCTCCTTGAAGGATGCGAGCTGCTGTGTGGAGCAGTCTTTAGTGGGTGCAGCGTAGCTTGTGGAGGTCCCTGGTAGATCGAGTTGCATTAGTCAGTGTGTGGTAGCACCATGGCTTGGAGTGCAGACGGAAGTGTGTTGGCTCAAGGAGAGGGTGGAGCTCCTTAGATGCTGGAGTAGAATGAGCACAAGTAAGAGGACTGAAGATTAGCCAGTGACAGGTCTGGGATGGAGAAATTGGGCTATTCCAAGTCCATGCAAGGGGAAGATAGAAAAAGCTAACTGCCACTTCTTCAGAGTGAGATGCTCCAGTACCTTCCCCCAAATCCCCTATCACAAGAATGTTGAACGCCACACTGAGAACCACTGGAATATCCCTACTACAAAATATCAATACAAAAGTAGGAACCAGACCAGGATTATTTCATTTCATCTTCCCCAGCCTCCTACTGACACAGAAAATTGAATCAATCATCCCTTCTAAAAAAAGAAATAGAAAAACAATCCAATGCAAAAAAATGTTTAAAAAACATTCATATATATTTGCAGAGAGGGGAGAGGGGTGAAGGAGTGCCAGCACTGGGAAGGATGTAGCAAGGAACTGGGAGAGGGGTGAAGGAGTGCCAGCACTGGGAAGGATGCATCAAGACACTGGGAGAGGGGTGAAGGAGTGCCAGCACTGGGAAGGATGCATCAAGACACTGGGAGAGGGGTGAAGGAGTGCCAGCACTGGGAAGGATGTAGCAAGGAACTGGGAGAGGGGTGAAGGAGTGCCATCAATGGCAACGATGCATCGAGACACTGGGGGAGGGGTGTACGAGTGCCAGCACTGGGAAGGATGCATCAAGACACTGGGGGAGGGGTGAAGGAGTGCCAGCACTGGGGAGAATGTAGCAGGGCACTGGGGGAGGGGTGAAGGAGTGCCAACACTGGGAAGGATGTAGCAGGGCACTGGGAGAGGGGTGAAGGAGTGCCAGCACTGGGAAGGATGAAGCAAGGCAGTGGGAGAGGGGTGAAGGAGTGCCAGCACTGGGAAGGATGAAGCAAGGCAGTGGGAGAGGGGTGAAGAAGTGCCAGCACTGGGAAGGATGCATCAAGGAACTGGGAGAGGGGTGAAGGATGCATCAAGGCACTGGGAGAGGGGTGAAGGAGTGCCAGCACTGGGAAGGATGCATCAAGGCACTGGGAGAGGGGTGAAAGACTGCCAGCTGTCACACTGCAGCGCCCTCTGGCATAGGTATAGGCAGTTGCCTATGAGGGGTTAGCATGTTTGGCAAAGAGGAAAGCAAATTTATATACCTAAGTGCTGCTGTCTGGTGTCTATTGTAGTTGTGGGCCAAGTAACAGAGCGAAGGCCTTCTGTGAGTTCCAATAATAACTATTTCCACACACAGGAATTTGGAGCACTACGTCCCCAGGCACAAACCAAAAGTACTGGTACTCAATTGTGTCAAATAAAAAGTCCATGAAAAATCCTGATGCTTCTCAGGTACAGTTCAAAGTACAAAGTTCAGCAATTAACTTCCATTAGCTTCCAATACAAGCCTTGATTTCTTCCATTAAACATTGCACTAGTATGCTCTCTTTAAACATAGGACATTCTCCAGCGTTGAGCTTTACTTCACAGGTGCAATAATTACATCTGAGTTTCCCACGGCAGAAGGCTGCCTTTCTCAATGAAACTCAGATTAATTCAATAGGCTTCTCAGCACTTCACATATAAGCTTTTGATACAGCTTCTCTCCTCTCATAGGATTCACTTAATGTAACTTTAGTCCTTATAACAGATCCCACATTCCATAGGCGAATCACTGCTAACGGATGAAGGTGGATCAATTAACATCTCTTCTGGGTCTGATATATCTTTGAGGCTTTGGTTAAGAGAGTCTACAGACTGCCATTGCTTAATTAAATCTTTAAGCTGTCTTCTTTTGTTCTCTTTAACATACCTAGGCATATGTACAGGCTCTAAGTTATCAGCACTTTTTAAAAGCTTATAAAAAGGGCTCACCTGATTTCTGGTACGCCTCCTAGACTGTGTTCTCTGGCAGGGAGGTAAACATTTCCTGTGACACTGTTTCACTAAATCTTGTATTACAGCGTCTTCATCAGAGCTTAGCTCCTGCCCGTGTCTGTGCTGCTTGTAATCAAGAGCATGCTGATAAGCACCTGGGCTACACTCAGAGCTAGAGCTTCTATAACGTTGTCTGTGACAAGCAACTTTCTTTAGCTTACTGAAAGGGGTCTTCTCTCTGCCCAATCTTTCATTCCTGAGAGAAGATTCCTGAGAGCTATTTCTCTCCCTTACAGGCAAGGTATCTGACCTTCTCTCCTGGAGTTTTAAATAGTCTCTGACCTGCTTTCCTTGGCTAATGAGCTCCAAGTAGATCCTCCTTGGAAGGTTCCTCTGAGGCTTGAGCTCTCTCCTTGGCTCCCTTTGCCTCTGCTTCCCAGACTCTCTCTTGGTCTCTGCAGACTTTCTCTCAGACTCTCTCCCCTTCCTTCTCCCTTGCTCTTTCTTTCTCCTCTGCCACCCCTTCCTTCTACAGGCAGTTGCTTCCTGGTTAAGTGAAGCAAGCTGCCCTATCGGGTGTGACTCCGCCCCTTTTCCTCCCACGTCAGCTCCCTGGGTTTGCTTCAAGCTAGGGTGTGGCTCTCTTTCCACTTTCCTGTGTAGCACAGCTTTCAGGGCTGTATCATTAACCCCTTCCTGCCCAGTTTCACTGACAGCTTCTGAAGAGAAAAAGTGTTTTAAACCTTCATTTTCAGGTTCTGCAACCTCTGCATTGTCACCCAGCACTGGGAAGGATGCATTAGGGCACTGGGAGAGGGGTGAAGGAGTGCCAGCACTGGGAACAATGCATCAAGACACTGGGGGAGGGGTGTACGAGTGCCAACACTGGGAAGGATGTAGCAGGGCACTGGGAGAGGGTTGAAGGAGTGCCAGAACTGGGAAGGATGCATCAAGGCACTGGGAGAGGGGTGAAGGAGTGCCAGCACTGGGAAGGATGCATTAGGGCACTGGGAGAGGGGTGAAGGAGTGCCAGCACTGGGAAGGATGTAGCAAGGCACTGGGAGAGGGGTGAAGGAGTGTCAGCACTGGGAAGGATGTAGCAAGGAACTGGGAGAGGGGTGAAGGAGTGCCAGCACTGGGAAGGATGCATCATGGAACTGGGAGAGAGGTGAAGGAGTGCCAGCACTGGGAAGGATGCATCAAGGCACTGGGAGAGGGGTGAAGGAGTGCCAGCACTGGGAAGGATGAAGCAAGACACTGGGAGAGGGGTGAAGGAGTGCCAGCACTGGGAAGGCTGTAGCAAGGAACTGGGAGAGGGGTGAAGGAGTGCCAGCACTGGGAAGGATTTAGCAAGGAACTGGGAGAGGGTTGAAGGAGTGCCAGCACAGGAAAGGATGTAGCAGGGCACTGGGAGAGGGGTTAAGGAGTGCCAGCACTGGGAAGGATGTAGCAAGGAACTGGGAGAGGGGTGAAGGAGTGCCAGCACTGGGAACGATGCATTGAAACACTGGGGGAGGGGTGTATGAGTGCCAACACTGGGAAGGATGTAGCAGGGCACTGGGAGAGGGGTGAAGGAGTGCCAGAACTGGGAAGGATGCATCAAGGAACTGGGAGAGAGGTAAAGGAGTGTCAGCACTGGGAAGGATGCATCAAGGCACTGGGAGAGAGGTGAAGGAGTGTCAGCACTGGGAAGGATGTAGCAAGGAATTGGAAGAGGGGTGAAAGAGTGCCAGCACTGGGAACGATGCATCAAGACACTGGGGGAGGGGTGAAGGAGTGCCAGCACTGGGAAGGATGAAGCAAGGCAGTGGGAGAGGGGTGAAGGAGTGTCAGCACTGGGAAGGATGTAGCAAGGAATTGGAAGAGGGGTGAAAGAGTGCCAGCACTGGGAACGATGCATCAAGACACTGGGGGAGGGGTGAAGGAGTGTCAGCACTGGGAAGGATGCATCAAGGCACTGGGAGAGGGGTGAAGGAGTGCCAGCACTGGGAAGGATGAAGCAAGACACTGGGAGAGGGGTGAAGGAGTGCCAGCACTGGGAAGGATGTAGCAAGGCACTGGGAGAGGGGTGAAGGAGTGCCAGCACTGGGAAGGATGAAGCAAGACACTGGGAGAGGGGTGAAGGAGTGCCAGCACTGGGAAGGATGTAGCAAGGCACTGGGAGAGGGGTAAAGGAGTGCCAGCACTGGGAAGGATGTAGCAAGGCACTGGGAGAGGGGTGAAGGAGTGCCAGCACTGGGAAGGATGTAGCAAGGAACTGGGAGAGGGGTGAAGGAGTGCCAGCACTGGGAACAATGCATCAAGACACTGGGGGAGGGGTGTACAAGTGCCAACACTGGGAAGGATGTAGCAGGGCACTGGGAGAGGGTTGAAGGAGTGCCAGCACTGGGAAGGATGCATCAAGACACTGGGGGAGGGGTGAAGGAGTGCCAGCACTGGGAAGAATGTAGCAGGGCACTGGGAGAGGGGTGAAGGAGTGCCAACACTGGGGAGGATGTAGCAGGACACTGGGAGAGGGGTGAAGGAGTGCCAGCACTGGGAAGGATGTAGCAAGTCACTGGGAGAGGGGTGAAGGAGTGCCAGCACTGGGAAGGATGTAGCAGGACACTGGGAGAGGGGTGAAGGAGTGCCAGCACTGGGAAGGATGTAGCAAGTCACTGGGAGAGTGGTGAAGGAGTGTCAGCACTGGGAAGGATGCATCAAGGCACTGGGAGAGGGGTGAAGGAGTGCCAGCACTGGGAAGGATGCATCAAGGCACTGGGAGAGGGGTGAAGGAGTGCCAGCACTGGGAAGGATGCATCAAGGAACTGGGAGAGGGGTGAAGGAGTGCCAGCACTGGGAAGGATGAAGGAAGGCACTGGGAGAGGGGTGAAGGAGTGCCAGCACTGGGAAGGATGCATCAAGGCACTGGGAGAGGGGTGAAGGAGTGTCAGCACTGGGAAGGATGCATCAAGGCACTGGGAGAGGGGTGAAGGAGTGCCAGCACTGGGAAGGATGCATCAAGGAACTGGGAGAGGGGTGAAGGAGTGCCAGCACTGGGAAGGATGCATCAAGACACTGGGAGAGGGGTGAAGGAGTGCCAGCACTGGGAAGGATGCATCAAGGAACTGGGAGAGGGGTGAAGGAGTGCCAGCACTGGGAAGGATGCATCAAGGAACTGGGAGAGGGGTGAAGGAGTGCCAGCACTGGGAAGGATGCATCAAGGAACTGGGAGAGGGGAGAAGGAGTGCCAGCACTGGGAAGGATGCATCAAGGAACTGGGAGAGGGGAGAAGGAGTGCCAGCACTGGGAAGGATGCATCAAGGAACTGGGAGAGGGGTGAAGGAGTGCCAGCACTGGGAAGGATGCATCAAGGAACTGGGAGAGGGGTGAAGGAGTGCCAGCACTGGGAAGGATGCATCAAGGAACTGGGAGAGGGGTGAAGGAGTGCCAGCACTGGGAAGGATGCATCAAGGCACTGGGAGAGGGGTGAAGGAGTGTCAGCACTGGGAAGGATGCATCAAGGCACTGGGAGAGGGGTGAAGGAGTGCCAGCACTGGGAAGGATGCATCAAGGAACTGGGAGAGGGGAGAAGGAGTGCCAGCACTGGGAAGGATGCATCAAGGAACTGGGAGAGGGGTGAAGGAGTGCCAGCACTGGGAAGGAAGGATGCATCAAGGAACTGGGAGAGGGGTGAAGGAGTGCCAGCACTGGGAAGGATGCATCAAGGCACTGGGAGAGGGGTGAAGGAGTGCCAGCACTGGGAAGGATGCATCAAGGCACTGGGAGAGGGGTGAAGGAGTGCCAGCACTGGGAAGGATGCATCAAGGAACTGTGAGAGGGGTGAAGGAGTGCCAGCACTGGGAAGGATGCATCAAGGAACTGTGAGAGGGGTGAAGGAGTGCCAGCAATGGGAAGGATGCATCAAGGCACTGGGAGAGGGGTGAAGGAGTGCCAGCACTGGGAAGGATGCACCAGGGAACTGGGAGAGAGGTGAAGGAGTGCCAGCACTGGGAAGGATGCATCAAGGCACTGGGAGAGGGGTGAAGGAGTGCCAGCACTGGGAAGGATGTAGCAAGGAACTGGGAGAGGGGTGAAGGAGTGCCAGCACTGGGAAGGATGCATCAAGGCACTGGGAGAGGGGTGAAGGAGTGCCAGCACTGGGAAGGATGCATCAAGACACTGGGAGAGGGGTGAAGGAGTGTCAGCACTGGGAAGGATGTAGAGAGGAACTGGGAGAAGGGTGAAGGAGTGCCAGCACTGGGAAGGATGCATCAAGGAACTGGGAGAGGGGTGAAGGAGTGCCAGCACTGGGAAGGATGCATCAAGGAACTGGGAGAGGGGTGAAGGAGTGCCAGCACTGGGAAGGATGTAGCAAGGAACTGGGAGAGGGGTGAAGGAGTGCCAGCACTGGGAAGGATGTAGCAAGGAACTGGGAGAGGGGTGGAGGAGTGCCAGCACTGTGAAGGATGCATCAAGACACTGGGACAGGGGTGAAGGAGTGTCAGCACTGGGAAGGATGTAGAGAGGAACTGGGAGAGGGGTGAAGGACTGTCAGCACTGGGAAGGATGCATCAAGGCACTGGGAGAGGGGTGAAGGAGTGCCAGCACTGGGAAGGATGCATCAAGGCGCTGGGAGAGGGGTGGAGGAGTGCCAGCACTGTGAAGGATGCATCAAGACACTGGGACAGGGGTGAAGGAGTGTCAGCACTGGGAAGGATGTAGAGAGGAACTGGGAGAGGGGTGAAGGACTGTCAGCACTGGGAAGGATGCATCAAGGCACTGGGATAGGGGTGAAGGAGTGCCAGCACTGGGAAGGACTAGAAAGGGGGGCTGTTACTTCTGGAGAGAAATCTGAAATTGTGAGTATATACTTCTGGGAATTTTTCTGAAAGAATTTTTTTTTTCTTTTAAAGCTAATTAATCTGTGAACCCACTATTTTTTTGTTAAATCAGTCAGAGCCTAGTAGCAACAGTTTAAGATTCAATTTAAAACACAGAATAGAACTTTCGGGTTACCTTTCATACCCAGTAGACAGCTGTAGTTTAAATTTCATAGTCACTCAGGGCCTAGCATCAGCAAAGTACTTTTAGTTTCAATTAAAACACAGAAGAAAGCTTTCTGGTTAAATTTAGAATCCAGCAGAGAGCTTGTAGTTTAAATTTCTTAATAGGTTAGAGCCTAGTAGCAGCAAAGAGCTATAATTTAAATCAAATCAGAATATAGCTTACCTCAGTGGCCACAGGACAAGGTACTGTGTAGCAGCCCTTTTTAATAAGTGTTATATCCCTCCCTCCCTCCCCACACCCATCCTCCCCTGGGATAATCACAGCTTTATAGGTACTTGCACAACTTAAAAGACAGGAGGTGCTCTCAGGTGAAGCTCATTACCCAAATCAGTCATACACTAAGGACCTGAGATTAATTAAGCTTCAGGTGAACAAGGTATATTAAACTTCTTAGGTACAGTTTTAGTGGTATAAATATCCATAGCACCTTTAGTACATAAAGAACTTAAAGATCTAAACACAAACTTAAAACTAAGATGCAGACAGCAGTCCAGCAGCGGAATGTGGGCTTTCCAGTCTTTTGCATTGAGTGTCACATGTATGATTTTCTCCCAGCTGGTGAGAGGTCTTACGTGTGAGAGACTTTTGGCAAAACTAAGGAGTCATGGGATAGGAGGCAGTGTACTACTGTGGATCTGGAACTGGTTAAAAGATAGAAAGTAGAGGGTAGGGCTAAATGGCCAATTTTCCCAATGGAGAAAGGTGAATAGTGGTGTACCCCAGGGATCTGTGCTGGGTCCGCTGCTTTTTGACATATTCATAAATGACCTGGAAAGTGGAATAACAAGTGAGGTTATCAAATTTGCAGATGACACAAAACTATTTAAAGTTGTTAAAACCCAGGAGGATTGTGGAAAATTGCAAGAGGATCTTGATAAATTGGAAGACTGGGCATTCAAAATGGCAGATGAAATTTAATGTGGAGAAGTGCAAGGTTATGCACCTAGGGAAGAACAACCCAAACTATGGTTACACGATGCAAGGTTCCACATTAGGAAACCACCACCCAGGAAAAAGATTTAGGCGTCATTGTGGATACCTTGTTAAAACCCTCGGCCCAGTGTGCAGCGGCGGCCAAGAGAGCAAATAGAATGCTAGGTATGATAAGGAAAGGAATGGAAAATAAAACAAAAGATATTATAATGCCTCTATATCGTTCCATGGTGAGACCGCACCTTGAATATTGCGTGCAATTCTGGTTGCCGTATCTTAAAAAGGATATAGCGATTTTAGAAAAGGTTCAGAGAAGAGCCACCAAAATGGTAAAGGGGATGGAAGGCTACTCCTATGAAGAAAGGCTAAAAAGGTTGGGGCTCTTTAGCCTGGAGAAGAGACGGCTGAGAGGAGTCTATAAATTAATGAACTGAGTGGAACGGGTAAACGTAGATCGATTGTTTACCTTATCAGAATATGGAAAGACTAGGGGACATGCAATGAAGCTACAGGGTAAACTATTTAAGACTAATAAAAGAAAATATTTTTTCACTCAACGTGTAATCAAACTCTGGAATTTGTTGCCGGAGGATGTAGTAAAGGCTGTTAGTGTAGCTGGGTTTAAAAAAGGTTTGGACAAGTTCTTGGAGGAAAGGTCCATAAACCATTATTAAGAAGGGACCCAGGATATCAATGCTTGAACCAGAACAAGCATTGTGGAACCTGTGTCCCTTCGGGAAACTGCTAGGTACGTATGACCTAGATTGGCCACTGTTGGAAACAGAATGCTGGGCTTGATGGACCTTGGTCTGACCCAGTATGGCATATCTTATGTTCTTATCTTATGTTCTTATGTTCTTAAGATTCATCAAGGCACTGGGAGAGGAGTCAAGCAGTGCCAGCGCTGGGAAGGATGCATGAAGGCACTGGGAGAGGGGTGAAGGAGTGCCAGCACTGGGAAGATGCATCAAGACACTGGGAGAGGGGTGAAGAAGTGCCAGCGCTGGGAAGGATGCATCAAGGTACAGGGGGAGGAAGGGAGACTGGCATCGGACAGAGGGGCAGAGTGAATACTGGCACCATAGGTACAGGGGAGGAAGGGAGACTGGCATCAGACAGAGGGGGCAGAGTGAATACTGGCATCATAGGTACATGATGAGGAAGGAAGACTGGCATC
The DNA here is from genome assembly GCA_033557465.1 of Ichthyophis bannanicus. Classification (NCBI taxonomy): domain Eukaryota; kingdom Metazoa; phylum Chordata; class Amphibia; order Gymnophiona; family Ichthyophiidae; genus Ichthyophis; species Ichthyophis bannanicus. Next base: position 283,573,226 of record CM066044.1, on the reverse strand, counting down.
TGACAGATTGGCAGAGTGAATACTGGCATCATCGTTACAGGGTGAGGAAGGGAGAATGGCATAGGACAGAGGGGGCAGACTGAATACTGGCATCATAGGTACAGGGGAGGAAGGGAGACTGGCATCGTACAGATGGGCAGAGTGAATACTGGCATCACAGGTATAGGGGAGGAAGGGAGACTGGCATCGGACATTGGGGCAGAGTGAATACTGGCATCATAGGTACAGTGGGAGAAAGGTAGACTGGCATCGGACAGAGGGGGCAGAGTGAATGCTGGCATCGTAGGTACAGGGTAAGGAAGGGAGACTGGTATCGGACAGAGGGGGCATTGTGAATACTGGCATAATAGGTATAGGGGAGGAAGGGAGACGCATCGGACAGAGGTGGCATAATGAATACTAGCATCATAGGTACAGGGAGTTAGGGAGACTGGCATTGGAAAGAGTAACAGAGTGAATACTGGCATCATAGGTACGGGGGGAAGGGAGACTGGCATTAGACAGGATGGCAGAATGAATACTGGCATAATAGGTACAGGGGAGGAAGGGAGACTGGCATCGGACAGAGGGGGCAGAGTGAATACTGGCATCATAGGTACAGGGGAGGAAGGGAGACTGGCATCGGACAGAGGGGGCAGAGTGAATACTGGCATTATAGTTACAGGGAGAGGAAGGGAGACTGGCATCAGACAGAGCGGGCAGAGTGAATACTGGCATCATAGTTACAGGGGGAGGAAGCGAGACTGGCATCGGACAGAGTGCAAAGTGAATACTGGAATTATAGATACAGGGGAGAGGAAGGGAGACTGGCATCGGACAGAGTGGCAGAGTGAATACTGGCATCATAGGTAAAGGGGGGGGGAAGGGAGACTGGCGTCGGTCAGAGTGGCAGAGTGAATACTGGCATCATAGGTATAAGGGAGGAAGGGAGACTGGCATCGGACATAGGGGGCAGAGTGAATACTGGCATCATAGGAACAGGGGAGGAAGGAAGACTGGCATCGGACAGAATGGCAGAGTGAATACTGGCATCATAGGTATGGGGGGGAAGGGAGACTGGCATCGGACAGAGTGGCACATTGAATACTGGCATCAAAGGTACAGGGGAGGAAGGGAGACTGGCTTCGGACAGACGGGGCAGTGAATACTGGCATCATAGGTACAAGGGGGAAGAGAGATTGGCATCAGACAGAGGGGGCAGAGTGAATACTGGCATCATAGGTACAGGGGAGGAAGGGAGACTGGCATCGGACAGAGGGGGCAGAGTGAATACTGGCATCATAGGTACGGGTGGAAGGGAGACTGGCATCAGACAGAGTGGCAGAATGAATACTGGCATCATAGGTACAGGGGAGGAAGGGAGACTGGCATCGGACAGAGTGGCAGAGTGAATACTGGCATCATAGTTACAGGGTGAGGAAGGGAGACTGGAATCAGACAGAGGGGGCAGAGTGAATACTGGCATTATAGGTACAGGGAGAGGAAGGGAGACTGGCATCGGAGAGAGTGGTAGAATGAATATTGGCATCATAGGTAGCGGTACAGGAATGTTGACTAGCATCAGTTTTATGAAGGAATGCAAAAGTAGGCATATATTTAAGGGGAGACTCGAAAGTGAGGTAGGGCAATCGGCGAGAGACTGTCTTCAGTGGTATAGTGAAAGTTATGGAGCCTGGTCTCTAAGGTATAAGGGAGGAAGGTAAACTACCTTCAGAGGAGCATGGGGGATTCTGGTAGCAGAGGTACGCCTGGCTATGAACATGAAATTGTAGGCATGAACGGGATATGTTGGCATTAGATGTAGATGGGGAAGGGCTGAAATTTGCGGTATGTTATTACAATATTCACTTAGATCCTTTTAAAATGCGAAATATAGATGCTTTATGTAGAGAGGTATATACAGAGGTAGATTGGGAAAGAACAAGAGAATTAGAGGTTCAACAGAGGAAGGTGGTATTGGGGTTGTAAGGGTTAAACATAAATGCTGAATTCAAATAGTTATGGAGGAGTTAGTATGACTCCTACAGTGCACGGGGCGTCAAAAGCCAAAGGCCATCATTGGTTAAAAATGTGCTACGTAGAAACCTAAAGAATGGTCACAGTAATTTAAAATAGAAGCTCAGACATTTAGATTGGTAGTGGCTGTCCGGAGGTCCTGGAAATTTTTGATGTTTGGTACCATAGATTTATAATGTATCAATCTTGAGGACCCTGTAGGGAAATATGTATTTGTGGTCCTTCCTCTTTGAGATAATGAGCTCTGTAGCATGAGTCAGAGTGAGTCTGACTGGAGTTCATGAGGTTCACTTAGTCGCTACTGAGTGTTAGGAACTCTCTCTGGGACCTGCTAGAATCTTTTTATTTTAATGAGAAATAACAGATTTTTGAATGTCCGGCAGTGAAAAGCCCCTTTATAGCTTTCTATTGCTTTTACTGTTTCCTAAATACTGGACTTGCCATAATCCTCCCAGGCACTAGGTGGCATTGCAGAAGTCAGAGATGGTGCTGCTGTCACCTCTTTGATGACTGGCCAGGTATAAAAGGGATTGCAGGTGCAGGCTTCTGGTTTAATACTTGGGGGTGTTGGTGTGTGGTTGATTAGGGTGGGCTGGGTTTAATATCTAGAACTTTGTTTATTTAAGTAATCTTAATTTTTGTTTTGTTTTTTTGAAGTTTAAGTTGAAGGATTAGTTTTGCTGATGAAGTTACTTTACTAGTGGATGGGGGGCAAGGGACTTATATTTTCCCCCAGAAAAGAATTCATAATACCAGGGGCTTATTTGAAAAGGTTTTTTGGAGCCTGATACCAATAGAACATGTCTACTGGCTTATAAATATCATGCAATGACTAGTTTCATAACAGAGACCAGTAAAGCCAGTGTGTCTTCTGTAGTATTTTTTGCTGAGGGAAGTGTTACTTTGAAGGGCTTTAGAAGGGCTGCAGGAAGCTCATTATTCAGTGATGGACTGATAGACTTCTGAGCTCATCTTACTACTCCCAACCTTACAAGTCAAACTCTAATTTACTTATTCTGCCTGTAGCTTCTAAAGCAGGTGAACAGAACCTGCTTTTGTTTTTTAAATAGTTGAGAGGCCTCCATGTAAGGCAATAAAGTTCTTGAGCCTGGACCATGCACAGTGAATTCATCTTATCTTTTAATTAAAATGTTTGTTATACAAAGTGAGCCCAAGTGGGAGCTGGAGCCCTAGTCCAGTTATATCACTTGCTTTGCTTTGGTGTTACATACTTTAAGCCCATCTATTAGGACAGGTAACTCATTATATTAGCTATAAGTAGGTCTTGATATTGTGGTAGGCGAAGGCCTATGCTCCATGCTAATTGAACTAAGCAGACAGGCTTAACAAGCTTGACCTGTAAATGAAGCCTGTGAAGAGGCCTATAGGAATTGCACATCCCCCAACATACTGCTATTGTAGAATTAGAATTCAGTAAAGCAATTGAATTAGCTTAGACAAGCAGAACTGAACCTGGAAAAATACAGAAAAATATGTTTAAATGCCCACTGATAAGAGAATGCAGCTGTAAGGGATTTAATTGAAACTGCTGACAGAAAGGCTGCAGAGCCCTGCTCCCCTACACGCACAAATTGGCTCAATGGCCTTGGAAGTATGAAAGTAACAAGTTGATGAACTGGCCATTGTAATTGGGACTAGGAGGGGGGCAAAGCAGGTGCTGAGCCCACTCAAAGAACATAATTGGATAATCATATCAGTACCGGGACCAATAGAAGGGGTACGGGAGGTTACTGGGACCAATGAAATGTTTTTCTATACCTAGAATGGAGCAAAAGTCTATAAAAGTTGTTGTATTGCCAGAGAACATCGCTCAGCCATTTTGAAATTGATTATTGCTTGAGCCTGTGCACATTAAACTGGCTTGGATCCTTGAAAAGACTCCTGGTTTTATTTATTGCATGCTTATCTGCTGCTACATTTCTTGGTGCGTTGGCCTGGAAGTGCGAGTGGTGGATGGTGTTCAAGTGAATAAATCCACGTAATTCACCTTGAGGTTTGGTCCAGTTGGAACCATGCCAGTCCGACGCAGGGGAATTTCCCTGGGCCCACCGATCCTCTTGTATCGGAGGGGGTTCTGCCTGGCCTCGGCAGGCACTGGGTCCAGCTGGCCAACACCTCCGACCCGGGGGAGTCCAGGATCCAACTCAGAAGCTAGTGAAGTATCGGGGACCGGATCCGGTAAGTATAGTTTTGAAAACCTGTCTGGACAGATGAGTTAGAACTGCAGTTTGAAACTTGTGAAACTTTTAGTAAGAATTTGAAACTTGTAACTTGTAATCTCGAGAACTTGGAACTTGGAAAAGAGAGCACTGATCCCCTCTCAAGGGCGGTCCTATTAACCTTGCATGAGTATGCGCGAGGTGAAGCCATCGTCCTTCTTGTTTGGTAAGACTTAAGTCAACCTCGCATGAGTATGCGCGAGGTCCCTACATGAGTATGCGTGGGGAAAATTTGTTTGAAAATCCTTGCATGAGTAGTCGCGAGGTACAGCTGTTATAGAGAATCATGATTTAGCCTAGTCAGAACAGACAGGATTGGGCTTTTTGGGATACGTTGCTAGCATGATTGTGAAGCGTTTGATGTGTATTATCTGCCCTACTGTGTATCTGTCTTTTTGTTCTCTGTTGAAACTGCGAGTTCCCCTTCTGTTATAAATGTGAGATTATTCTGTTGAGTAATTTGTGACAGTTCACTGATTAAGAAATTGTATTAATCAAGCAGAACGAAGACGCAAAACACCTAGAGTCACTTTAGAAATCAAGAAGCTGGTCTCACCCAGTTCGCTTTCCTATAGCACAGTGTGAAACTGACAGGGGGCGTGTCTGAAGGAAAGAATGTACAGTGTCTTTCTAACCCTGTGCAGGCTTAAATCTCAATGCTGTTAGTTTGTGCATATTTCAGGAAAATTGTACCTGTTTTATTCAATATGTTTTTAATAGTAATGTTCCTTCTGCTATTGTTATGTATTATATATCATTTATATATCATTTAATAAGAATGTTTAGTCAGGATTGTGGGTCCCGATAGTTTTGGGGCTTAGCCTGGAAAGGGTTAAGTTCTTATTCGAATGCCGGCATGTCTCTGTCTGTGTGTGGGTGTGTGTGAACAGTTAAGCTGTTTCCAGCGAGCCACACAGCAAGAGGACAGGAGGAAAAAAAAAATGAAACCGCAGCTCTCGATTGAAAAGTTTCTTGCTTGTTTAAAATAAAGGATTGGAGTGTTTGCATTTTGAATGCATGCTTCCCCATACTGTAAGATTTAAGGTAATTACATTGGATTGTTAAACTCCGTACTAGTGACTAATGAAGACCTTTGAAATTTAATTCTAGTCATACGTAACAGATAGCTATAGTTCTCTCTATAAGATATTTTAAGAACTGTATCTAAATTGTATGTCTGTGCTCAATTTAAGCTTATGTTTACGGTAATAAGGTTTTTTTAATGAGTGTCTTTTCAAGTATGATCAAGAATTTCAGTAAGGGATTTACTGAAGACTATGGTAATCAAATGTCTCTGTCCCAATTAGGAATGCTATGTGAAAGGGAGTGGTTTCTGCTGTTCACCATATTTTGCCCCAGAATCTCTAGATATCCTGTCCCATCAGTTTCTCTCTCTGTAAGTAGCTCCGTTCAGAGTGCTTAAGGGGGGGATGGGGCCCAGTCCACCGATGATGCCACCCCCCCCCCCCCCCCGGTGGGCGTGAACTAATGTGCCCACAGCAGAGAAGTAGATCATTTAAAAAAATAAAAAAAAAAAAACCTCCTGGATAGAGCATTGCTAGGAGAAACAGAGTCCAGGAGAAGGGGGGGGGGGACTCCTCCCTGCAGATTCCCTAGTTTGCCAGCCACCTCCGCAGCAGGGGGATGTGCACCCCCTCTGGATCAGAAGTGAAAGTCAGCTGACCAGACTTGTTTAGAACTGAAAAAACTGCATTATACACTGAGAAGTTTTAGGACTTGATTGAACTAATGAACAGAAATTATAGAAAACTGGATGAATTTGCGGGCATGATAGTTAAATGAAAGTTGATCAGAAAGTATATGGATTGTTGAAGAGGGACAGAGAAAGTAAAAATTGTAAGATGGAAAAAGAGAACAGATCTTTTTGCTGATATTTTAGTTGAATGATGTGGAGGAGGTTTTCCTAATCAAAGGAGCAGAGGAAGTGAAAACTGGGTGTGAGTGCGCCCATTACAGAGGAGAAGGACATTAGAGAAGTGAATGCCCATATCTTGACTCCTCCCCAGGAAGGGAGGAGGGAGTACTTGATTGCAGAGTCATAAAACAATAAACCAAGCACAATGTTTTAGTAGGAGAAGGAAGTAGCTATAGAGTAAGTGGCAGCTAAAGAGGGCTACAGCATGGATAAAGACTAGGCCAGATGCATCACCATTATCAGAGCTACTGGGGCTAAGTCCGCAAAGCCTTTCCTGCAGAACCGCATGTGTGAACTAGGGGGACAGAAAATAATGCACCAGTTCCTGTATATGCCTGAGTGCCTTATTCTACTTTTGGGGCCGAGATCTGCTTGCAAAGCTTCAGGCACAGATATCCTTTGCTGAAGAGGGAGAAATGCAAATGACTGTAAACCCAAAACCTGCTGGATTGATGGTGCTGACTGTTCCCCGAGAAGAGGAGTGGCGGTTCTATAGCACACCTCCAGTCAAGTCAACAAGTTCCTGTATACCTACCAACCTTATAGCCCCACCTGGAGTATGGGCAGAAGATAATCCACCTGGCCTAGCGAAGAACATAGCCCCTGTCATTGTCACCCTCAAGCCAGTCAAGAAGCCTGGGACAGCTGGCTACCGCCCAGTGCAGGATCTAAGAAGAATGAATGATGCAGCTGAAACTATACAACCAGTGGTACCAAAATCCTTATATTCTCTTGGAACTGATCTCTGCTGAAGCTATACATTTCATCATTCTGGACTTAAAAAGATGCCTTTTTCTGCATACGCTTAGCCCAAGACCCCACTACAAGGAGGCGGGGCCAACTCACCTGGACAAGATTACCTCAAGGATTCAAGAACTTGCCTCACTCAGCAAAAGATTTGACAAGTTATCCAGTAATTCCAGGAGAAAAAATTCTACTTCAATATGTGGACAACTTGCTCATAACCACCAACTCAGAAAGTGAATGTCTACAAGCCATCAGTGAACTTTTGCACCCTCTTAACGAGGCTGGATACAAAGTCTCAAGAGCCAAGGTGCAATTATGTCCAACAAGTTATACACCTAGGATTCCAGTTGTCCAGTGGAATTCGACGTCTGGGACCAGAATGCAAAGAAGCTGTATGCAGTATTCCTACTCCAACCACCAGGAGGCAAGTGAGAGCCTTCTTGGGTGCCACAGAGTATGTTGCATAAAAACCCCCAGCTCCAATTGAAGGTCAGTCAAGCTTTGGATCCTGTTATGTTGTTACCAGTTGGTCTTGACTCCCTGATCATGACTGTTTAGAAATTATGGACACTGTATTCTCAAGCCGCCTGGATTTGACTGATGTCCCTCTGGAGAACCCTGAACAGACTTTCTTTGTGGCTGAAGGCAGTTTCATCATCAATAGACATTGTTGTGCTAGATATGCAGTGGTGACCCCTGATTTGGTAGTTGAGTCCTCAGCCCTGGCCCCAGAAACTTCACCACAGAAAGCTGAACTGATAGCCCTCACTAGAGCACTAACAATAGGAAAAGAGCCCTGTCTAAATGTATACCCAGATTCCAAGTATGCCCTTACAACCTTGCATGCACATGGGGCCCTGTACAAAGAATGAGGGTGGATAACCTTAGGAAGCAAGTCCATTAAGTACAGCCCCAAGATATTGATATTAACAGATACATACTGCCTATAGATCTCAGAATTTAGGAAAAGTAGAAGGTATGAATAGAACCCTGAAATCTCAGTTGTCCAAACTTTGCCAAGAGGTTTACCTGAAGTGGCCCCAGGTTCTTCCCATAGCCCTTCTTAGGATATACTTAGCCCCTGCTAAGTCTTTAGGAGTTTCCCCTTTTTGAGATTCTGTATGGGCAATCCCTGCCTGTTGTATAGGAAATAAAAGGAGATATGAGACAGATAGGATCTGAAATTATTAGACATGAACTATTGGTTTTAAGTTCTGTTTTGCAGAGTCTTCATACCTGGGTACAAAATCGATTACTCATCAATTTGTCTGAACCCCTGCATCCTCTCAAGCCTGGAGTCTCGGTGTGGATCACAGAGTGGAGAAAGACACTGTTAGCCCCGCATTGGAAGGGACCCTATGTCATCATCCTGTCAACTCCAACTGCAGTAAAAGTCGCAGAATTTGAACCTTGGATCCATCATAATCAAGTGAAGCCAGCAGCTGCTCTTGAACCTGATCACTGGACTACTGTACAGCATCCTGAGACTCCATTGCACCTCACCCTACGACAACAGCCACGGACCTAAGACTTATTGGTCCCTCAGAAACTGCACTATTTCAAGACTGTCTGTTTATCTGAAAGTAAGCTTCGCACCTGGATCCTTAAAAAAAAAAAAAAAACCTGCAATCATCAGAAAGAGACTGTGTTGTGTTAAGAAATTGAATCTTCTAAGAGACTGTGTCTAAATACTCTAAAAAGACTGTTTTGATCTCCTAAAGAGTGAACTGCTCTAAGGAAGCAATAATAGCCTAAGAGACTATGCTATGATATTGTAAGAAATTGAGACATCCCAGAGGACAGTGATACTTTGGAATCTACAGCCCTACTTCTGCCACAAAGCTGGTAGGTCTACGTACGGCAGAAGCTTGAGGATCTACAATCAACCCTACATCTGTTATCTGTTGTGGAAGTCGACAGTTCCACCAATTTTCCAGAGATTGTGCTCATTATGAATCCTTATTATTGCTTTATTCTGGCAGCAGCCTTGGGGTGCTTTGAGATGACTTTTGCCTTACCTCCCTGGGCAGCCTGTATAAGTACAACATGAACTGGACCGAAGGTCACTCGGACCTTGTTTTATCATTCTTCCTATACTTGCATTGGTATACTCTCCGATCCAAAAGTTGTTCTAGATCTTGACTTTCTACAAGGCTATGCAAGCCACCATTGCAACTCCTCATGCCTCCCAGAACTTGTTTCTTGAACTTGCTGGAGCAATAGCATCTAGTCTCCACACTTCTGACTGTTTCTTTTGTGGAGGAAACTAAGATGGGAGATCAGTGGCCCTGGGAGACGCAAGAACTGAATTACTCCATCCCCTACAATCAGACTGATTCACATAATACTACTAGTGAGTGGGTATTGGCCCACCCCATTGTTGACAGTTTGTGTTTTGTTCGCACCGGACCACAATTTGCTATGAAGATCGGACAGCTGGACTGTCTAAATCAGAAGTTTTACAACAGCACAACAAAGAAGACATCTTGGTGGTCCGGCATAAATGCTCCTGAACCTTCTAATTCTTTTAGTTCTTTTTCCCACTCTTGCCAAACTATGGACTTTGACTATCTGCTTGTTGCTCCCTTGTTTCTTGCCACTTTTCTTGCGAATGATAACTCCAGTTATTAACACTGTAGAGCATAAGGCAGCTACAAAGCTACCAGCTATGTGAAACTACTACCCTATACCACAGAGTGATATCTTTATTTGGTATTATGTGATTTGCTTCTCACCCTTTCTCACTTACGGGTGAGAATAATCAAAGGGGGGAATGTGGTAGGCGAAGGCCTATGCTCCATGCTAATTGAACTAAGCAGACAGGCTTAACAAGCTTGACCTGTAAATGAAGCCTGTGAAGAGGCCTATAGGAATTGCACATCCCCCAACATGCTGCTATTGTAGAATTAGAATTCAGTAAAGCAATTGAATTAGCTTAGACAAGCAGAACTGAACCTGGAAAAATACAGAAAAATATGTTTAAATGCCCACTGATAAGAGAATGCAGCTGTAAGGGATTTAATTGAAACTGCTGACAGAAAGGCTGCAGAGCCCTGCTCCCCTACACGCACAAATTGGCTCAATGGCCTTGGAAGTATGAAAGTAACAAGTTGATGAACTGGCCATTGTAATTGGGACTAGGAGGGGGGCAAAGCAGGTGCTGAGCCCACTCAAAGAACATAATTGGATAATCATATCAGTACCGGGACCAATAGAAGGGGTACGGGAGGTTACCGGGACCAATGAAATGTTTTTCTATACCTAGAATGGAGCAAAAGTCTATAAAAGTTGTTGTATTGCCAGAGAACATCGCTCAGCCATTTTGAAATTGATTATTGCTTGAGCCTGTGCACATTAAACTGGCTTGGATCCTTGAAAAGACTCCTGGATTTATTTATTGCATGCTTATCTGCTGCTACAATATGATATGCCCTTCTTCAGTAGGTCCTCTTCCCCAGGGGATCTTCAGGTGCTGACACTATGCATTTTGTTAGCAGGCAGGTCCTAGCTCCAGCTGTCTCCTATTAACATAAATTAATCCATTTGCCTGCAACTGCCCCCTGCCTCCCCCCACGACCTGAGTCTTTTGGTGCTGTGGGTGGGAGGTGATTACCTACAGCTCCAGGCTCTGCTCTGCCTTCCTGAAACCTTTCCTGCATCAGACTCTAATTTTTAGTTTCATGGAAAAACTGCAGACAGGAGCCTGTGCTGCTGACCTGGTTTTAGCCATTTTTCAGACTTACTGATAGCTTTCTGCTTCAGAGACTTAACACAAGTAGCAGATCTTACACACAGCTGGCGTGAAGGGAAGGTGAGCTTAGAGGATACAGCCAGGTGTTCATCAGTTCAGGAACATGGGGTGAGGCAGCCTAGATAAAGCACTGGCTTGATGGTGGTCAGTATACGAGTTTATTGCACACTGTGTGGGGCGTGCTTGGCTTCCTCTGGGCACACTGTCTGGGATCTGTCTATTCAGGAAGAGGTTTCTAGCTTTCCCTGAATAGCAGTCCAACAAACCCTTCCCTGTACTTCATGCTAAGGTGGTGATAAATGTCTGGATGTGATGTCCCTTTCCTGAAGAGCTTACAATCTAAGTATGTAGCTGAGGCAATGGGAGGTAGGGACATCCCAGGATGAGAGAGAATCTGTGGCAGACTTTGGGTTTGAACCTCTGTTTCCCTCATCCTCTACCCATTGCTGTGACCACTAGGCAGCTGCATTTGGAGGTTACAGAAAGTTTTTACTACACTTTTTTTTTCTTTTTCAAAATACCCTTTGTAAAATCAGGGGCTTAGATCTACTTGAATAATTCACTCCCTCCCCCCCCTCCAGCAAATCAGCTGCAACCTGAGTAGGGGGGGATTGAAAGGTTGAAAGGGAAGTTGTAAAAGGAGGTTCACTTATAAGGGCTGACTTCTAAAGAGTGTCATGGGGCAGGGTCTGTACTACCCTTCCCCTATTTAGTTCTTTTACGGTGCAGCAGGAAGCCGGGACCCCTCATGACTGCAGCAGAGCTGAGCTGCCCTCAGTGACCCTGACCTTCATGATCAGGTCACCGAGGCCACAGCCTCAGTGCATTGCTCCTGCTTTAGAGACAGAGGCAGGTTTTAGAGTTCTGCTTACGGGGAAGGTTTGGGGATTTTACCCCATTAAACTGCCCAGTGCTATGAGCAGGGTTTTACTTTGAAAAGTGCTCTAGAAATGTTAGTTTGAAACAAACAGTTGCAAATGACTGTCCTGAGTGACTGTCGGGTCAGGCCACAGTATAACGGGGAAAGCAGAGTCTCAGCCTCACAGGATTAATCCCAGCTCTGTCCCTGAGGAAGTTAAACCCCAGATTCTCCTTCAGGTGCATTGCCCCGGGGGACATCCTCAGTGCAAATCATATGCTTAAAATCCACCCCCTTTCCCTGAATAGCTTAGTACTGGAAACAGCACAAAATAGTGACTTTGCCCAAAGTCAGAGTATTGCAGAAGCAGCCTCTCACCTCAGATCTTGTATCCAGAATTTCCCATAACAATATTCAGATATGGGGGCTTATGGTTTTGGGGTGTTAATGTTTTCCTTTCCTTTTGAAGGAAAATGTGATTAAATTTCTTTGGCCTAATCTTGGATTTAGCATTTCATAGCACTGGTGAACATGTGCAATACTGTACAGTGGTGACTAATCAGAAACATTATACCCCTGCCCCAAAGAGCTTACAATCTAAGTGGGTTCCTAAGGCAACGGGAGATGGATTTGCCACAGATGAGAAGCATTTGGCAGAACAAGGATTTGACCGCTGACTTCCTGGTACTCTGCTTTTGCTTTTAACCATTAGGCCATTTCCTCCTCAGCGCTAGAGGCTTTACCTGTAGTGCTACAGAGTAGTTCACCTGCTCAGTTTACTGCCAGATAAATCACATTAAGAGTTTCAGTGAGTGCTGTTCATCGGGGGTTTACCTCAGTACTGCGTCTGAGCTTTTCCAGTCCAAGGTCCGAAGTGAAGATGGAGGTACCAGACCGGGACTGTTAATTCTTCTGTACGGACTTTAGTGAGGATCAGCTGCTCCCAATGGGGAGGGGGAATCATGGTCACTTCTCCTGTGTCTCCCCCTCCGCTCCCCCGTTTGTTAGGCTTTCATCTCTGGTACAACTGAGGTATTAGCAAACACTGGCTGACTGATCTGTGGTCTGGTTGCTCCCACCCCCTTCTTATCCTCTTACTCTGCAGGATGAAACAAGGAGACCCCATACAGTAACTGGTTCAGGAGGACGGTGCCCTTAAAGGGATCCTGCACTTAATCCTCGGGTCTCCACCGAGAGGAACAGTCAGGTTAACGTCAGAGCTGAAGAACGTGTGCTCGGTGTACTACTAATAATCCAGAAAGAGGCAGGCTGTCAGGTCGCTTACAGAGGCGAGAAGATGGGTGCCCTGTAAACTCTGCCCCTGAGTAACTGGGTTAAATTCCTGCATTCACCTCTCACATGCCAAGTCTTACACTCATTGAGTCCCTTTTGTGAGGAGTTGCCTGAGTTCCAGTGCCCTGATCCTGATCATGGCGCTCAGAGGCAGCCTACAAGAAGTCTGACCTCACATTCTTGCGTATTCCCTCCTGCGCCATCCCCTTTCCTCTCCTACAGGTACAGGTGCTGTGAAACCTGTGCACATCTGTTCCCAACTCTGCGGCTGCTCTTCAGCCTAGAGAATTTACCCATATTGTCTTTTGTCAGTCTGTTTTCTTTGTGGATCCTGAAATAACATTACACCACCTAGTGGCCACTGTGAGCATTTTTTATTATTGCCAGGCAGGAGAGAGAGAGGCACTTTCTCTGCCATACATCGGAGTCACACTGACTCTTATGCCAGAAAATACCAGAGCTTAGAGATGATTTACACCTAGACATCTGCTAGCCATCAGCTATAACACCTCACTTTATGGCAAAAGGTGGTTCCTGGAGAAACATTCACATTGCATCCTTGACTGGTCCTTAGAAGCCCTACTGCGTTCTCAAAGTAACCAATCAGCCAAGGAAAGGGGAACATTGAGACACTAAGAAGCTCTTGTGTAATCTCCAAAAGATTTTTCTACTGTTAGTACAAACACAACAGTTATTTCTTTAGTTTCTCTAGCTTTCTCAGTCTTAAATTTCCTTTCTGCAATTACCACTTTTGTCATAGATCCCACTAGAGACCATTACCTCCATCGGTTACTGTATGTCACCTTCTAGTCTGTCATAACCAAAGATGACGACACACATTTTACTCCCAAATGTACATCGCAGCATTATGCTCTGGAACTGCAGCTACTTGGTAAGGTAACATACGAAAATAGCTCTAAATATCCCCAACACCACTTCTCTCGCTCTCTCTCCCCCCCTGATTTCCACTTTGATCCCTTCCACAGAATCCAGCAGTTCTCCTTCCATCTTCAGATAACTTTTTGATCCTGCTCCTCAGTTTTTCAGGACTTCACCTTTTTCTGAAGTTTAGGCTCGGTCTCTCCCAGAAGTTGGACCTCCCACTGCTCTTTAGCTGGTAAGTGGTGGGAGTTCTTATCCTTCACTCTAGTGTGTGTAGTTCTGGACACTTGGCCTGTCCCTTCCACTTGGGTTTTAGGCAATTCCTTTGCTGGAAACACCTTCACACACTAAATCATCAGACTGCAGCTAAAGGCCTAGTTCAGGGAACTTCTCAGGAAGTATAGCAACTACCTACCTGTGAGTAAAAGTACTAAACAATCTGTAATAGTCATTTGCAATAAGAGAATTTCATTTAATTTTTCACAAAAGTCAAATCTGGCAGAACAAATAGTTACTGGTAGACCAATGAAAGCTTTTCCAGCAATATCTCACGTCTGTCAGTCTTGTCTTACAATGCTCTCCATGCAATCAATATGTCGGTGGAGGGCCGCAGAGCCATATCCCCCATGATGGCATGAAATATGGGATTAATTTCTTTGTACAGTGTTTATCTGCCTTCCACAAGAATAAGCGTCTACCTATGCAGGAAACGGTGGCTGCTCTCTTCCCCTCCTGTTCATTTCTGTTTTGCTATGGAGTGCAGGAGGAGCCTAATGGTTACAGCACTAGGTTAGGAACCCAGAGACCAGCGTTTGATTCCCACTAGCATTCCTTGTGGCCTTGGGCAAGTCACTTCACTCTCCATTGCCTCAGAAAAATCCAAGTTATCAATATCCCTGTTTAATGTACATTACCAAGTTTGTTAGAATGTAAACTGCTTTGATTGAAATGATAAAGCGATATATAAAACCTGTAAAATGAACAGCAGGAAGCCAGGACCCCTCATGACTGCAGCAGAGCTGAGCTGCCCTCAGTGACCCTGACCTTCATGATGAGGCCACAGTGGGGTCCAGCCTCAGTGCATTGCCCTGCGTCTGCTCAGGTTTTACAGTTCTGCTTACAGGGAAGGTTTGGGGATTTCCCCCCTCTTCAAACAGCCCAGTGCTATGAGCAGGGATTTACTTTGAAAAGTGCTCTAGAAATGTTAGTTTGAAACAAACAGTTGCAAATGACTGTCCTGAGTGACTGTCGGGTCAGGCCACAGTATAACGGGGAAAGCAGAGTCTCAGCCTCACAGGATTAATCCCAGCTCTGTCCCTGAGGAAGTTAAACCCCAGATTCTCCTTCAGGTGCATTGCCCGGAGGACGTTCTCAATGCAAATCTTCATATGCTTAAAGAAAGTTTCAGTACTTGCACTTTATTTATTTTTTATTTAACGTCTTTTCTCTACCGTGCTTTTTAAAGTCAGCTCAGTTTACAATTAACAGCAGGTTTGTACAGTACTAGGCTACTCCTCCTCCGGCCTAGCACTCCCACTAGCACTCCTTGTGGCCTTGGGCAAGTCACTTAACCCTCCATTGCCTCGGAAGAAAGGCCTGGCAATCTACTTCTGGCAACACTGCCAAGAAAACCCAGGAGCTTCTGGGTCGCCAGGAGTCAGGACTGACTCGAAGGCACACATTGTATTTGTACAGTACAGGCGGCTCCCATACTGGACTTTAAAAAAACAGGGGTTTGCAACTTGGACTAACTGGGGTAAGAACATAAGAACATAAGAAATGCCATACTGGGTCAGACCGAGGTCCATCAAGCCCAGTATCCTGTTTCCAACAGTGGCCAATCTAGGTCATACATACCTAGCAGTTTCCCCAAAGGACACAGGTTCTGCAGTGCTTGTACTAGGTCAAGCATTGATATCCTGGGTCCCTTTTTAATAGTGGTTTATGGACCTTTCCTCCAGGAACTTGTCCAAACCTTTTTTAAACCCAGCTATACTAACAGCCCTTACTACGTCCTCCGGTAACAGATTCCAGAGTTTGATTACACGTTGAGTGAAGAAATATTTTCTCTTATTTGTCTTAAATAGTTTACCCTGTAGCTTCATTACATGTCCCCTAGTCCTTCTATATTCTGATAGCGTAAACAATTGATCCACGTTTATCCGTTCCACTCCATTCATTAATTTATAGACCTCTTTCATATCTCCCTCAGCCGTCTCTTTTCCAGGTTAAAGAGCCCTAACCTTTTTAGCCTCTCTTCATAGGAGTAGCCTTCCATCCCCTTCACCAATTTGGTGGCTCTTCTCTGTACTTTTTCTAATAACTCTATGTCCTTTTTAAGATACGGTGACCAGAATTGCACACAATATTCAAGGTGCGGTCGTACCATGGAGCGATACAGAGGCATTATAATATCCTTTGTTTTATTCTCCATCCCTTTCCTTATGATACCTAGCATTCTATTTGCTTTCTTGGCCGCCGCTGCACACTGGGCGGAGGGTTTTAACATGTTATCCACGATGACTCCTAAATCTTTTTCCTGGGTGGTGGTTCCTAATGTGAAACCTTGCATCGTGTAACTATAGTGTGGGTTGTTCTTTCCTAGGTGCATAACTTTGCACTTGTCCACATTAAATTTCATCTGCCATTTGGATGCCCAGTCTTCCAATTTATCCAGATCCTCCTGCAGTTTTCCACAATCCTCTTGGGTTTTAACAACTTTAAACAGTTTTGTGTCATCTGCAAATTTGATAACCTCACTAGTTATTCCTTTTTCCAGGTCATTTATGAATATGTCAAAAAGTAGGGGACCCAGTACAGATCCCTGGGGTACTCCACTATTCACCTTTTTCCATTGGGAATATTGGCCATTTAGCCCTACCCTCTGCTTTCTATCTTTTAACCAGTTCCCGATCCACAATAGTACACTGCCTCCTATCCCATGACTTTTTAGCTTTGCCAAAAGTCTCTGATGGGGGACCTTGTCAAAAGCTTTCTGAAAGTCCAGATACACTATATCAACCGACTCACCTTTGTCTACCTGTTTATGCACACCTTCAACAAAACAGATCAGATTAGTAAGACTAGATCTTCCTTGTCTAAAGCCATGTTGGCTGTCTCCCATTAGGCCATGACTATCTACATGCTGTGTAATTTTGTTCTTTATGATGGTTTCTACCATTTTCCCTGGTACTGACGTCAGGCTCACCGGTCTGTAATTTCCCGGGTCACCCCTGGAACCCTTTTTAAAAATTGGTGTTACGTTGGCGACCCTCCAATCTTCAGGTATTACAGATGATTTTAATGAAAGTTCACAGATTACCAATAGCAGGTCTGCAATCTCATATTTCAGTTCTTTCAACACTCTGGGATGTATACCATCCGGTCCAGGTGACTATGTACATGTTATGCTGCAGCTTGGCTACTCGTTTAGGTAGCTATAATACAGGCCAGGCGGTAGGGTCAATGGTAGTGCAGTAGCGACCGTGCTGCCTAGCTACTATTTACAAGGTTAGGTGGCTATATATACATGTGCCTGAGAGGGAGTCTGGTGGTGCTACTGTGCCAGGCTGGGGCTGTGCGTTGTAGGTGTTTTGGGGCAGCTGCTTTGATGGTTGAGGGTAGTTGGCTGTTGTATGTCCTCATTATGGGAGTAGTGCTGGAGGAAGAGGTGGTGTTTCAGCACCTTTCTGAACTGGGTAAGGTCCGTACTGGCCTGGAGTCCAGGCGGGAGAGCATTTCAGCAGGTGGGTGCACAGTACACAAAGGCTCTGTTTCTTGTTGCTTGGGAACACTTTGTGATCTTGCTAGGGATACTTAGTGAGTTGGCTGCGACTGACCTTCTAGCTCTGTTTGGGGGAGTGGGGAGAATGAGGTCTGTGATGGAGGAGGAGGTGATGCTGTTGATTTCTTTGAAGGTCAGCAGTAGGGTTTTGAAGGTGAGTCTGCAATGGACTGGCGGCCAGTGGAGATGCTTCAGGATTGGGGTTATGTGGTCCCTCCTGGCGGCTCCATGTGATATTCTGGCGGCTGTGTTCATTGCCAGCTGCAGTGGGTTCAGTGTATTTTTAGGTAGGCCCTGTAGGATGGCATTGGCATAGTCGAAGTGGGGGATTATCAGTGCCTGGTAGATTGTCCTGAAGTTGTCTGGTTCCAGTAGAGGTCGTAGGTGTCAGATTGTCCGTAATTTGTGGTATATTACTTTGACCGTATTGTTTATGTGGGCTTTCATATCCAGCTGTTGGTCAAGTGTGACCCCTAGGTAGCGGATTGTGGGCTTGCTTTGGAGCTCAGCACCTCTTACTTTTAGTGCTGCTGGAGGAGAGAAGTCTTGGTTCCTGGTAATGAACGGTGCCTCGGTTTTCTTGAAATTTTATTCTGAGGTTCTGCGTGTGGAGCCAGTCGGTGATAGCATTGAAGCAGGTAGTGGTGAGAAATCCGGCTGGTCAGTTGAGAATGGCATGTAGAGTAAGACGTCTGCGTATATGAGGCATGAGGTGCCGAAAGAGCGGGTGAGTGCACAGACGGGCTGAATATATATTTTGAAGAACAACGCTGAGAGGGAAGCAAAGGTTTCTTTCACTCTCAAAGTTTCAGCTAGGCCTCATGTTTCAATTAAAACAACTATTTATTAGCACTGCTTCTATACTGTTTTTTACCGTGTCAAAGCGGTGTACATTCAGGTACGGTATATATTTCCCTTGTCCCTGAAGGGCTCACAATCTACATTTTTGCACCGGAGGCAACGGAGGGTTAAGTTTGCCCAAGGCCACAAGGAGCATCTGTGGGACTAGAAACCCCAGTTTTTCCAGCCCAAGGTTGCTGTCCTTCAGAGGGATTCAAACCTCACGCCTGAGGCAACTTGCCCCAACCACTAGGCCTCTTCTCCCTTCATAGCATTCTTGTCTCTTAGGTCATACGCACCTGCAGCTCCCAAAAACATCTGCATTTAAAATTTCAGAGATGTTTCTAGCAAAGTTGAATTTACCCTTGATTCGCTTACAAACTGATTATATATCCACAGGTGTTTAATTTCCTTTCCTTTGAAAGAGAATCTGCTTACAGTTCTCTGGCCTAATTTGGATCTCAGATTGGTACTGAATTGTCAGAAAATTCAAAGTAGATTTTTTTTTTATAGCACTATAGAACATACGCAGCACTGTACAGTAGTGATAAGGATTTGGGTACAATACGCCCCTTCCCCAGATAAGGTACAGTCTGAGTCTCTGAGGCAATGGGAGACTTGCCTATGGTCCCGAAGAGCGTCAGTGGCAACAGTGGGTCTTGAACCAGTGGTTGGGAAAATCCTGAAAACAATTTCAACTTGAATTGGGCTGAAGTTTTTTTTCCACATTTCTGCTCTTGAATAAAACCTAGACTAAGGTAGCTCGATGCATCTTGACAGCCTGTGAAAAACTGGGATAGTTAGAAGGCCCACAGTTAGACCATGGTGGTAGTGTAGCGGCAGAGCGCAAACAATCCAATAATACCAGGAGTCTGTTCAGAAGGTCCAAATCATTTATTGTGCACAGGACTCAAGCAGAATTGCATTCAAAATGGCTGAGCAATGGCTGTTAGTAAAACAACTTTTATGCTGTTCTTTTCCAGTCTAGACATAGGCCAACTTTCTATTGGTCCCGGTGCCGTTACGTAGCTATCCAATGAGGACCTTTGTCTGGGCTCAGCACCTGTTTCCCCCCCCCCCCCTTACAGCCCTCATTACAATGGTCAGTTCTTAGGCTCTTGATACATCTCTTCTCCAAGGTCACGAGCTGGCTGGAATATGTGCGAAAGCAGGGCACTGTAACCTTTCTTTCAACAGAGTTGATTAATTCCATAGAAGCTTCTCACATTCTTATCAGTACCAATTAAAGCAGTTTTTCTATTTCTCCTAAGTTTCGATTCTGCTTAGCTATGCTTGATTATGCTTAGTTAAGTTTCGATTCTATGGTGGCAGTATTCAAAGGGTTTTTCATTCCTCTGGGCCTAGCCACAGGCTTCATTTACAGGTCAAGCTGCTTAGGCCTGCCTGCTTAGTTCAAACAGCATGGATCATAGGCCTTCGCCTACCATAGTAGGAATGAGAAATGAACAGGCCTAGAAGCAACACTGAGTGCACCTGTTTCAGGGAATGTGCACAGAGGGCACCAAATACACTGACAAGGCTTTTAAACTGCAGATTTGCTCTTTCTGCCTTCACTGCTGATTCTCATACACTGAAGGGTCAGCAGTACGTCCAGTGGTGGTACAGAAGAAGCACCTGGGATGGAAGTAATGTGAACCTGCAGAGTCCGACACGAGGGATCACACAGGAGGTTGGAGCGATGGTGCAGGAGCCGCTCGAACAACCTGTGGGAACCACTGTATCCAGTCTTCACGCCATGCTGTAGTCCCACAGGGCTTTTTTTTTTACACCACATTGCCTTGCTAAAATGCTGTTGGAAAAACTGATTCAAAATGTAAAAGGACTTTTTCTTTAAAAAAATAAGTTGCTAGTTCCTAGCCCACATCACTACTCTGTCATGTCCTGATATGATGTCCCCAAAATGAATACAATGACTTTCTTCTAGTGGGGAGAGTGCACTGCATTAGTATCAGGTCCTATATGATATACCCCCATGGCCTTGATCTTCACCCTTAGCTGGCCAACAGGGTGGACTTTCAGGATTTCCTAATAGATATACATGAGAGATTTGCTCACTACCTCCATCGTATAGACACAAACCTGGCCTATTGGTGTACTTGGGCGTGAAGACTAAAGCACTATCTATGCTCTGAAAAGGGAAGTGTCCTGGGTTCATAACTTTTTGATGTCCAAAAAAGCTGTCCCATAGAACTGGGGATCCAAATGATCTTAAGTGACCCACCTGTTTGGGGGAAAACTCATCACTTCATAGATTTCTTGAGGGTTGCTCAGTGGAGATATGGGGGGGAGGGGGGATGTTGAGGCATTTAGGCTTGGAAAAATTCTTCAGCTTCCAGTAGAACCACGAACAAACTTTGCACCAATACAGGGCTTTGAAATTAAACACAGGGGTACATGCTGTAGATGAAGTAAATGGTACAATCTACATCTGGAAGAATCCATACAGAAACTGCTGAAATTCAGTGAAGCTGAGATGAACCATTGCAGCAACCTTCAGTGGGGGTGTTATGGGTTATGGTTTTGGTTTAGGCACTTGATATACTGCCCTTTACCCTGTGTATCAGAGCGGTTTACAAACTTATGCTAACAGGTACTTTTTATTCCCTCGTCCCCGAAGGGCTCACAATCTAAGCATACCTGAGGCAATGGAGGGTTAAGTGGCTTGTTGTGGAAAGATGGTATGTGTTTGTAGCATGTCCCTCTTTACTGGAGAAACGCTCTTTAATAAGACTTCACATGCATAAAATTAAACATTTATGTGAGAAGGCTACTGTTAATCCATTGTAAATTCCTGTTAATTCTGGAGATTCTTAAACTTCTCACTCAAGAGTGAGGATTTGCCACCTTTCCCAGGTCAGCCTTTTTGCAGAGGGACATATCATACTGGACCACCCTGTCTAACATGCAGGTCCATTATACTGCATAGCTAGTAAGGATACTAGCCACTGGGAATGTAATTTGTAGGAGTTAATTCCATATTTGTTAGTTCCTTAAATCCAGTCCACTAGTACCTTGGGACACACATCCAGATTCTTTGGCCTATTAAGCCTTTAATATAAAAAAAAATCTAAATCCTATATGTACCAGAGTCTGGATCTGTTTTTGGTTTCCCAGTTGAAGACCTAAAAAGAGCAGTATATTACGAGACACTAATGTCCAAAGACTTAAAAAAATAGTAATTTTAATGTAAGCAAAAAGTCAACCTTGGAAGTAAAAGTTAAATTCCCAATCTGGCCGCCTTCAGCATGGCGCCTAAATCAGAGCTGGGCGATTCTGAGTACCTGCATTTTCTCAGTCAAACTGTTTAAGTGCCGTCAAGTCAGTCGACTCATGGCGACCCTCTGGATAGCTATCCTAAATTGTTCGGTCTTCAGTCAGGCGGCTCATGGTTGACAGACTGGTACCGGTAGCTGCTGTTATTGTATCAATCCATCTCATTGCTGGCCTTCCTCTTTTGCGTTGACCTTCTGTCTTGCTAAGCATAATGTCTTTCTCTAATGATCTCTCTTCGCATGATGTGTCCAAAGTATGAAAGTCGAAGTCTTGTTATCTGAGCTTCTAAAGAAAGCTTAGGTTTGATCTCCTCTAGTACCGACTGGTTTGTTCTTCGGGCAGTCCATGGTATACACAGTATTCGCCGCCAGCACCATAATTCAAAGGCATCAATTTTCTTCCTATCTGTCTTTTTCACTGTCCAGCTTTCACATCCATATGATGTTATTGAAAATACCATGGCTTGAACAAGTCGAATCTTTGTATGGAGAGAGACATCTCTGCTCTTGAGAATCTTATCTAGGTCTTTCATAGCCATTCTGCCAAGAGCAATGCATCGTCTGATTTCTTGACTGCTTGTTGCTTCTTTATTGATAGTTGATCCAAGTAGGTTAAAGTTGTTCACAATTTCAATTTCTTCTCCTTCAACGATGAACCTGTTGATTATGCCAGTTGTCATGATCTTTGTCTTCTTTACATTAAGGTGGAGGCCCATTTTGAGACTATGTTCTTTGATTGTGAGAAGCAAATGTTTCAGATCATCTTCACTTTCAGCTAGTAATGTGGAATCATCAGCATAGTGAAGGTTGTTGAGTCTTCCACCAATCTTCACACCTCTGTCTTCATACAATCCTGCTTCTCTGATTTGTTCTGCATATAAATTGAACAGGTAGGGGGAAAGTATGCAGCCTTGTCTTACACCTTTGCTTATTTTAAACCATTCTGTTTCTCCTTGTTCCGTTCGAACTGTTGCTTCTTGATCAATGTACAGATTGCGCAAGAGAACGATCAGGTGTTCTGGTATACCCATGCTTCTTAATGTGGCCCAGAGTTTCTCATGGTTTTACAGTCAAAAGCCTTGCTATAGCCCCAAACTGATTAGTTATGACTTAATCTTATGCTACCACGGCTGCTTCATATGGCTGCATTCTTTTAAAACTTTGGCCTTTCGGTTGTAGAACTGGACCTCAGGTGAGCACCTTCAGAGTGTAGCTGGGCTCTCATTAGGGGGGTGAGGGTATCTCTGGAGTTCCTACACATTGATTTAGTGCGCTGGTTGCTTTAAAAAGGGAGAAAATGGCAAAAAAACAACAAATGTAAACTATAGGGTTCCGGAAGAAAATAGGGAAACAAGTCTTAAGGTCCAAATGAGGAGGCAAAAAGAGCTTTAAGTAAAATACCTTTAAGTGAGCCCCAGAGGACCCAATCCAATAGGCTAGGTTTATGTATGTACGATGGACGTAGTGAGCATGCAGATCTCTACACATTAAAATTTCAAGCACTTATGGAAAGAGTTAACCAGAGACTGAAAAGCTAAAAAACCTAAGAAATAACAAACTGCTGACTTGTTGTTTTTTCAAGGACTTCATACTAATTAATGAACCCAGTTACATATGCAGCATGACCGTGCCTCCAGGAACTGTCAAAGCAATAGAGCAGGATGACCAAAACTGCTAGTACTAGTGCTACAAGACCTCTGCAGTGCTGTTCATATAGACAGTACTCATCAGAGCTTACAATCTAATCAAGATCAGAAAATAGCGCAAAACCGGGCACTAGACTATGGCAAAATACACACGTAGTGCATGAGAGAGTGAGGGGCATCAGGATCCAAAAGCAGAATCAGAGGTGGGGTTTTAGCCTGGATTGAGGAGGAGCCCGATGCACAGACTCAGGTAGTTTGTTCCAGGGGTAACATCAGCGGACATCATGGGAAAGAGGAAGGCGTGCAAGAGCATACCTGCAGCTGAACCTTGGCCATGGAATAGCCTATTGTGGCTCTAGCAGTGTTAAATAGTAACGTGTGTTGCCAGGCAGGGATTTCAGCTCCATAATGGAGCTGCAGTGACAGACGCAGCGCCATGTCACCGTCACCATTATGGGGCCTTGCTGAGTCAGCTGCTTATCTGTCTGGTATGGAGCACATCAGATTGTGCCCTAGGCTGCATGTAGAGGCTGGTACGCCTCATTCTGATGATGTGAGCATAATGAGCCCCTGTTGTATCCCAATCTCCTCTACCGCTGTATGCCCCAATTAAGAGCAGCCGCACAGGGTCTGGACAGGCAGCATGGAATTGGCCACCACATGCGGTGAAAACAAACACAACATGAAGGCAGCATATCAAACAAATGTGTGAACTGATGTCGGTAAATAATCCTGCAGATGAGGGGTCCCCTGCCCCTCGGTGATATCTGGGATATGACACAATAATCAATATGTATGGGCAAAGATACATTTGTGGTGGCTGTGTGCACTGGGAATGCTGCTGACAATCCTACATGTGTGTCAGGCACTAGAGATCCTGTGGTGGAAAAAGGAGGCACAGCTAAATATGAGCATACTTAAAACCTGTCACACATGATTGTGGCATTGTGATAGTTATCCTGTCATTTCTTTCCAGCAAGGAATATCTGTGTGAATCATAGGTCTGATGACAGTAACATGAGCCTCATAGTTACCTCTTAGAAATGACCAGCTGAAAGACAAATCATGTAGTACCCCTCATGGCTGTGAGTCTGTGATCAAACACCTTGCTCACACATCCTGACAGCAGCAGTGTGCACCTTTGTGTACACGTGCTGTGATAGGGGAGGTTTTCACCATGCATTCCATATTTGGCAAACTTTGCTTTCACAGATATGTCTGTGATTTATCCACACTGGTCAGTGAGAAATTTGATATTGGGATGGCAGTTCTGTAAGTGAGCTGGAGGGCATGTGATGTGTCCTGCAGTATCCCCGGAATCTCCATATCACATATAGCACATGGCTGATGCTCCTACATATATGTAGTGAAGTTGTGTGCCGCAGGGACAATATCCTCTTGGATGGTGGTGCAGGATGTCTAGATGAATGCATGCCCCCCTGATGGCCTGCTAGATATGATTGAGAAGGTGTGTCCACAGAAGATGTTGCTGCCATATGTTAGTATTAATGAAAGCAAATGCTGCTATGGCTCAGGGAAGATCTTTCATGGGCAGATGTCAGAGTTAGCATCCATACAGTGGCTCATCACTCACATCTATGTGCTTAAAGAAATGATCTACAATGTGTTGGTGCAGTAACAAAATGTCTCACGTGCAGGATTATGTCAATATACCAGCTGTTGCATGTCCCAGTATATCTCAGCTTCCATGATGCTTACACGTAAAATTAGATACATGGAATGCACACTCTAATGGATATATGAAAATAACAAGCACATCATAAGATTACACTTGGTATGTGTGTGAAACAGTGACCTGAGACGGACAAGATGAAGCACGTATGACTCCGGAAGCTTCAAACAATCAAAAATTATATATATTTGGAAACAGTATGTCAACATAGGGGTATGTTTACTAAACCATCCTAATATTACCGGTGCTAGTTCCAGCATTACTGTGAGGAATGCCATATAAGGTAGTGGGCGTTCTGGTCTTACGGTAGCAATTGTGTGTTATCGCGCGATAGAGAGAGCCGTGGCACGTTACCGTGCGTTAACCTAAACTTCGTGCGCTGACCTGCAATCACAGCAACAGAGGTGTAGCACACTGGTTAATACAATGACTGCTGAGACAGGGGTCATGAGTTCGATCCCTCTGAGGGCTTAATGAATAAGAAACAGAAACATGATGACAGAAAAAGACCACATGGCCTATCTAGTCTGTCCTTCCATAACTACAACAGTGCACTTTTTACCTTTTAGAGATCCTCTGTGTTGGTCCCATGCTTTTTTGAATTCAGTTACTGTCCTCATCTCTACCACCTCCACTGGGAGACTATTTCATGGATCCACTACTCTTTCCGTAAAGAAATATTTCCACATATCACTCCTAAATCTATCTCCCTTCACCCTCATCCCATGTCCCCTCGTAGCAGAACTTGTTTTCAATTGAAAGAGACTCTCTCCCTGAACATTTATGCCACGGAGGTATTTAAACATCTCAATCATATCACCTCTATCCCGCCTTTCCTCTAATGTGTACATATTAAGATCCTTAAGTCTGTCCTCATATGCTTTATAATGAAGCCCACTAATCATTTTAGTAGCCACCCTCTGCACCGACTCCATCCTGTTCACAACCTTTTGAAGGTGCGGTCTCCAGAATTGCACACCATACTCCAAATGAGGTCGCACCAAAGACTTATACAGAGGCATTATCACCTCCTTTTTTCTGCTAGCCATTCCTCTCCGTATGCACCCAAGCATCCTTCTAGCTTTTGCTGTCACCTTTTCTACCTGTTTAGCTACTTTAAGATCATCAGACACAACCACGCCTAGGTCCCGCTCTTCTTTAGTGGACAAAAGTACTTCACCTCCTATACTGTATTGCTCCCTTGGATTGCTGCAGCCCAAATGCATGACCTTACATTTTTTAACATTAAATCCCAGCTGCCAAATTCTAGACCATTCTTCAAGCTTAGCTAGATCCCTCCTCATGTTATCTACACCTTCCTGGGTGTCTACTCTATTGCAGATTTTGGTATCATCTGCAAAGAGGCAAACCTTACCCGACAGCCCTTCCGCTATATCACTAACAAAGATGTTAAAAAGAATCGGACCAAGGACAGATCCCTGGGGCACATTTACTTGTACTCTCTGTCGCCTCCCACCCAACCAATTTCTAACCCAAGCAGTAACTTTAGGGTCCATCCCTAGGGTGCTCAGTTTGTTTATAAGTCGCCTGTGAGGAACAGTGTCAAAGGCTTTACTGAAATCTAAATACACCACATCTAGAGCTCTCCCTCGGTCCAACTCCCTGGTCACCCAGTCAAAGAAATCAATCAGATTTGTCTGACAAGACCTGCCTCTGGTGAATCCATGCTGCCTCGGATCCTGTAATCCACTGGACTCCAGAAACCTCACTATTTTCTCTTTCAACAGCATTTCCAATAATTTACTCACTACTGAAGTTAAACTAACCGGCCTGTAGTTTTCAACCACATCCTTACTTCCGCTTTTGTGTAAAGGCACCACATGAGCCTCTCTGCAGTCTTTTGGCACCACTCCCGACTCTGAGGCATTGAAAAGGTCAGTCAGTGGAGTTGCTAGAATGTCCCCAAGTTCCCTCAGTATTCTAGGGTGTATCTCATCCGGTCCCATCGCTTTGTCTACTTTAAGTTGAGCTAGTTTCTCAAGAACACAGTCTTCTGAAAATTGTTCATGATGTCCCTCGCTTCTGTTCTTATTTGTGGGTGTTTTCTGAGGTCCTGCTCCTGGTTCTTCATCTGTGAACACAGAACAAAAATATTTGTTAAGCAATTCCGCTTTATCCTTATCAGATTCTACATATTCCCCCCCCTGCACCCTTGAGTCTGACAATACCACTTTTGCCCTTCCTCTTCTCACTAATATATCTGAAAAATGTCTTATCCCCCCATTTTATTGCATTGGCTATTTCCTCCTCCTTTTGGATCTTTGCCTTCTTGACTACTTTGCTAGCTTCTCTAAGTTTTTCCAAATACCGATAACTGTCTTCCTCTCTCTGTGATCTCTTGTATTTCATGAAGGCCTCCCTCTTTTTCTTCACTTTTTCAGCTACTTCCTTCGAAAACCATAGCGGTGGGTGGCCAAAGCAATTTCTTTTCCTGCTTGTAAGAGTCAAAAACATTCCAACAATCTGTGCTGCCAGCTAAAAATATCTGCACCCCAGTGCTGTAACCTAATGCACCTTTTAGGGTGCACCAGAAGGCACATCATAAACCACATCAGCCAAGGTGGGTCATAATGTGCTGCAGAGATGGCAGGATAGGTGCGAGGACAGAGGAGTAGCAGTGCCATGCTGAGCGCAACCAGGAAGAGCTGCAATGCAGAAACATGTACCAGTGCAGGACATGGGGTAGCAGCCTGCACATTAGGGCAGGACGCCACACAGCTGGCAGACACACATAGATGGACAGAGGATAGTTGGCAACTGTTAAGGGTACAATGTGCCAACAGCACAGATTTGCATAGATATAACTGTTCCAGGAATGAAAAGTAGCTGTGCAGGACAGGCATACAAATGAAAGAGAACAGAGGAATCAAACCCATGACTAGTAGCACAAATGTCAATGCACAAACCGGTACCCCACACCACCAACGTGAGGTCATTAGCAAAGGCTGAATACAAGAATGCTGCAGGGCATCACACAAGAAGCCTGCTGGCTGCCAGGATAGGCAAACCTCCAACAGTAACCATGATGAAATGCACATGCAGATCTGGTGTGTACAGATCCAATCAGTCTGTGATTGGGACCAGAGCCACATAGAACTACATGCGCACACACAATGAAATGTTATGCAGTGGATACAGCATGCAAAAGAGGAAAGAACCTAAACCCAAAGGACGGCAGGGGATGCTCTGTGGAGCAGGGCGAAATAGGGAACAGAACAGAAAAGGAGCATGTGAGAATTGAACCTGCAAACAGGTGTGGCCCAGACCAGCTGAACCACAGCAATCAAAACTAAACCCTAGCAGACAAAAAGGAAGGACTCCAGCTATTCATACAAATAATCTTATTTTTTATGCTTGTGTTTTGTTGGAACAGTCATTCAAAAGAGGGAGGAAGAAAAACCTCCCCCTCGCTGTGACCGCTCATTTTAATCATTAGAAAGTTATATTAACTGTATTGCACTTAGCTTATCATTTTTCTGGAGTTTCAAAAACCCGCAAAGATGAACGACAACATGGCCCCGTTTCGGATCAGATAAATTTCTGACCCTGCATCAGGTGAAATAAATCTCGCAGTTGTATAAGCTTTATCTTTCAAGCGATTAGGAGTCCAATGTTTTAAAGAATCAGCGTGTAACGTAAGCGCTAGATGAACATGTGACTAGCTCCAAAAATTCACAGCCATTGGTCATTAGAAGCAACCAATAGAACCCGGGGAAATCCTACAGCCCAGGGAAACCCCCATTCTTATTGGCCAGAACAAAATCTAAATAGCACAGGCAGAATAATCCCTTTAAGACATACTGTGCCACTCCAAAGAGGCATTAAGGCCTGCTGGGGATACTGTCCCCAGTCTATAGATCCAACGTTGCTCTAATTTCTGAAGTTTGGAAATTCTATACCCACCCCTCAGATCTAACGGGATACAATGCAAAACTTGCCATAGAAGGTGATCGAAAGCATGTGTATCACACAATGTTCCACCATAGGTGCTCCAAAAAGTTAGAAAATCCTGATCTCCAAGAATCCCCGTTGAATTTCAAGTACACATTTTGTCGGAGCAAGTCAGCACAGTGCCTAGAATTTATACATAGCACCACTGTGACAGCTTCTTTTATTAAATAACTTTTATAATTAAAAGTCCAAACTTAGCTTTGTGTTATGTGTCCATACGGCCAAGCCAAAGTATTGCCAGAGATGCCAAAAAGACGACGTGGCTCACGTTTCGGGTTTTGTACCAAACTCTCTAAAAACCCTGCTTCAGGTCCGGCAGTAATCAGCAATTGACAAATCTTCAGCAAGTAATCAGAGATTTTACCTGCCCTTAAATCTTCGGCGTCTGACGTCATAATTAACTGAAGATGGCGGATAACCAATCAAAAGACACCATCACCTAAGAGAACTCCCACAGGTCAGAGAGTCCCTTCATGACGATGTACAGTCCATCAAATGATTGTGTGCCAATCCTGTTGCAAGTTTAAATCTTCGGGAGCTACCGAGTTTAATATATATATCCGGAGGGAGGAGTGGCTCAGTGGTTGGGACAGTTTACCTCAGGCCAGAGGGACGGGGGTTCAATTCCCGCATGGGGACAAGTAACCTCAGGCCGGAGGGACTGAGGTCTCTGGTCCCATGGCTGCTCCTTGTGGCCTTGGGCAAGCCACTTAACCCTCCATTGCCTCAGGTACACTTAGATTGTGAGCCCTTTGGGGACAAGGGAATAGAAAGTACCTGTTAGTATATATGTGTAAACCGCTCTGATGCGTAAGTAAAGGGCGGTATATCAAATGCCTAAACCATAAACCATAAACCATCTTTGTTCTCGCCACTGTAACCTCTGCTCGCAATCTCCTCCCCTCGGGTCAACAGGTACAAAATCGAGCACTCTCCATCGTAAAGTGTCAGTCATGCCCAACTATTACACAGTGCTCCACTATAGGGGCCGAGAGTGATTTAGTCCGCAATCTGGAAGCATGTTCAGATAATCAAATTCGCACCGCACGCTTAGTGCGGCCGACATAATAAAGTGAACAAGGGCATACAATAAACAACGAAAGTGGAAGTGCAATCCGTATGCCAGCGAGTTGAAAAAGTTTGTGATGTGTGTAGATCAATCCAATCAGGACCCAAGAGAGCCAGCGAACAGTAAATGCAGTTACCACAAGCAAAATGCCCTTTATCCACATGTGCCCAAATTGGGCGATCTTCCAAAGAGGTGGTGTTCATAAGCATATCCCGGAGACTTGTTTTTTGTGGATATGCAATTTGTAGGGACTTCTCCGTGAAACAGGGATGTAATTCCAAAATCGGCCAAAAGCGACGGAGAAGCCTAGTAACTTGAATAATATCTCTAGTATAAGGAAGAACACCTGTGACCACAGAATCCCTAGAGCTGGGTTGAGACGGAGTAAAAAGCCAGTCACGATGAAGATTACCTGCTCGCTTGTATACCCGATGAACCACCGAAGGGGGGTACCCCCTCTGAGCTAAATGTGATTTTAAGCTCCCCAGCATGCAGCTTAAATTCATGTGTAGTCGAGTAGTTCCGACGCAAACGCAGGAACTGCCCAAAAGGTAAACCCTTTTTTAAAGCCCATGGATGGAAACTATCGTATCAGAGCAACGTATTACATTGCACCGGCTTTCGAAAAAGTGTTGTCTCAAAACCCTGCCAGCCAAGGTGACCAGAACATCCAAAAATTGCAGAGATCGAGAAGCTATCTGTGCTGAAAATTGGATTCTAGCCACATGAGTATTCAACCGTTGTACAAAGCGATCCAATTCAACACGAGTTCCTGTCCAGAGAAAAAATATATCATCCAAGAAGCACTTCCAGAATGGAATAAACTGAAAAGCCGGATCAGAGTAAACATAAGATGTTTCAAAATCAGCCATGTAAATAGTAGCAATGGAAGGGGCTACTGTAGCCGCCATCGCTATTCCATGTATCTGCTTGTAATATTTCTGCTGATACAGAAAGAAATTGTGATTCAAAACCAGATACAACAAATCCAGCAAAAAAGATCTCCGTATTCTATCCGGGAGAGATAAAGGATAATCTCGTAAACATAAGAGCACCTCCTGTTGATCGATGTTGGTATATAGCGCCTGTACATCCAGTGACACCATATAAGTATAAGCTTTTATATCCTTACATTCCCGTAACTGGTTTAAAAAATCACCAGTATCCCTGATATAGGAACGAACCTGGGCTGCCACAGGTTGTAGGAAGACATCACAGAACTTAGATAAGGGCTCCAGCAGAGATTCTCTACACGAAACAATGGTGCGTCCCGGAGGATCCAGCAGCGATTTATGTACCTTGGGGACCAAATAAAAAATCGGTGTTTTGGGATGTTTTTGCACCAGAAACTCCATTTCATGCTTTGTTATCCAATTCCTAAAAAATGCTGCAGTGACTAGTGAATGGATCTGCCTCTTAATAGCCTCAGTAGGATCCATAGGTAGGATGATATAGTTGGCACCATCTTGCAAATGAACACCCACCTGCCTCTGATAATTTTCATGAGAAAGGAGTACTGTCGCACCACCCTTATCTGCTCTCCTGATCACAATATTAGAATCCATTAGTTGCTTCACTGCCCGAAAATGATCGGCAGAGAAATTGGAAGAGACACGAGAATTACGTTGCTCCAATAAATTTAAGTGTTGGATAACCAGATTCTGATAGAAATAGTGTCAGGAATTCCCGGGGGCAACCATTTTGATGGATTTTTGAATAAATGAATGGTCAACCATCTCCAACACCTGCAAAATGATGTATGACATGTAATTTTCGAAAAAATCGATATAAAGCAACCCTGGTGGCAAAACTATCATACCGCAGGGTAGGGACGAAAGAGAGCCCCATTTTCAAAACTTGAAGCTGGGAGGTAGACAATGGTTGACCAGACAGATTTATAATTGTTGACTCTTCGGGATCGGGTGTCCAGCCCCTCCCAAAAATCCTGCTGGTAATTCCTACGGGATCTCCACAATAGGTGCTGACAGGTTCTTCGTACGAAGATGGGAAGCATGCTCCCCTAACCGGAATTTCACACTTCTAATAGTACGTCCAGTGTAATACAAAGAACAAGGGCATTGGATTAAATAGACCACAAATGCAGAGTCACAATCAGTACGCCATCTGGATCGATATGTTTTTGCAGTATGGTCATCCGTCCAAGAGTGGGCCTGTTGGCAATACCGGCATGAACCACAAATATAGTGACCAGGATCCTGATTAAGCAAAGGAGGTCGATCTAAAAGTGGTGTTTTGACCAGCATATCTCTCAAATTAGGACCCTGTTTATAAGCAATCATAAGGCATTTATGTAAAAAACAGTAATGTAAATTCAAAATTAGCCAATAATGATGGAGTATTCTTACCACCCGAGACATACCACTCATGTAAGGGAATACCCCCACAATGTCATTCTGAGAAGCAGGCTCCCCAGGTACTTTGGGCATCAAAAGCCATTCTCTGTGGGAAAAACGTGCCCTCTTCTATGCCCACTTTAGTAAAGAACACGGGTAACCCCGATCCAATAGCCGATGGTAAAGGTCCAAAGCATGTCGATTGAATTCTGACAAAGTAGAACAATTTTGGTGGAGCCTTAAAAATTGGCCATAGGGGAGACCCCGTTTCAATGGAAAAGGGTGATAGCTAGAAAACTTCAATAATGTGTTACTCTGTACTGGTTTTCTGTATAACGTCGTAACCAAACCTTCTGTAGTTAACTGAATAATTATATCAAGAAATTTTATTTGAGATCTTTCCATTTGTGCCGTAAACTGAATGTTAGACTTATGAGAATTTAACGATCCCACAAAAACCTTCAAATCGGCTTCTGTGCCTGTCCATAAGAAAAATGTCATCAAGAAAACAGTAAAAAGGGGGGAGGAGAAGAGAATCTTCCGCAGGAGGATCAAGGGATCAGAGCGGAAGCTAATGACCACGGCCAACACGATGAAGGTGGTATAAAATAGCCTTTATTAACTGACCCCATTTGTTACATTTAAAGTGGCCATTATGAGTGTCAGACAAACTTAAAACCGGAGGCATATAAGAAGAAAGTAATTTGTCACCTAAATTGCGTTCTCTATTGTAGGCTATAATTAAACGTTGGTCTTGGAAACAGGAAGAGGTTTGCAGAATATGCCAGTGGGTTTTCAAAATCTTTTGTATCTTCCAAGAAAGATGGGAGAACCGTAAGACACAGACAAACTTATCATCCGAAGGCTTATCTTTAGGCAAAAGTAGGTCCTGTCTGGTAGTGGAATGGGCACGAAGGAAGGCTTTATTGATGCATTCTGTGGGATAGCCTCTTACACGGAAACGTTCTGCCATTGCATGGGATTTACTTATAAAATCTTCATGGTCCGTGCATAATCTTCTAAGTCGTAAAAACTGCGATACTGGTAGATTTCTCTTCAAATGACTCTTCCTTTGACGATTTAGGTCCCAATATCATCATGGTGACTTTAGATGTAGAATCACTGTATACCAATGTGCCACAAAAAGAAGCCCTACGCATTGTTGAAGAATGTTTTTTAAATAGGGAAACTCACCAACGTATCCCCACCGCTTTTTTGTTTGCATTAGCAGAAATTGCACTTTGTAAAAACTACTTCTGTTTCAGAGAGTTGGTTTATCAACAGATTAAAGGGGTAGCCATGGGCTCTTCGTTTGCGCGGGATTTTGCAAATCTCTACATGTATAGTTTTGAAGAACTATTTTTGAAGGATCATCTATATAAAGAAAATATTCGGTTGTGGATAAGATATATAGATGATATATTGATCATATGGGACGGTTCAGTAGAATTATTCGCTAATTTTAAGGGGTTAGGCCACTTAATTTGTAATAATAAAGGTGTTGGGTGTTGAACCTGCCGCTTCCTGTTTTTGTTTTATGCAGCCATCATGGTCATGTCACAAACAGACATGGGGGTGTGGTTTTGCAGACGTGTCACTGACATTGCCATGTATTGTAGCACATCATCAGCACACAGCTGTCACTATTATTTGGGGTATGAGATGTACACTGCGGAATATGTATTTGGTCAGGGGATACAGGAGGCGTTAAATGCATATTTCCATGTGTTGTAGCAATTTACTGTGGGATAACAAACAACATTGGGAGAGCACTACACACGGAGAGGGGGTATTGGTGGCAACATGGGGGACACAGACTAATAGTGTGACCTTGGTATGGTGCAAAAACATGGTGTGAGCAGACACCTCTATTGACCAGTGTGGACAACAACAGAGAGGTAAGGGAGGCGACAGAGGGATTAGTGAGACCTTTCTTTAGCATCTGACACCTCCGTGCTGCCTCTCCCATGTGAGAGATCAGTACAGTGTGATAGTGAACAGTCAGTCCGTAGGTTATGTTGTGGGTTCTGACAGCTGGGGACAGGGAGGTGCAGTGTGTGTTTCACAGCTCAAACTTGACATATGTTTGTTTCTCTTGTGTTTTCCAATGCACAGAACATACTTCGTGAGGATGCTGTTGCTGTGGAGCATTGGCACTTTACTGTACATCAGCCAAGATGCTGTGGTCAGGGGTAGGTGGATCTACCACTACATTGTCTGTGCCTGCAGTCACGGGGACAACATGTCGTCTGTGATGTTTCATATTGGGTAGATGTTGTGGTTCACTTGTTTTTCCTTTAGCCCCCCTTACCCATATCTTGCTGTTATCACACATATCCCCATGTGTTTGTGTCCAGTCTGTCCTCTACATCACTGTTTCTGGCATATTTACAGCATAGCTACATGTGTGTGTGGTTCTTTCTTGTTTGGGTGAACCTACACTTGCTGCCTCCCCCAAGATTGTTCTATCAGCCATCAACAGGGTATCACTGCATGTCACTGGGCCTTTATGTCCACAAATTGGCACTTGTGCACATACAGGCCATGTATTACAGCTGTCCCGCTGACCTACACATACTGTGTGGGTGCGTGTTTATGGGTTGACTGTGTGGTGATGCAGTGTTGAGGCATGGTGCATTATCATGTGCTGTGAGGGCTCTGAGTACCTGGGGGGCAGTGGTGACTGTGCTACCTCTACCGTAGTGCTATTTACCTTGTCAACATTCACAACATGTGTTGTGAGCTGTGAGCAGAATTGTGTCTTCTGTTTTGAGGAACCACTTTTGAGCAACTGTTCTTTCTCTCAGATATCGGCATCATGTGGACATGCATCATCAGTGAATCTACATGGTGATTCAACATGTTTGGCTGACATTGTCCCCCTTCACTGTGACCTGATGTGGCTGTTGAGTAGCTCAACGAACTGATGACGTACACATGATGCACACACAGGGTATGTTGGACCTTTGTTATTTGGGGATTACATCTGGCTGTACCTGTTGATGAGTTACTGTTTGACTCATGTACATGTCATGTTGCCTCTCTGTTCACACAAACAGATGCATATAGTGTGTAGCAGTGAGATGCCTGTGTGACATGAAAATGGACATGACCATATCCATGTGCCACCCGTGTCTGCATAGACATTTACTGATATCTACAATCTGGGTTTTATTTAATGTTCCGATCATGTAATGTTTGCCTTTGCATCCCTTTCTTCAGTATTTTCTAATGTGTGACTCTATGCAATTTGTGCTGTTTTTGCAAGGTGTCTAACAAGACCATACTTATTTTCTCTTGACACAGGGCAGAAGACATACCGGACCCATTTCTTACAGTGCATCTGCCCTCGCCATCAAACACCTGTTGGGGGACAGAACACCATGGAATTGTTTCTGGAGAATTGTGCCATTGGATGTTTGACTTATGAAAGTGTAACACATGCCTGTGGTGGACAGTATTGCTCTTGGACTGCTGCTTTGCCCATGACAGACCTGTACAACACACTGTTTCTGCCATGCTGTGGCTGGGAGTCCTGCTCATTGCACGGACACAGATGAACTTTCAAGGACTGTGGCATATTGGAATGTGACACTTGACTATGCATGCCCAGGGTTGCATGGAGACTTTTGATCTGACCTGTTGGATTGTAGATACACTTTGCTCTTTGGACGCTGTGTGCAGCAGAGACTGACATTGTCACTGTATGTTGTACATTCCTCGCCAGTTGTGTAGTTGTGTTTTGGCCATGTGTGTGACATGGCACACAGGATACGCTCATCTGTTTGTTTCCACCGAGCATACAGCCATGTTTGTGGCATAGGGGCAAAGATGGAGGGTTCCTATTATCTATGTCCACCTGCCTTCCACCTGGACATGATACAGGTTTTGCCACAACAACGCTTGCATGCCCACCACCATCCTTGATTGATGTTTGCAATGGGCAAGGGTGTTTACATGCATGTGTGGCCTCACTGTATCATGTTGGTATGCGGGTGTTTGTGCTTATGACTGACTATGTTTGTGACCCACAGCATGTGGACCTATGGTTTTTGTGTGGTTCACTGTAGGATGTTTGCCCATCATTTCCATATTTACATGCTGGTTATTGTGTTTGTTTACTGTACAGACTTGACACTATGCATGTATGTACACACCTTGCTTTGCAACCCTGCACGGTCCTGTTTATCCCCTGCGTTAAGGACACTCTCATTGCCCCATTATATTTGGTGTGTGGCACTGTGGGTGTCCATTGTCCTCCTTCAATTCTGCATTCCATGTAACTTGCTATATGTGTCCAAACACTGTCTACCCAACAAACACTGCAAGGGGACCTCCTGCATGGTGTTATCTCTGCAGCTTGTTTGGTTTGTATTCTCTCTGTGTTCATGTGCCTCTACTACCTGTTAGCATATGCTCCTTGTGCTTTGGATGATTTTTTTGGGTCGACGTTGTAGCATTTCTGATTCTTCGATCAGGCATTATGTGGGAGGTGTAACATTACTTTGTGAAAGTGTTTTTCACATTACAACATTGTGACAACATATGTTGTTTTAATTTGTGTGCCTCGTGTGTTGCCTGATGGCTATGTTTAAGGAAACAGATGATATGTTTTGGGTCCTCATCATGCAATGCCTACGGTCTACATGCACTCATATGTGTGTCACACATTTGAGCCATGCAGCAGCAGGTGGGGGG
The DNA here is from genome assembly GCA_033557465.1 of Ichthyophis bannanicus. Taxonomy (NCBI): domain Eukaryota; kingdom Metazoa; phylum Chordata; class Amphibia; order Gymnophiona; family Ichthyophiidae; genus Ichthyophis; species Ichthyophis bannanicus. The sequence goes on along the minus strand of CM066044.1, from coordinate 283,536,153 downwards.
TGGGGGCCTGCTGGCCAGTGCATAACATGCACCTGATGCACATTATATCTCGTGCCCTTCATTTGTGGTCAAGGCAGTGACCTTTTTGTAGCATGTGGGTTGGTGCCCTGCTAAATGTGTTTCCATCTTTCACGAGGGATGCACTCACCTTGATATTATGATTGCACTGTCTACAGTATCTGTGAGGGTTAACCAAAATAAATATATGTCTTTGACAGACATTTGTCTCTTTTGCTGCTTAATCATGGTGACAAACATGCAATGCAATGTGTGCCTTTGAATCAGTCCTGAATCCTTGTAAACCTGACACTCCAGGGTTTTTTTTGTCAATGTCACTGGGGTGTCTTGCCCAAGGCCACATTGAGTGCTAGTGTGAATTGAGCCCGGGTTGCTTGGTGTCCAAGACAGTTTTCTGACCACTAGGCTACTCCTTCACTCTTTGAGCAAATTTACACTTGTGTCTAATGATTTGCTGGTCATGTCCATGGCCCACCTGTGCTCACATCCTTGTACGATGGCAACTGTGTATGTGTCAGCCATTTGGCACATCACTGGGTATTACAGGTTCCCATACAGACCCTCCCTTTGGACTATTAGTTCTGCCTTGTGCTCAGTGTGCTGTTTGTGGGAGTGGTTGGAGACATGTGTTTTAACTCAGTAGTTTGCAGGTTTGATCCCCACATGTGGTGTTTTTAATGTTTTTCTGTTGTGGTAACTTGACCATTAGTTACCAGCAGATTCATCACCTCTACACACACCCTTGCCTCTCTTCAGTGTACAGCAAGGTGTGCACTCTGTGTTTCCTAGCCATCAGATATTACCTGTTACATAGGTCTCTTTCTTTATGGTGTTTATAGGGCAGTGCACCTGGAGGTTTGGTGGTGCTGCGGTTCAGCTGGTGTGTGTTACACCTGTTTTCATGTTGAGTTCCCTCCTGTCCTGTCCCAGATTGCTACCCATCTCCACCGAGCATCCTCTGCTGCCCTTGTGGTTTATTTTCTTTCCTCTTTTGCATGCTGTATCCACTGCATAACATTTCATTGTGTGTGTGTGCATGTGTCCCTGGTACCAAATATAGCCTGGGATCTGATCTGTACACAGCAGATCTGCATGTGCATTTCTTCATGATTACTGTTGTGGGTTTGCCTGTCCTTACAACCAGCATGCGTCTTGTGTGATGGCCTGCACTATTTTTGGATGCAGCCTTTGCTAATGACCACACGTTGGTGGTGTGGGCTACCGGTTGGTGCATTGGCATTTGTGGTAGTTGTAGGTGTGATTCCTCTCTGTTCTCTTGGATGTGTATGCTTGTCCTGCAGAGGTGGTTTCCATTTGTATGACGGTCATATGTGGGCAGATTTGTGCTGTGAGCACATTGTACCCTCATCTGAGTTGTGAACCACACTTCTGTCCATCTTCTGTCTGCCAGCTGTTGTGCCATCCTACCCTGATGTGCATGCTGCTACACCACGTCCTGCACTCCTACACATTCCTGCATTTCATCTCTCCATGGTTGCCTCTCGTGTGTGTGCTCTGCATAGCACTGTTACTCCACTGTCATCCTGATATTTCACCTATCCTGCCATTTCAGCCTCCTCTGCTGCACACATCTTCCCATCCTCTGTCACACACTGTCATTATAGCATGGTACATTACCATCACTCTGTGCATAGCTACAGCTAGCCCCAATATGTTTGTCCATTTCTGTAGCTGCCACATGGCCTGGGGCTGATTTGTGTAGTCCAGCAGCTGTAATGTACATCCTTCTACTTATGCATTGTCTTTCCTTTCAGCTCTGTGCAGTGTTTGGCTTACATGTGTGTTTGGCACATACCTCTGTTGCCCTTCAGATTGTGGGATTTTACTGCTCTTGGAAACATTTTTGAATTCACCTGGACATCCTTGGGCAATTTTATGTCACACCTTCGATTCAGGCAGCTTATGGGCTACCTACTATGGTGCCCTGGGAGTTGCCAACCTTTCAACATGGCCTCTGGGGAACATTATAAGTCGCCTTTGCTGACGTGGTTGTTTATGATGTGCGTTCTGGTGCACCCTAAAAGGTGCATTAATTTAGGGCACTAGGGTGGGGTTATTTTTAGATGGCAGCACAGATTGGTGTACAGTTGCATGCAGAAAGCAGACATACCTATGCCAGCCTTATTCACTGCTGGTTTAAACCCATGACCCCTGCACCGTCAGTCTATGTCTTGACCATTGTGCTACACTGCTGTTCCTTATTGCATGTCTGCACACCTACTTAACATTTCCATGCGTTACTATGCACATTGCTGCCAGCAGAAACACTGCTCAGACCTTGCCCTGCCTCATACGGCACCCTATAAAGCACCCTATCAGCAACATTGTAGGGTGCCTTGGTGGACAGTGCACTTTAAAAGGTAACCTCTAGGGTACCTTATGCAGCACCTTATATTACAGTGCTTTGAGAGTGCATTTGCTAGCAGTAGTAATTACAATAAAAGAGTAAAATGCCTCCTAGAGTTATTTTGCTCAAAACAGGTAATGACTCAGCCAGCCTTATTCATGGGGCACAGCGGTGGATTGAACCCCTGATACCTGCACCATTGGGCAGTGTCTTAAACATAGTGCTGTGGTTCTGTTCCTGTGCTTGCACATCAGCGAGCCAACTTATGACTCACAACATTAACAGCGCACCACCTTGTGCCGTCCACACCTGTCAGCGCACCGCCTTATACCACCCAAACCGCAGAAACTTCAACACACAGCCTTATGCCCAAAATGTACAGCGCACCGCCTTATGAGGCCACAACTTAACAGCGCACCACCTTATGACGCAAAGGATTAAAAGTGCGCCGCCTTAGGCCTTACAAAATGAATATGCCTCCTATGGCACTTTTAGAAAAACATCACTACCTCAGTCAGGCTTTTTTTTTGTGTACAGTGGGGATTGAACCCCTGATCCCTGCACCATTGGGCAGTGTCTTCACCATTGGGCTGTGCTTTGGTTCTTGTGCTTGCACATCAGCAAGCCGCCATATGCCTCACAATATTAAATTGCCCCCAAAACCATTAGCGTGCCGCCTTATGCCACCCAATATATCAACCCCTCCTAAATTAACACCTCAGCCAGCCATCTTTAATGGGCTCTGTAGGGATCGAACACCTGATCCCTGCACCGTTGGTCAATGTCTTAACCATTGTGCTGTGGCTCTGCTTTTCTTCCTACACATCAGCACGCCACTTATACCACCCAGTATTATACTGCCTCCATAGACATCAGCGTGCCGCCTTAGGCCGCCCAGCATTACTATGCCGCCAAAAACATCAGCGCACCGCCTTAGGCCGCACAGTATTAATATGCCACCAAAAACATCAGCACGCTGCCTTAGGCCGCACAGTATTAATATGCCGCCAAAAACAGTGCGCTGCACAGTATTTCTGTGACTCATAAATTACCGCCTCAGCCAGCCGTCTTCATTGGGCACTGTGGGGATTTGAACCCCTGATCCCTGCACTGTTGGTCAGTGTCTTAACCATTGTGCTGTGGCTCTGCTCTTCTGCTTGCCCATCAGCGTAACACATATGCCTCCCACGCAGCCATCTGATGCGCTAAGGTGCGGGGCATACAAGGGCGCCGCGCACCTTAGCGCATATTTAAATTACAGCTTTTCTTTTTCACGACGGAACGCCCACTCCTTATATGGCATCCGCACTCTACCGCGGCCCGCACTTTAACGGGGTTTTAGTAAACATGCCCCTAAGTGTTACATGCCTGTTTGATCTCATTATCTTACTATTTTATTATTTAACACTATTCTTGTATGTTTTTATGTTTGTACATTAAAGTATATCCCCCTGAGGAAGGCTTCGGCCGAAACGCGTAGGGGACTCAATAAAGGCATTTGTGCTCATCCACATCTCTTGCCTCGCTGTGTTCCTGACATCACATATAAAGACATTACAATATGAAAATCATTGGAGTGATGATGATATACATGTAAAATGCCATGACGTTATGTAGAAACCATCTTTAAACATATAGCAACCATAAAAGGGGGAACCGATGCCCACAAGCATGCAGTAAGGATAATTATTAGTAGTATGTTACTAATATCAGACATGGCACTTACATGGAATTGAAAGGTTTGTTTTAGTGTATATCCATAAAAAATAATCATACAATGGAAATCCACGTAAGGTTGCATTTCCACCATTAAGGCTTCCGGGTCAGGAACTTTGTTGGCTAGATTTCAAGCATTTATGTTCATTGCTTTCTAGCATTTGTTGACTGGCTTGCCTGTTTTTTTGCATGGATTTTGTTCTACACGCCTCTTCCCATTTGCTATTGATATGTGGTTTAAAAGTGTGCCTGTTTCCAATGATATGCTTTTGCTGGGAGTGACGTCCTGAACTTGTCCTTCTCAATCCGTCACCCCCTTTCCCTAGTTTAAATGCCTCTCCACATACTGTCTGAATTTTTCACTTAGGATCCTTTTCCCTGTGGTGGAGAGATGTAGTCCATCAGCACAGTTTAGTCTCTTGTTGATCCATCTGTTTTCCCAGTCGCCTAAATATCTAAATCCTTCTTGTTTGCACCAGGTCTGAAGCCATGTGTTAAAGCTGTTTATGCGATGCAGCCTTTCTGCCCCCTTACCAAGAACAGGTAGAACTTCTGAGAATGCAACAGTGTTAACAATGGGATTGAGTTTCTCTCCCAGAGTCTGGAAGTCCCTTTGAACTGCAGAGGCACCGTTTCAAACCAGGTCATTTGTACCCAGGTGGATGACGTCAGTTTTGGAGTGCTCACTTTCTGCACTTATCTATACCAACAATTTGGTTCATATTCCTGCTGACTAAAGAGCCTGGGAGGCATCTGACCATCTTCTCTCCTTTCAGCTGTGTTCCCAAGTTGCTGCCTCTGATGGAATCTCCAAGTAGTAGTTTTCTGTTTTGTGATATTTTTTCTTCATATTTGGTGCATTATCAGTAGATTGATAGTAAAAAAAAAAACAACATAAATATAGATTAGAACCTGAATCAAGACAATGACAAAAAAAAAACACTAACAAAATATTATGTTGGAAAGTTCACTTTGTAGGGGAAAAGGGAAACTCCCCTTCGAATAGTGAAACACTCCTTTTTAATCTTTTATAAGTGTGCAAAGTGAACTTTTGCAATAGCAACCTGAAGCCAATGTGCCAAGAGTTAATGCCAAAAATTGGACTTAATAAACCCACAATAGCGTTAGCGTTAGTTTAGTAACAAATACTTAGCTGGCAGTCGGAGCTGAGGTCTAAAAACTGTGAGGCGGAACCGGCAACCAAGCAGATTGACCAGGAAAAGTATTCAGTTTTGAAACAGATATAGTTCATGTCAAACACGTTCCATGTCAAACATCGGTAAGTTCTGTATCAGACGTGACATAGCGCCATGTATCGGGTCCGAAAGACCCTGTGTCAAGCAGTCTATTGAATAACAGAACCAGTTGAACCCGACGTCTATAGATCTTCCAAAAATCAGTACAGAATAACTTCTAAAAGTTCAGCTGTTCCTTCTTCGAAGATGGCGTCTGACGTCACTGAGAGAAGGTGGGGCTTAAATACATAGTATGCAGCTATGGAAAAACAGACAAAAGACCCTTCTCTGGGACCTGCAGCGATGGTGGTGATAGTGGGACAGCAGTGCAGTACTTACCTAGAGCCTAAATGTACTTGGCAACACAGCACATTGCAGTTGGCCTTTATAATGCTGTCTTTGGACCACAGCAACAAAATCCGTCACCGCTAACATCTCAGGTGAAGAAACCCCTGTCCACATTACACTTCTAATAATAATAAAAAGGGGTCAGGGAATAATCAAAATCGGGAAGAGCTTCACTTGTAATCTTGTGTGCTTATTGCCCCCTTAGTTATCAGTTCCCATCACATCTCTCAATGTCCATATATTTTATTCAATTTTTAATGTTTTATTTTTTAAAGTTTTTATAACTTTTTTTATTTTATTAGTATTTAGCTTATGCCTTTCCAATGGCAAGTTACATTCAGGTACAGTAGTTCTTCCCCTGTCCCCAGAGAGCTCACAATCTAAGTTTGTACCAGAGGCAGCAGAGGACTAAGTGACTTGCCCAAGACCACAAGGAGCATCAGTGAGATTTGGACCCTGATCTTTGTGGTTCCAGACAGCTGCCCCAACCACTAGGCTACTACTCCACTCCACATGTCAAGAGTTATGCAGTGGGTGGACCTTGATTTCAAACGCTAATGATTTATGTGGTTAATTCCAAAATTACAGTAACTGCATATAGCAGTTACAATATTGACATCAGTGTAAAGGGAACTTTAACAATTCATGCCTCCCAGCTGGCTCAAAGCTCCCCCCAAACCTGATTTTTTTTTTTTAAATACATGAGGGGAAAAAAAGACAAATGTATCTTATCAGCATATAAAGAGAACCATCAAACAGAGCCAGTGCATGGATATGAGGCAGCCTAGGCGAACCCTCAATCCAGCCGCACCCACTGCTGCTTGCCCTGACCCGCTACCTCCACCCCTCCCCCCTCCATCACAGACCCCTTGTTTGCCCAGTGGAAGCGCCAAGAGCAGCGCAGCATCAGAGGCTCTAGGCAAGTACTTCACTGCTGTCCCACTGTCGCCACCACCGCTGCAGATGCCAGAGAAGGGCAGTAATGTTGGCAATGGCTCACCCTGGAAGCTCAGACTGTAGGCGACCGCCTGGTGCTTCATTGGGCAGTACCGGCCCTGCCATCAAACTGCTATCCTAGCTTGTGTTGAGTCTATTTTTGCTCTGTTGCAACCTTGATTCTTGTTTGCTAGAACTAAGCTCCAACAGGTGCTGACCCAGCAGGAAAAATCTGGCCCCATGGAAACGGATAAAAATATTGACATTTGTTCAGCAGCACTTTTTTAAATTGCTTTGATTAATTATCATGAAACTGCAGCAGAATGCAAAATATCAGAAACCATACACATGCAATGCACGTACTTGGAAAGCTACTCTTTAATAACAAGTTCCCCACACAAAAATGTCTTATTCCTCATCTTGGGAACTATGAGGATTTCAGAACATGGAGCCAAGTCCAACTCCTGTAGTCAAGTATATCTCATATGGAAGAGAGATGCAGTCTTAATTGGAGTGTGAATCAGCCGGCAAATAACTCAATGTGCAGAGAATCGTCTCTAAATCCCAGTCCGTGGAGGGGTCAGGAGGTGGTTGTTTTACACAGTTAACTCACCAGCCCTGAATGTCTAAAACCACAGCAACAAAAACTCCACTCCCTAGAACAAAAGGCCCATCAGGATTGCCAGGAAGAGTCCTTTCAAAGGCCTTGAAATTCTGAGGTGTCATAGGAGCGACATCATTGGACTGCCGCATATTAGGAACCTATTGGAGTACAGTACAAAGTAAAAAGACTGGCAAACTACTAATAATAATCATTTATATAGTGCTACAAGGCGTATGTAGCACTGTACAAACATAGACAATCCCTGCTCGTTAGAGTTTTCAATCTAATCAAGACAAAAGATGAGAATAAGGGTAGAATAGGGAAGGGTAAGGAGACACAAGGAATCAGGATACAAAAGCAAACTGTATCCAAGCAAAGGGATGATTGAATTGTTTATGAGGGGTTGTTAAGGTGGGTATGTAGGGTGGGTGATGTCGTCGTTGCCATAGTGTTCGATCAAAAGGTATAGACCATAAATCTTCAATCTCAGAGTGAAACAAAACAGTTCAACTAAAACAAAAATTCACTCTACTATAGTATAAATAGCTAAGATATTCAGTAACAACATTAATAAACTGCCTTGCCACATATAAAACAAAGGAGAAAAAAGGCTTCAGATTACACGGGTCAGGCAGACACGACACAGCATGTCTTTGCCATCTCCTTCACATCAATAGCCAAAAAAACTCCTTACCAATTATATTTTTCAATTTTCAATATTTTCTTATATGAAATTGTACAATAAACAATACTCCCTTCTAGAGCATGTCTTCAACACAGCTAAACTGAAGTGGTCTCCAAGGCATGAATCAAACACCCCGACGCCACCATCTTGTCGACCAAGGGTTTTGCAGTGCATTTTTATAAAGGGGTTTAAATAATCACACAGAACATGCTGTAGAAGAAAAATACACATGAACTTGTGCAACGAGCTTCTAGACACACTACCCCCATAGGAGCGATAATATACATCAGCTACCAAACAAACGACCCGTAACAGATAGAAACAACCACTATGAGTTTAAAAGAGGCTCCATCATGCAGGAAAACAGCTATTAATGCAGACCTCCCATCTCCCACAAACAAGAAAAAAACAAACAGGAAACCACTCACCCGATCTGACCATCAGTACCACTTGACATGCTAACATACTACACAGCTCAACACGATAAAACAAAATGCCACACATGAGCAGAATGTAAATAAAGGTATGTCTTGATGTGTTTCCTAAATGTTTGGAGGTCTTTAATGGATCTCAGTGTATCGAAGAGGGAATTCCATAGTGTAGGGGCTATGTACGAGAATGCTCTATTACTGGTATATTGCTTGGTTTTACGGTAGTCCTGAGAGATTTTAATGGTGTTCGTGGCAGCCTCTTTTGGTTCTCATTTCTGTGGAGGGACGAATTAGTGTAGAAAGAAATGAGGGAGAGACGTTTAGCAGTTTGAAGGTGGTCATCAGAATTTTCTATCTCTTTCTGCTTAAAACTGGGAGCCAGTGGAGCATGTGCAGGATGGGGGTGATATGATCTGTTAGGGGGTTTTACAGATGATACTGGCTAAGCACACAAATCGAAAGCACCCCAATATACAAAGCACCATTTGGAAATGGTTGCAGGCAAAGATGAGGCCATGTTCTGGTCTCTTGCTAGATGATACAATTCATAAAACGTTTATTTTATACCTGATAAAACGATTTAATATTTCAAATATAGCAAAATTTAAGCAGGTTCCCTTTTCTCTAGTCTTAAGTTTTTTATTTAACTACTTTTATATTCCGCCTTATCAGACTGTCAAATCGGTTTACATATGAACAAACGAAAGTAAGGAACAATGTGTATTCTGGAGAATCTACATGGATGAGCAGGAAGGATGGGGGGGGGGGGCAGAAACAAGGAATGCGCCAGAGTAAATTATACAGTGTGCTGAGAATAGCTAACGGGAGGGTAGAGTTCTGTGCACTTAATGGTAGGAGGAGAGCTAGTGCTCTCTACCAAAGTGCTTGACTAACACGTGATCTTTCAGTATCTTGTGGAAGTCTAAGAGGTCGTGGATGGCTCATAAGCTCTGAGGGAGTGTGTTTCGTATACTTGGGGCATTTAGTGGGAAGGCTTGATTCAAGACACTCTGGTTGCTCTTCACTTTTTGCTAGCTTTAAGAGTGGTGAGCGCAGAACCTTGAGCGCTTGTGTTGCTTTGTAGCTGGGGCGTAAGTAGCGCCTAGCTAGGAAGAAGCCGGGGCTTAGCATGCTTACTACTGAGGAGAGAAGATGTTGAGCAGGGGATCTACCTGGGATGGAGATTGACCTCAGGTGCTAGATGTGGCTCAATGCAGTAACTGCAAATCTGCTCTGCTGGCCTGGGTGAAAGAAACTGGAATTAGACTGGTTCAGGTCAATGGTCAGAGGAAGTATGGAGGCCCCCCACCTGGATGGATAGGAGGCCCCCCTCCCTCTGGCTCCAAGGTGTTTATTGGCAAACTTCCTCAAGATGTCTATGAAGATAAATTGATCCCTCTCTTCCAGGGTGTAGGAAAACTCTATGAATTCCGTCTTATGATGACATTCAATGGACTGAATCGTGGTTTTGCATATGCCAAGTACACCAGTCGACACAGTGCCCTGGGCTGCAATTGCAGTACTGAATACTTTTGAGCTACAGAAAAATTGTCGCATTGTGGTGTGCAGAAGCACTGAAAAGTGTGAGCTTTATATGGAGGGCTGGCCCTGCTCATTGGAACAGAGAGAGTTAAAGGTCTTGCAAGAAGTGAGTGCAGGGGTGCTTGACGTGAAACTGCATTCCAGTCCCACTAGTAAATATGAACACTTGGCAATTGTGAAATACATTTCTCACTGGGCTGCTGCAATGGCCAAGAAAACTCTAGTAGAAGGTACGTTATATAACATTTGGTTGTAGGGTTCTGGTTTCTACACTTGTAAAATAGGTTGTGAGTTCCAAATAGTGCTTCCTGGGAGGGGGGGGGAAGAAAGTTGGTACACAACATTCTCCCAGTTAAATTAGGAGCAAAAGAGAATTCTGGTAAATACCTTTTCAAAAGGTCTATTTGTAACGGGTCTGTTCCTTGTTGGTCACTCCAGGCCAGGGAAGTCCCAAACCCTGGAGTGACCAACAAGGAACAGACCCATTACACTATTACTCAGCAAAATCCGCCCTTTCCTTTCTGAACACTACTAAAATGCTTATCCACTCCTTAATCACTTCCCGTCTTGACTACTGTAACCTGCTCCTTGCTGGTCTACCGCTGAATCATCTCACTCCCCTTCAATCTGTTCAATATTCTGATACGCAGCTAATCTTCCGCCAGCCTCATCATGCCCATATTGCTCCTCTTCTCAAGTCACTTCATTGGCTCCCTATCCGTTTCCACATCCAGTTCAAACTTCTCCTGCTGACCTAGAAATGCAGTTACTCTGCTGCTCCTCACTACCTTTCTTCTCTTAACTCTTCTTATAACCCCCCTCGGGAACTCCGCTCTTCTGGAAAGCTCCTTCTATCTGTGTCCTTCTCTTCTATTGCTAACTTCAGACTTCGCTACTTTCACCTTGCTGCACCTTACGCCTGGAACAAACTACCTGTGTCTGTACGCCAGGCACCTTCTCCGACCTTCTTCAAATCCAGGCTGAAAACTCACCTCTTTGCTGCTGCCTTTGGATCTTGACCCACCTGATCTCCTTTTTCTTTCCCCTTGCTTTATCCCTGCCTACACCTTCTGTGTTTGTCTTGACTAGACTGTAAGCTCTGAGCAGGGACTGTCTCTTACATCTCTGTGCAGTGCTGCATACGACTTGTAGAGCTATATAAATGCTCAGTAGTAGTAGGGTATAGTAACATAGGAACATAGTATATGATGGCAGATAAAGACCAGTATGGTCCATCTAGTCTGCCCAGCAAAGTGGCAAGAGTAGGTGCACCTGCTGCTCTGTTCAAGTTCATTCTCCGCATTCCTTGTTTAGGGGTGTACCCACTGCTCCGTGTAGGTCACCCCTATTCAGATATAAGAGATAGTTATGCTTATTTTGATTTTATCATCTTACTATAAAGGGAATCCACTGTCTGTCCCACGCCATTTTGAATTCTGTCACTGTATTTGCCCCCACCACTTCAATCGGGAGGGCATTCCAAGCATCCACCACCCTTTCAGTGAAAATGTATTTCCTGCCATTGCCTTTCAGTTTACCCCCTTGCAGCTTCATGACTGCCGATGCGGTTGGACTGGAACAAAAATTTCCTAGCACTCATCCCGTCTGGGATAATTTGAATTCAGACCACTGAACCAATATGAAAGATATTAGGAGTTTAGTGATCATGGGTATCAAGCAACCCCAAGGTCCCAGAACTTTAACAAGGCTTTTGAAGTACATCAGGAAAAGGAAGAAACACCTTCCGCTTTCCTGCAGAGACTAAAAATCAGATGAGAAAGTTTTCAGGAATGAGTGCAGAAAGTGAGGTGGCCAAAGGACTATTAAAGGTGCATTTTGTGACCAAATCCTGGCCAGACATTAGGAGAAAACTTGAGAAGATAGAAGGTTGAAATGATAAATCACTAGAAGATTTGCTGAGAGAAGCATCGAAAGTGTATGTGAAAAGAGAGAATGAGAAGGAAAAACAAAAGATGGAGATAATGGTAAATATGGTAGATCATGTGATGAGTAAAATGAGGGGAGGTATGGGACATGGGGAGAGGATGGGGGTCAGGAAGAGGATGGGTTAACAGGAGTACAGGGCAAGGGTGGCTGGAATACCGGACTGGCCCCAAGTGCAGGCAGGATGTTATCACTGTGGGAAAATAGGCCACTTTAAGAGAGTGACCTGAATTAAAACAAGAAGAGGAAATATTATCACGGATGAATTTTGATGAAGATTATGGGTGTCAGCATACATCAGCATGACATTATGCCTAGCATAGGTGTCATGGCTTTTCCCAGACCTTGGCCTGCAGCTCTGACCCCCTGGTGATGTCAGATAGGACGTCTCCAGACTTGATGGGCTTAGTTTGCCTGATGAGATTAGTCTGCAGGACAACAGCCCCTCCTTGCTAATCAAGTGATAACAGACCTCAAACAGACCAAAGTATGACAAAGGGAGGTGCTGGAGAATTTCAGTATAAATACAGAGAAGAACAAAAATATCTCTCTTCCTATTCATCGGACACACACACTTCTCTTTACACCCCCCCCCCCCCCCTTGCTCGCTCTCTCTCCATTCATGGGACACTTCTTACTATGAGACTCTGACACATACTTCTCTTTACACCCCACTGAAGCAGCTCTGTAACAACCTTATAACTCTGTTCTGTACCTATGTAATAAGCCTATTTCTATATAAAAACCTTCTTCCAAGCCACACCAGTTTTGGTTGTCTTGTTGTACTACAAATCCTACTGCCGCTGCGAAGTGGACCCAGGACCAACAGGAGAGTAACCAAATGTAGGAAGCGGCCAAAGGTTACAATGGGTGTCAGGGGTTTCTTAATCTAAGATCCCACCAAGAACCCTTGATAAATATGAAAGTGGGGCCAAAGGAAGAAGAGGTAGTATTTATAGTAGTTACAGGGGCTGCCCAAAGCTCTTTAAATTATGTACCAAAGGAAATGAGGTTATCAAATTAAAAACTTAGTCTCAGGAGTAAAGGGAGAGGGTTCTCCAGTCTCAATACTTGAGCCAACACTGCTAAAACTGGACATTGAGGAGAGAGAGGGACAGTTGCTGTACATCCAAGAAGCAGGAAGTAACCTATTAGGAAGGGATATGATTACACAATTAAACTTAGAAATTAAGGTAAAAGACGACCAAATCATTGTAGGAATGGCTGTCCTCACTGAGGAAGAAGAAAGCCAGATAGACCCTCTAGTATGGGTGAGGGAAGGAAATAGGGGAGGACTGAACATTCCACCCCTAAAAATAGAATTAGTGAGCCAAGAACAATATCCCATTTCCTTGGAGGGCCGCACGGGACTTCAAACTGTTATAAAGAGCTTACTCCAGGATGCACTATTAGAACCATGTATGTCCCCATTTAACACTCCCATCTTGCCAGTAAGAAAACCAGATGGATCATATAGGTTAGTACAGGACTTGAGGAAGCTGAACCAAATAGTACGGGTAAGGCACCCAGTGGTACCAAACCCCTATGCGATACTGGGTAAAATACCCCATGAGCACAAGTGGTTTAGTGTTATTGATTTGAAGGATGCATTTTGGACCTGTCCATTAGATCCGACTAGCAGGGTCATGTTTGCCTTTGAATGGGAAGACCCCGATACTGGCCAGAAACAACCGTTCCAGTGGACAGTGTTACCCCAAAGGTTCACAGAATCATCCAATTTGTTCGGACAAGTGCTGGAACAGGTGTTAGAAAAATTTTCTACACCGTCCGGCATAACCCTTTTGTAGTACATAGATGATCTTTTAATATCAGGGGAAAAGAAAACTCAAGTAAGTGAAGTCACCAAAGCCCTATTAGAGTTTCTGGGAAGTCAGGGGTTTTGGGTTTCCAAAATTTACAATTGTAGAGAGAGAAGTAAAATACCTCAGACATCTGATTAGTGAAGGAAAAAGGAGAATCAGTCCAGAACGAATAAAAGGCTTACAGATTTACCCCTTCCTAGGACAAAGAAGGAACTAAGGAAGTTCCTGGGATTAACTGGGTACTGGATAGACTCATATGCCTAAAAGACTAAAGGGTTATACTCGAAGCTGTTAGAACCTAACAACTTAATTTGGAAAGAAGAAGAGCAAGAATTAGTGAAAGAATTAAAACAAAGCCTGGTAGAAGCCCTGGTCCTGGCTTTACCCTCCCTGAGTAAAACCTTCCACCTTTCTGTCACTGTTGACAAGGGGACCGCGTTGGGGGTCCTTACTCAAAAATGGGCTGGGAAGAAACAGCCAGTAGCATATTTATCAAAAATTCTAGATTCAGTGTCTAGAGGATGGCTGGAATGTGTCCAAGCAGTGGCGGCAACAGCCCTACTGGTGGACGAGAGTAGGAAATTGACCTTTGGAGGGGCCCTAGTAGTGAGTACAGTCCAACAAAAAAGCACAAATCCACGTGCCAATCAACACACCCAGTCAGAAACCGTGGATAGCAAGGAAGGAATTATTTATTAAACACTCTTACTTTGTAAAGCCAGGCCTGGCTTTACGAAGTAAGAGTGTTTAATAAACGATTCCTTCCTTGCTATCCACGGTTTGTGCCTAGTAGTGAGTACTCCACATTAGGTGAGAACCATCCTAACCCAGAGGGCTGGGAGGTGGCTCACTGATTCACGAATCCTGAAATATGAGGACATACTAATGGAAAAAGATGATCTAGTATTAACCACGGAGCCGTGTTTAAACCCAGCCACCTTCTTATGGAAAAGTGAGGGGGAGAGTGAGGAACCAGAACATGATTGTTTAGATATTATAGAATACCAGACCAGGGTAAGACCAGACTTAGGGACACCCCTTGCATGCAGGGAAGTATTTGTTTGTGGATGGATCCTCCAGGGTAATAGAAGGGAAAAGACAAAATGGATCTGCAGTAGTAGAGGGAGAAAGTCACTGCTCCCTTGAAGCAGGCAGGCTACCCAATGGTCAGCGCAAACATGTGAACTATATGCCCTGAATCAGGCTTTGAAGCTACTAGGGAGTGGAGATGGGACCATCTTCACAGACTCAAAATATGCCTTTGGGGTGGTATACACCTTTGGAAAAATTTGGGAGGAATGAGGTTTGATAAACAGCAAGGGAAAGGAGCTAGTGCATGAGGAATTAATTAAACGAGTGTTGAAAAATCTGCTGTTACCACAAGAGATAGCAGTAGTGCATGTAAAGGGACATCAAGCTGGGAATTCATTTGAGGCTAGGGGGAATAGGAGAGCGGATGAGGCTGCTAAGGAAGCTGCCTTAGGGGAAGACATAACCCCTATATACCATTTAACCCCAGAGAACTCCTTCCCAGAAGTAGTGAGTCACACAGTAAATTCCACATTTACTGAAAAGGAAAAACAACTTCTTGAGGAAATAGGGGCAGCAGAAACAGAAGGGGGAAAGTGGGTTTTACCTGATGGGAGGCAGATGGTGAACAAACAAATCATGAGAGAGATTATGGCTATTTTACATCAAGGGAGTCATTGGCGTGTACAGGCAATGTGTGATCTGGTTCTTTGGGTATATGGGAATATACGCAGTAGCCAAGTAGGTGTGTGTGAGAGATGTACAAACCGTAAAAGAATAAACAAAATGGTCCTTAGGAAGCAACCGCAGGGAGGTAGAGAACCTGGTCTTCTCCCATTTCAAAGTATACAGATTCCGTGAAATCAATTTCCCCTGGTTGGGCAGGTGAAATACCTCTTAGTAATAGTGGATCACCTGACAGGATGGGTAGAAGCATATCCCACGGCCACTGCCACAGCAGCCAAGGTAGCAAAGGCAGTTCTGGAGCAAATCATTCTGAGATACGGAAGGATAGGGCACATTGACTGACCAGGGAAGTCACTTCACAGTCCAAGTATTGCAGAATATAATGGAAGCTCTTGGGATAGTTTGGGATTTTCACACTCCCTGGCATCCACCTTCCTCAGGGAGAGTGGAGCGCATGAATCAAACTATAAAGAAGCAGTTAGCTAAAATGATGTTAGAAATAAAACTGCCCTGGACCAAATTTGTACCCTTAGCATTGTTAAGAATCTGAACAGCCCCTCAAAGATCTGGGGCTGTCTCCCTATGAGATGCTATTTGGGTTACCCTACCTGGGGCAATTAAAGGAAATTCCTCAGTTTAAAACCAAGGACAGGTTTCTAAGAGAATATATACTTGTGCTGTCGTCTTTATCTTAACTCAGAAATAAAGGGCTCCTGGCAGACGCCTCCCCTGGACTTTGCAGTCCACATCTTTAAACCTGGACAGTGGGTTCGGATTCAATCCTGGAAGGAGTCTAAGCTGCAGCCGGATTGGGAGGGGCCTGAGCACAGAAACAGCTGTGAGAACGACAGAAAGAGGCTGGATGCACTACACCCGAATCAAGGGACCAGTAGAAGCACCTTCTCTTTCCCCCAACCTTGGAGTGTGAGAGACACAGCCAACTGAAGACCCCATGGTCGTGAGATTGAAAAGAAAGCTCAAAATATCCGAATAAGGACTATCCTGTTACAGACTGCTTGAGAGTCCTGCTCAAGAGAATAAAAGACAGGCTTGATAATTATCTGTACTTTTTTTTAAATATAGCTTTAGAACTGTATTATCTTATGCTACTGAGTGAGGAATGGATTGTAGCTGAACTAGTGCTTTTAAGTGCAATAGGTGTGACAATAATTTGCTGTTGGAAGAAATCCTGGTTCTAAGGAGAAATTTATTTTATTTATTTATTTAGTGTACACTTATATCCCGCTACTTCCAGCGATCAGCAGTGGTTTGCTATACATAACAGTATGGTTGTACAGGCCATGGATTAAAAACACACATAATGATTCAGTACAGGACACAAACATTCAGATTACATGTTTACACTTGAAATAAATTACAAGATGGGGAAGACCCTATTTTGGTTGTATGGGGTGGGGGTCTTAATGGTAATATTGAGAGTGAGTGAAGCTGGTTTTGCAGTAGCAGGTTTGATAGAGTTTGTGATTAAGGTAAAAGAAAGCTACAAACCCCAGACTTTTCAGTTTGATGCATGTAAACTGATGGAATGTGGAAGTTTGGGAAACCAGAGGAAATTCGCTAATGCTGAGAAATATATGTGTAGAAATTTGTTTTGTGGTACCTGGAATCAGGTATGGTGGACCACCGCCCCTAGGGGATGTACAGCAAAGGGAGTAAGAAAATGGCAGGGATTTGTATCCATAATTAAAGGACCAGTGAAGCAAGATTGTGGCAAGAATGAATGTAACCCTGTAATTTTAACTTTAAAACAAACAGCAACATGGGTAGAAACACTATAATCAGGGACATTTAAAATGAGTAGGAATGGTACAGTCTATGGTATGGGAATGGATGTATCAGGAAAAGACCCAAGGGGTGGCTGTGTTCAGATTCTAGTGGAAAAGGAGGAGAGGGCTAGTATTGGTAGCACAGTAAGGCCAACAGTTAAGCCTTTCCAACTCCCTAACGGTGCCACAGTAGTGGAAGTTAAGGATCTGAGACAGACCTTTGAAATTGAAACAGGGTATGGAGAAACAAATGCCTGGAGTGAATGGGTAAAATATACTGTTAAAAGTTTAAATAAGAGCAATTGCTATGCATGTGCCTCAGGAAGACCCATAGCTCAGGTAGTTCCTTTCCCTGTGAACTGGAAGACGGATCCGAATGGAATGAAGTGCCTGATCTCTCTGTATCAAGAAGCAACTGCCTGGGGAAAGGAGAGCTGTAAGTCTCTTGCCCTTGTATTTCCACCCCTAAAGGTGACGGACCTGAAAGTGCCACCGGTGTTCTCTGCAGTATATGGGAATCACTCTGCCTGCCTCACCAGGCAGGGTGAGAACTATAACAAGGCTGTAGGGGAACTAACGTTGTACACTGAAGTCCTTAACCTCACTGAAACCAGCGACATGCATGGGAACTACTCTAAACTAAGAGTACCCAGGGAAGATCTGTGGTGCTACTGTGGAGGGAAGATCTTGAGGCAGACACTACCAGAGCTATGGGCAGGAACATGTGCAGTTGTTCAATTGGCTATTCCATTCACCCTGGCATTTGAGAACGAAATAACTTACAAGGGTAGAAGCAAGAGAGATGTCTTAGGAATGTCATTTGATGATAGAATTTACATTGATGCTATAGGGGTACCCTGGGGAGTCCAGATGAGTTTAAAGCCAGAAATCAGATAGCGGCAGGGTTTGAATCAGCATTATTTTGGTGGTCCACCATTAATAAAAATGTAGATTGGATTAATTACATATATTATAATCAGCAAAGATTTATAAACTACACCAGAGATGCAGCGAAAGGGATCGCAGAACAGTTGGATGCTACAAGCAGGATGGCTTGGGAAAATCTTATGGTTTTAGATATGATAGTTGAAAAGGGAGGAGCTTGTATAATGCTCTGGGGGGGGGGGGGATGTACATTTTTCCTAAATAATACTGCCCTTGATGGTACAATAACAAAGGCATTACACAGCCTTAACACTCTAGCAGAAGAACTGGCTGAAAATTCAGGGATAGTTAGATTCCTGGTTTGGAAAGTGGAAAGGCGTGGTGGTATTAATCCTTACATCTCTGACAATAGTGGCAGGGGTTCTAACAGTAGGATGTTACATAATACCATGTGACAGAGGGTTGGCAAGGAGGCTGATAGAAACAGCTGTAACTAAACAAATGACAACGAAACCTCCACCATATGAAGACACCCTGCTACTTCTGGATGAAGGTAACCGAAGAGAAGATGAGCAGCTAGGGTTGCTAACGTTTTGAAAGAGAAAAACTCGTCACCTGTGGCTAGTCACACTCCCCCATGCCCATGCCCATGCCCACCCCAACCCCTCCCCCCACCCCACCCTTGCTCCATCCCCTGTTCCCAAAGAAATTGCAGAGGGGGCAATGTGCAAACCAAGCAAGATTTCTACACATTCTTAAACAGAAATTCTATACTGACAGAATACGCAGCATTGGTTGTACACACACACACGTCTTCATTAATAAAAGAGCACAAAAAAAGAGAAATGTACAGACAAAAATTAAACTGAAACCCCAAAAAGCCAGACTCCGCATGCAGTGCAATATCAGATAAATAAGAGATGCAGTTCCCCATACTGTATAAAATAAAGATAGTACAAAGTCCAATCATTAAATTGAAAATAAAATTATTTTTTCTACCTTTGTTTGACCATTTTATTCTCTGATCTGAGGCTTCCATTTTCCCGTCTTCTCTTAGCTCGTTTTCTATGGTCTATAGTCCACCTGCCATTTCTTGTCTCTTTTTTTTCTTTTCTTCACTTCCTTCCATCAGCCTATTTCCAGTCCCAGTAACCCTCCATCAGCCCCCTTTCCAGTCCTCCCCTCCCATTACATTCCAATGCCAATCCCCTTGTGTTCCCAGGGCTGCCAGTAGTGTCCATTCCCTTCTAGTTCCCCTCTTTCCTCACTGTCCAGCCCCTTGTAGTCCAAACACCATCACAGGTATCAGCTCACTTCCACTCCCAATGCCTTCCCCATTTCAGCTCCCTTCCAGTCACCCTACCCTCTGTCCATTCCCCATCCTTCCTCAACTCCCTCCTTAGCCCACTCAACAGCTCAAGAACCAGGAGGACCTGCTCCCAAAATACACTAATACTCCCCACCCACGGACAACCTCAGAGCTATAAAAGACTTCCAAACTTTCCGAAAAGAGCTCAAAACCCACCTATTTGTTGAGTACTATGGTCCCGCTACCAATAACAGTCTCCCCCAAACCTCCCTTCCCACTTGATAGCCCTTGCTTCCCCATCCCTCCCTTTCACGCACCTTCACATATGCCACACAACATCTCCAAATTGTACATTGTACAGCTTAACAATTTGCATAACTATCTCGCTTTGTTCTGTAAATAGATTTTCAAAGTTATAATGTAAATTTTCAGTTTTGTTCTCTGTAAACCGCCACTGATCTTTGGAAGTGGCTGTATACAATGTTCCCTCTAATTTTCTGTAGGCTGTGTGCGCGTAAAATATCAGCTGTGTGCAGCTTTTGAAGGAAGGTTACATTTTTGTGCTCCACATAATGACACTCGGAATTATATACTTCAAAATTTGACTACACGTCAGAATACAGTATGTACACCATATTGATTTTAATCAAATTAAATGAAAATAGACTATTACTAAATGAAGGGGGAAATTTCTAGTAATTACAATCATAGCTTTTAAATTTTAAGACATCTGTGTTGTTTTCTATCAGAATCAGAGCCGTAATTTTTGTGCGCTCTGTTGTAAAGTATGTGCGCTCGCTCGGCGAGGTGTGTGCGCACGCACATGCGCACGCGCACAGCTTAGAGGGAACAGTGGCTGTATATAAGTTCAAATAAATAAATAAATAGTGCCATGCTTGTACACCCATATAATGTTATGTCCTTAGCCATGGACAATGTAGCACATTCACTGAACACTCTCCTCCCTCCCCAAGAGCTCTGCAAAGCATGGCAGTCTGTATGTGTGGTCTCACATGGTATGAAGAGTTGCTGAACACTCTCCTCCCTCCCCAAGAGCTCTGCAAAGCATGGCAGTCTGTATGTGTGGTCTCACATGGTATGAAGAGTTGCTGAACACTCTCCTCCCTCCCCAAGAGCTCTGCAAAGCATGGCAGTCTGTATGTGTGGTCTCACATGGTATGTAGAGTTGCTGAACACTCTCCTCCCTCCCCAAGAGCTCTGCAAAGCATGGCAGTCTGTATGTGTGGTCTCACATGGTATGAAGAGTTGCTGAACACTCTCCTCCTTCCCCAAGAGCTCTGCAAAGCATGGCAGTCTGTATGTGTGGTCTCACATGGTATGAAGAGTTGCTGAACACTCTCCTCCCTCCCCAAGAGCTCTGCAAAGCATGGCAGTCTGTATGTGTGGTCTCACATGGAATGTAGAGTTGCTGAACAGCTGAATTGCAGCATGATGTATGCACATACATAAAGCTTGGGCATTGCATGCATACTGCATTGCTGCAGCTCAGTCCTCCGGGGACATGCACACACATGACCCCACTGTCCAAAAGTGGTGCAAGTTGACATTGTTACCTGCCCCTTAGACCTCCTTTAATGCTCCACCATTGTAATGCCTCTCAGTGTGCAGGTGTTGTTTGCGAGCTCTGCAATGTTTGAGCGCTATCAATGCCTGCTCAGTGTGCCGAGTAGCATGCTCTGCTATCCAGCCTTAGATTGCACTGTTTCTCAGTGTGGCAGTTGAGTGCAAGGACTCATGTTGTATAAAATGTGGAGGGTAGCACATGATAGTTTAGGGAAAGTATAAGGTTAACATGCAGGCTGGCCTTGAACTCGTGACCCATTACTCAAACACACACTGGCCATGTGTTTTGAGCCACAGAGCTACTGTGTAGAGTCATCGATTCATGGGTATATAAGTGATCATTGTCAGGGGACATGAGGGCATGACTTGGGCTGTACCTATATCTGTGTAGCTGTCTGCACATTCTGTGCCATACTGTCTGAAGGGGTGTGACAGGGATGTCTTGTGAGGTCTGTATGTTGCACTGCCTTGCTATGCTGCTGATTCAACTGACATGCATGTCTTACATATGGGATCTGTCCAGTCAGAGGGTTGGAAAAACCAAAGGAGAGCAACCAAGTACCTGCAGTGTAATAGTGGAAACCAAAGGAGCTGGTACACAGACTGGCGGATTTCAGGTTTTTATTAAACCCCTACACGTTTCGGCCAGTAAGGCCTTCTTCAGGGGGAAATAAGGATAACCAGCCTCAAAAAAGTAGAATAAAAACAAAAAATACATAATAATCATAATATAAATATAATAGAAAAACATTGCAAAATAAATAAGATAAAAGTGCACAATAATGTAGGAACATAAAAACATAAAACCAAATTATAAAGGAAAAGAATCAGTAAAATAGATAAACCATCCTAGTGCATAATATAAATATTGAATATGAGTCTGTGCAGTCAGAGGGTCAGCCATGATACACGAACACACACATTCCAGCCCATGGGGGTCCTAGCAAATTGACTAATGTACCTTTTTCTTAGGGTGTGCTTGTGGGCCAGTCATGGACTACTCTTATGGTGCAGAGCACAAGAGGTAATCTAGATTCACATTTGGCTCAGATGGTTGTGACCAGCTGAGTACTGACTTATGGAGGGATCAATGGTTCAGGCGCAGATTCTGGTCGTCATTTGGCAAGTGAGAGAGCAGGGTGCTCATTTTTAACTCTGACGTGGACTGTTGTCATATGGCATAGTATTCCTGGCTCAATGGAATCTTTCAGCACCACATGCACATATCCACTCAATGTGTGCAAGTGGGGAGTGTCCTGATCCCTGGGCCAGCCCATCCAGTAGGCACACTAGCCATGTGGTAGGAAGCATGTTGACCAATCTCTCTCTCCCTGCTAGTGCTGTCCAGCTGCCGCTGCCTCCTCAGTGCTGCTGGTAGGATGCATGCAGCTATTCAGACCATGCCACTCCTGCACCCCTCCACTGGTGGATGTGGGCACAGGTGCTGCTGCCGCCTTAGATCTCGGGAGGGAGGGAGCAGGATGTGCGCCACTGTATCTGCTGCTGACATGCTTGGCATACCACTGATAGTGGCAACTGCAGCGTTGCACCAAACACACAGCACTAGGACACACATTTCTCCTGCAGCAGGCTGCAGCCACTGCGATGCCATCCCCCCCTCCCCCAACGCTGTCATGGCAGCATGGTAGCAGTGAGGGTGGCACAACTCCCTTCTGACTGAAGCAGCATGTATGTGTGCTACTGCTGTCTCAGCAGTCGTACCAGCATCACAGATGTTCTCCCTAGGCAGCCGCCTTGTCAGCCTAGTGGACCCACCAGCCCCATATCACATCACCTTTGCTAGGCTGGCACCAGCAACATAGTGCTCTTTATTACTGGGGCACTATGCTGTTACTGCCACTGGTTAAGTATCCACAATATTAAACTATCGGTCTATTTCTTTAGAGGGGTGTACTCTACTTTTAACTATGGGGAAACCCTCAATTAATAAAGTACTAATTTTACACCACTTTTTACTCAAGCAGTTTACCAAAACTTTCAGTATAGAGAATACTTTTTTATTTGAAATGAACCAATGGTCTCAGTTTAAAATTTCGCAACACAGGGTAACTTGCCCCGAAGCTGCTACCTCCGATCACATCAACGACCATGTACTTGGTTCACAATTCTAATGGCTGTACGTTTACACTTAAAATACAAGTCTGTTGACCAGACATTTAAGCTTGAAGAGACATTTAAGCTTGAAGTAGAAATCAGAACTTATCTGGATATTGAATTGTTCATTTCCAAATTGCAAACAATGAACGTGCGGTAGTCTCACAGTGATTGAATACCATCCCCGATGCCACCTCTAAGGTACCATTTTCTGCACGTTTCAATTCTTCAGGGGGTAAAACAGTTGTATGAAACTGGCACTGTCTGCAAACGAACATAGCGACTTGAGAAATCATATTAGCCAAATCTTGATACCTGTCTTTTGACGCTGTAACCACAATCAATCATACTAAGAAACCCCGTAAGCAAGATGTAACTAACCTTTGTTGCTTCAAACAAATATATTGAACATAGAGAAGGGAGCGTGTTACAATGAAGCTCGCACTGCTTTCCCAAAAAAACGCTGCACATGCGAGAACACAGCCACTTATTTTATAGGGCTCAAAAGAATGACGTAGCAATGAGATCATATACATGCTCGCCACTCAATCATGTTGTTTAAACCACCCGGAACAACTGTGTTTAGGCGGTAAATCCATCTTTGTTCCAACAACAGTAACATTTTTGCTTGTGATCTCCCTCTTCCACCAGTCGATACAGTCTCTATTACAAACACTCGCAACTCTTCAAAAGAATGTTCATTCTGCAAACAATGGAGTACTATGGGGGCTTCTTGAACTTTACACCGGATCCTACTACGGTGTACAGCAATACGGACTCGCAAGGAACGCACAGTCTGGCCCACATATAAAAGGCCACATGGACATTTGATACCGTAGATCACGTGATCAGAATCACAGGTCGTGGGCTGCCTCAAATTATATTGCTGATCATGATAAACAAAATGGTCCACCTCATCCATAAATATACACACGTTACAATGGCCACATTTTTTGTGTCCAGGTGCACTCACCTCGGAACCCGTTATATCTTTCTGTAACTTGGCTGGACTCAAGATTTCCTTTAAATTTTGTTGGCGAGTCCACACACAACGAATACGCTTGTCTGATAAACCTGGTAAGGTGCTTAATACATTTTGATGACGACTAATGATTTGTGTGATCTTTTTGCTAAACGGGGAATATTTGGTCACAAATTTTATATATCCCTCGTTTTCTATCCCTATGGGAGGCTTCTCACGAGTTTGTAGCAGCAATGCTCTGTTATAGAGAGCCCGTTTATATGCTGTTTTAACTACCTTTTCCGGGTAACCCTGGGCATAGAAATCATGCATCAATGTTTTAGCTTGATTTTTATACTCTTGTATGCTGGAACAATTTCTTCTATACCTAATAAATTGTGATAAGGGTAAACTGTCACGTAATTGCCGAGGATGTCTGCTATTATAGTGCAATAGGGTGTTACGATCAGTGGATTTTTTGTGTACTCTAGTATCCCATCCACAAAAACTCTTTTGCACCTCCACATCTAAAAAAACTATTTTTTGTGAGTGATAGGTGCTAGTAAATTGGATGTGTGAATTTGCTCCGTTTAACCAGTGTACAAATTGTTGCAGATCCTCAGCCTTACCATCCCATAAAACAAAAACATCGTCGATAAATTGTTTCCATAGGACCAACTGTTGTCTATAGGGTGAACGGGCCAACCAATGTTGTTCATATTCCTGCATATATAGATTCGCCACAGATGGGGCACACGGGGCACACGGGGCACCCATAGCTATACCGGATATCTGCTTATAGATGGTTTCTTCAAATTGGAAATAGTTTTCAAAAATAGTGAGTTCAGCCAACTGGGAAATGAAGGAGATCAACTCTTCAGAGAAAACATTACAATTTTTTAAGGACGTACTAATTACTTGATGCGCCTCGCGTTGAGGAATACTCGTATAAAGAGCAGACACATCCAGTGTTACTAAAAGTATACCTTCTTTACAAGCCCATTCTGAATATTCTGTCAAAATATTTAAAAAGTGGGAGCTGTCTTTTATGTATGAAGCACTGGAGCACTACTCTCACTAATTTATTTATTTAGCTGGGTGCTTATACCGCTTTTTACCAGGTCAAAGCGGTTTACAATAAACAAAATGGGAGTACATTAAAACAGGTGGTAACATATTTACAGGGGCGTCCCATTACCAAGAGGGGTTTAACATATTTACAATCCTAATTAGGTGTGTATCAGGGTTTTCAGTAGTTCTCTTTCGGTCTCTCTCTGTCCCTTAGTCAGCTTTTTTGACGCTCATCGTGGAAATGATTTCAATGGATGCTGTTCTGTTCCAAGCCTAGGTGCTCTCTGAAAAGGTGGGTTTTTAATTGTTAATTTGGGACCGACAGTGGTTGATGCACATTGCAAACATGAAAACAAGCTCTCTCCCCTCTGAAATAGCCCTTACTGCGAGCTTCATGATAGTGTTAGGGTTCCCAGTGCAGGGATTTCTAACGCAAGGTAAGACGAGCTAGCATTACGGGAACATGTGCTATCCCTGCCCAGTCTCTGCCACCTTAACGCCCTCTCTCCACCTCTTTTTTCCTTAACAACAAGGGAGTTATGTGTGCACCGTAATGCAGCTTTATCAGCCCTTTCCACAGCGTTAAGCACTCAAGGGTGCCGATAATGCTTATTAACGGCAGCTTTTCTCCCTTAATGATCCTTAATAAACATACCCCATAGTCTTCAAATCACCAGTATCACTGTGACTCTTGTTAAAATAAAGATGTCTGCTTCAATACTGATGCCAAATGATCCTGGGACTAGGTGAAAACCTGCTGTCATTGTGCCGACTCTATACTGGGAAATCTCAAGGATACAATAAACCCCTCCATACCTACAAAACTGTGAGCAGCAGCAGACTGGCATTGATGATAGGTGTCGCTTCCAAGCAGTGAAGACAAAACAGTCAATGTAACAGTTAGGGTCCGTCAAAACAGAGCAACACAATCATTTTCTTCAAGAACAAGCTTTGAAGTGAGGGCAGGATGTTATGTTGCAAATGCAGACAGTATGAAGCGACCCCCTCACTCTTTTTAATATGAGCCAGAAAGGTACAGAAGGTAATATTGAAGCAGACATGTTAGTGGTTGGTGTTGGTGCCTTCCAGCCGTAGGACCCAGCAAGGAGAGTGGAGCTTCTCAGGATCTCACTAGTTTAATTCCAATCATTTATATTCCATGCTTTAACTGCAACAGCAGCTCGAATGCAGATTACAACAAAATGTACAAAATTATAAGCAATAAAATAGCAGATTATAGAGCTCAAAAAATAACATACAGTAACATAAAACTACATTTTAAAAAATCCTAATTGGTAAAAGCATTATTATACAAATTGACAATTGTTTTGTAAAAATCATAATTACATAAGAGATGCCATTACAGATATTGGGACGCTCAACCATATACTTTTTCAATGCCCCCTCCCCCCGAAACAATTTTGGATTAGAGTCTGGGATTATATTAAAGATATACTTCAATTAGAATCCCCATTGTCAGTTCAAATAATTTTTGTTAGATCCTTATGGTTGCAAGAAAATTTATAGAAATATAATAAAATGCTAATTGACATTTTGATTTCTATAGCGATTCAACCGATTATGAACTGCTTGAAAGACACTTTAGAACTCAATGTCACCTGGTGGCGCGCAATTTGTCAAATTTGCAAATTTGAAGGTGCTGCATCTATTTTTTCAAACTATATTGATAAGGTGGAAAGAATCTGGAAATTATTTGATGTACACTTGGCAATGTCATGATTGATTTATTGTAATTTGACCTCTTCCCCCCCTTTCTTTATTTTTTTTTTGGGGGGGGTTATGAGTTTGTACTTTGTGTTTTTTTTTAATTGCACATAATACATATACAAACAATTATAAGCAAGAAAATGCTGCTAGATATAAATTTACAGGACATATATCAAAAATATGTATTAATATATCGCCATAGTCCACATCAAAGAAAGAAAGGGAGCAAAATATTAAAAAAAAAAAAAAAGGAAAACAGAGATAAGGAGGAAAACATCCTATCACTATTATGAGCTTACACCAATCATAGAACCAAAAAAACCTTCAAACTTTCTTCTCTACTAGAAATTTCTCTAGTTGTGTAGGATCCTAAAACACATACGTCACCCCCCTGAAAGGATATAATACACTTGCAGGGGTAACGCAAAAAGAAAGTTGCCCCTAGTTCCACAGCTTTAGACCTCAGGGCCAAGAAGGACCTTCTACGCAGCTGACACATCCAGGAATACATTAATTTTTTGACCACAAAACTCCTTATATTTGAAAAAGGATTTCAAAACCCTGAGCTTATCAGCAACTGATACAAAGGAAACCAACAAAGTTGGCCGCTTAGCAATCTCATCACTTGAATCCTCCAGGAATTTTGTCAAATCCTGATTGATATCAAGGGACAAGATATCAAGCCCCTCCCCCCTGCATCCAGTACCCACTTTCCAATGGACAGATAGTAGTATCTCTGAACTGAAATCTTATCTTCAAACAGTAATATTTCATGAAAATACTTCTCTAGTAATATCTCAGGAGACAACAGCATAGTAATAGAAAATTTGAGAAAACACAAATTTGGTGCTCTAGCAGAATTTTCTAGAGCCTCCAATTTAGAATGAATAACCAAGGAATCTTTAATAGAGGAAACACTAGTCCAGTGTTTGGCAAACTCATTAGTCCACAGAGCCAAATATCAACAGTACAACGACTGAAATTTTATTTGAGAACCAAATTTTTTAAACTTAAACTATATAGGTAGGTACATTGCTATTAACTTAATTAGGATACTCCTAAGCTGACCTTTGCTAAAAATGTCCTAAATCTGATTGAGGTACATTGAATAAAACTTGGTATCATACTTAATAACAATATTTATTGATAAAATTAAATTCCTTACAATTTACCTTACAATATCCATAAAATTAAATCATGACAATGACTGACAAACACTAATGTGAACGTTGGCCTTGCATCTCCTTGGAAAGTTTGGGTAAGTCAGGTTTGTATGTTTTTAATTTTAGGCACGATTCCAGGTTCTCAATCAATAAGACGACTTCTCAATTTACTCTTGATAAGGTTCATGCTTGAAAATGATTGTTCGCATAAATATGTAGACCCGAATAAGGAAAGAACAGCAAACGCTAGTTTTTTCAGTTGATTATGAGTCAGGAATACTATTCCGGGTGTTAAAAATCAACATATCTTCCTTCTCCAGGTCTTTCAAAGCAGACCACTTGTGCTGTGAACTAAGTTCTCATTTGTTTTTCTCCAATATTTCTATATCAGCACAAAGACGTTCAAATTTTGAGCTCCAAAATTTTTTGTTTTTTAAATCCAGCAATTGCATTTCAAAGTTGCCAATGCCAATATTAACCCTGGGAGTATCGATGGGGTCAAAAGTGTGACCCCATTGCAAGTTTCACAATGTGTATCTCGGAAACTAGTTCAAGAATGCAATCTTTTTATGACTTTTCACATGTCAAAATTCTCTTTATATTGTGCCATGAGAGGAATAATTTTCATCCGCTAGGTGACGCTAGTGATGAATTGCAGCACAGAGTACCAGTGGGGTCATCTTTGACCCCAGTTGCTTACGTCCAGTTTGGATCGTGATACAATTTGCAGTTTTGTGAATTTTTTGATCTGACAAAGGTATTTATCATTAATTATGTATAATTTATTTTTTGAAATCTTATTTTATGAAAATTACACATTTCCTGTAATTGATATCATACGTTCTCTCATTATTTCAGATGAAATCTAAAGGCTTTCAGCTCGTTCATCACGATTATTGTACACCTATAGTAAAACCACTTTGCGTTTTATTCAACTTTATCTTTGTTTGTTTTAGGTTATTGTTTATGATGTCAAAACAAAAGTATTCAGCTGCCTAAGTAAGAGAAATATTGCAACGAGATGCTGACGGTGACGGCTCTAAGTCGTCTGATGCAGTATATTCAGCAAGCGAAGAAACATATCAGCCAAGTTTGGGCGATAATCTGATGATGACAGTCATGATTCAGATGGCGACAGCAGTTGGTCGCCAAGTGAATGTGAGACTGATGTTGACCCGGTAACATCACCTGCAGCAAAGACTCAAGTTACAGATCGAGGCAAAGGTCGAGGCTGTGCTGGACGGGGAAGAAGGCAGGAGTCCTCGGTGTCGGTATCATCTGTGAGGAATCTTAGTTGTGGTCGTAGAGGAGCTAAGAGGTCATCAACTATAAGCACAAATGTTGCCATTGAAGCCTATGTATCTAAGGATGCCACATCATGGAACAGGACACCTATAAAACAAGCTGCTAGAAGATACGCCAAAGCTAATGTCATGCCCGTACAAGGTCCTACAAGGTATGCTGTACGAAATGTTGATGGCCCTCTCGCAGCATTCCACTTGTTCATGAGGAAGAACTTATTGAATGAAATCATGATGTGGATGAGCAAACAAGGAAGACACATTTATAACAACACCTGGAAAGATTTGATAGAGAATTTCAATGTTTTCTTGGACTTCTGATCCTCTCAGGCGTGTACAAGTCACGAAATGAATCCATAGTTCAGTTGTGGAACCTTGAAGATGGTCGTTCTGTGTTCGGCGAAAATATGACCCGTAACCTTTTTCAGCAAATTTCTTATGCTCTCAGATTTGATGATGCAACCTGTAAAAGGGGGTGCTTGTTATGAAGGTACCATCACCTTGGCAAGTATGTAAATTAACTGTCTTGCAAAGGATTGTGGTTATTGAAGTCCATTCACACAAAGCTTGCCTTTTAAATAAATGAAGAAACTTGTAGTTGGTCGAGTGTAAGGCAAAATTAGAGTTTGTTTATGGGGTGAATATTCCACACACAGATATACTTGGTAACACCATCCAGATAACTTCTCCAGGGTTTATTCAACATAAGGCAACTGAAAAGCTTATGTAAATAAGTATCAAAGTCCTTTATGGAACAGAAAGGCTTTCTTACAGCCACTGCTATCAAACTTCGTAGCAGTGCTGAGGTGGAAACAAACCAAAAAGGAAAATCTTCTTTATACAAAAAAACAGCTCTCTTTATCCACACAGAAAATAACTTTTATATTCTACGTGTGCTTGGCTTGTGCTGTGCTCTGCTCTACCAACAGTTGACAATCCTGATGCAATCAACAGCTTGTTCTCAGCACACGGGCAAACTTCCCCAAAAGCTTTTTCTCTCTAACAAAACTTCCTGGGGAGCCAATAATTAGAATGTTTCCTTTTGATGTTTGCTCTTATTTGGAGAATTTTTCTAAACTAACAACCTACACAGGG
Source organism: Ichthyophis bannanicus (assembly GCA_033557465.1). Classification (NCBI taxonomy): domain Eukaryota; kingdom Metazoa; phylum Chordata; class Amphibia; order Gymnophiona; family Ichthyophiidae; genus Ichthyophis; species Ichthyophis bannanicus. The sequence goes on along the minus strand of CM066044.1, from coordinate 283,505,788 downwards.
AACAGTCCATACAAACATTATCTTCATCAGACATTAAACCTTGCTCCTGGAATTGCATGGGTTCACTTTCCCTGTCCAGCTCAGAGGGCTTTATTAACTGACCTCTATACGGAGAGAAACTGTTTCCCTGCTGTTTGCATTGCTCAGAGCTAGAGAAACATTCACAGTTCATACCTGAATCCAGGCTGGCATCAGGCTGATTTCTTTGGTATTCTGGCCAGTATGCAATAGAGCTTCTGTATCCTGTCCTCCAGTTGTTATCTCTGGACCTCAGGGCCTTTTCTCCATACATCCTCCAAGAGGTATTTGGGCTCCTTTTCTCCTTAGCTGCAGCAGACCTCTTCCTAGGTGCTGCTTGAGAGTCCCTGGCTGTGGATCTACAGACCTCTGGCTTTCTCCAGTTCTCTGAAGGTTGTTTCCCCCAGGAATCTCTCCAGGCATACGTCCTTCTCTGAGCTCCACTCTTGGACTGTCTGCTTCCTTGTCCTTGTTCCTTCAGGTTCCGGTTGTTCTCCTCGCTCTCCTTGCTCCTCTCGTTCCACCTTTCTGAAGATTCCCTTCTAGTTTTAAAGGGCATAGATTGCAACTCCTCCCTTGCATTCTTCAGGTGTTGTGGATTAAGCTCTCTCTTACAAGATGATTGATTAGGGATGACATAATGGTTTCTCTGATTAGACTCATGCTTTTCTACTTTAGCTCCTCTAGGGGCTTTCTGCAAACTGATGCATCCTGGAACATGTAGTCGTTTAGGGAAACAAGCTGTCTTATTTCTCTGACCTGCCAGCACAGGTCCCTTGATCAGAGTAAATTCCCCTCTTTTGTCCTTACTCCCTGAGCTTTGATAAGCTTCCTTATCACAAACCAACAGACGTGAACAACAAGGCGTAGATAAGCTTGTTCCAATCAGACACATTTTTGATACCTGGGAAGCAACTCTAAGTGAAAATGTTCCTGGTGAAAATGTTACCGTGGATGAGCAACTGCTTACATTTTGTGGCCGTGTTCCGTTCAGACAAACCTGGGAAATATGGCATAAAGCTATGGATGTTGTATGGGTGAATGTGGCCAGTGGCCACGGGGAACCGTTCCACCAGGGGGAAGAACCTTGTCAATTTAAAATTTGGATGGAAAAAAAATGTGTATTGATTACCAACGATATAAAATGAACAAATGTGTTCGCTACAACAGACTAAACCATTCCAGTTCAGCATTTAAACCCAAGGTGGTCACAGTGTTTAGACGGAAGATCCACCGTTGTTCACTTCTTTGTAATTAATGTGTCCGATCACCCACACTGGGATTCAGAGGTACTTAATCAAGCACCCGCCATCGTAGTTGATCAAACGTATGTCCCTTAGCAACACAGTGTTCCGTGATCTTAATGGACATTGTACCCTTTAAAGTGTTGTATATATGTGTAAATAGTTACTCTGGTTATCCAAGTTGTGCTCCCTGTTACTTGTAAGTTATGGTGTAATCCCCCACCATAAGAATTTTATTGTTCCATGTAAACCGCACTGATGTCGAATAGCGCGGTATATAAGAGAAATAAATAAATAAATAAATATGTTCTACATCTTCAAGTATATACAGGAAGGGAACTTGGACAAAACAGGGAACAGAATCGGGGTGAAAGGGTTGTGCTGCAACTCACTGAAGGATTGATGCGATCTAGCAGAAATGTTACTGTTGACAATTTCTTCTGCAGTTTATCACCGTCACGGAAATTGCTAGAAAAACAAATGACACTTTTGGGGACAATTCGAAAGAACAGAAAAGAATTACCTCCAGAATTTGTAACAGCAAAGGCCCGAGAGGTATTCACTTCACTGTTTTGCCTTTCACGATGACGCCACTCTGGTTTCCTATTGCCCGAAGAAAGGAAAAGTGGTTGTTCTTCTGAGCAGTTTGCATGATCAAGAAGAAGTAGATAACACACGTCCAGACAAAAAAACACGCATGATCTTAGACTATAATTCTAGTAAAGGTGGAGGAGATACGGCAGATCAAATGTTGCGCACGTATACCACAAACCGAATGACACGACGCTGGCCAGTGACAATCTTCTACAACATATTGGACATCAGTGCTTTGAACATCTTCATTGTTTGGATGTCACTAAATCCAGAATGGCAGTCCAAGTCAAAGCACAGACATCGTCTATTCCTCTTGGAATTAGGAAAGCAGCTGCTTCAGAGTAATTGCAGTGAGACTTCTTCCAGCATTGAAGAAGCCACTGATGCTGTTTGCAATGTTGGGATCCCAAAGAAAAGGGCAAGGTGTCACTGCTGTTCCAGAGAAAAAGACAAGAAAAGCAACATAGTTTGCACCTCCTGCAAGCGCAATTCTGGTCACCGTATCTTAAAAAGGACATAGCGTTATTAGAAAAAGTACAGAGAAGAGCCACCAAATTGGTGAAGGGGATGGAAGGCTACTCCTATGAAGAGAGGCTAAAAAGGTTAGGGCTCTTTAACCTGGAAAAGAGACGGCTGAGAGGAGATATGATAGAGGTCTATAAATTAATGAATGGAGTGGAACGGATAAACGTGGATCAATTGTTTACGCTAGCAGAATATAGAAAGACTAGGGGACATGTAATGAAACTACAGGGTAAACTATTTAAGACAAATAAGAGAAAATATTTTTTCACTCAACGTGTAATCAAACTCTGGAATCTGTTACCGGAGGATGTAGTAAGGGCTGTTAGTATAGCTGGGTTTAAAAAAGGTTTGGACAGTTCCTGGAGGAAAGGTCCATAAACCACTATTAAAAAGGGACCCAGGATATCAATGCTTGACCCAGTACAAGCATTGTGGAACCTGTGGTCTTTTGGGGATATTGCTAGGTGTGTAGGACCTAGATTGGCCACTGTTGGAAACAGGATACTGGGCTTGATGGACCTCGGTCTGACCCAGTATGGCATGTCTTATGTTCTTATGTTCTTAAAGAACATTCAGAAATTGTCTGTCTCATGCAAATGACTGTAATACTTTGGTCTGACCCAGTATGGCAATACTTATGTTCTAGCTAAGTGGGTTAATATACAGTAGGTCAGCCTTTTTCTCTGGTCTGGGTTAAACCACATAGCTATTCGAACAGGGGCTGAATAGTGCCCCTACAGGTATAGCTGGATGATGTGCCCCAGTACTATCCATATACTGCAGTGAAGAGAGACGTTCAGATAATGCAGATGAAAAGACATGGATAGGGGCTAACTATTGCAGCCAACCAGATGGCTCCCGGGACCACCCTATTTTTAACCTTGTGTCTTTTTTTGAGGTCTATTGGAATATTCAGCAACACTATCCGGACAGTGTCACTGAATATTGGGACAGCAGCAGTTTAGCTAGTTAGCAGGTTCTACTTGCCAGTTAAGTCCTTTCAAATATGCCTCCCACAATATACAGGGTGGCCCAAAAAAAGTGAACACAACTCGTAGCATATAAGTTATTTAAAAATTCAAGAAGACAGATGTAAATAATTGACAATTTTTTTTTAAAAAGATGGCGACCGGAAATTGTCGAAATAAAGACGTTATATAACATGTTCCCCTATAAGACTAATGCAGTCTTTCCATTTTCTAATATCCACTCACCAATTAGCTGGTTGAATTAGATAGAATTGGCTGGTTCTGGTTGGAAAGGAAAATCAAAGAAGCAAATAGAGCTAATTTTGGTTATGAAAAAGAGAGCAATTAATTATATTTCAGGGTGCATTGATTAGTAATATCTTATGTGTGTGTGTGATGTTGAGTCAATGTTGACTCCTGGCAATTCAGCCCCTGATTTTTCTTGGCAAGGTGTGACTGGAAGTAGATTGTCAGGCCTTTCTTCTGTGCAGTAAGTCTACAGCACCTGGTATTCCAAGATGGTCACCCATTCAAGTATTAATCAGGCTCAAACCTGCTTGGTTTCTGAGATCAGCCAAGATCAGGCTCATTCAGGGCAGCAAAGCCATAGAAATATCTTATTATATACTTTGAGATAATTCTACAAGGGGAACATACTAGACTACATTTATTTATTTAACCAGTTTTGTTTACCACCTTATTCTTCAATCACAGTGGTTGACAAGACAACAAAGGCTTACATACCAAGGGTATGGGAAAACAAAAACGATACATTGCAATATAAATACAAAACAAAACAGTATGTTATTATAATACTATATCATAGTGAAATTAAATAAACATAATGGCTAATTTAAGTTATTTCACCAAATGATTCTATAAATAAGTAAGTCTTTAAAGATTTGCGAAAGTCCTTAAGGTCTTCCTGAGTTCTTAAGTCTTCAGGAAAAGAATTCCATAACTCTGGTGCCATAAAGGAAAATGCTCTTTTAGAAGTCATTTGTTTTCATTTGTTGAAGTTCAAAGGAGTAAAGTTTATTGATATTTTGAGATCGTCTTGGTCTTATGCTCTTGTCTTTTGAAATTATAGATTGTAGAATATCCGCTGAGGATTGATGAAAATTTTTGAAATAGTCATTAGGTTTTTATATTTTGCTCTTGCAATAGCTGGAAGGAAATGTAACTGTTTGAGGACAGGAGTTGTGTTCAAATTTTGTAGAGCCAGTTATAATACGTGCAGTGGTGTTCTGAATTAATTGGAGAGGATGGATAGAGTGTTTAGGAAGACCTTGATACAAGATGTTTCCAAAATCAAGTAGAGGTGTTATGACTGCCTGACATACCGTGCGAAAGTGATTTGTATTTAGTATTGGTTTTAGTCCCCTTATAATCTTTAAATGATGGTATGCTTTTGACGCAATTTTGTTTATATGAGATTTTAAATTTAAATACTTATCTAATGTTACACCTAAATATCTTACTTCATCTTTAATTTTTATTTCTCTATTTAATAAATTAATTTCAATTGGTAGTTTTATGGACTGGCATTTAGATATGAACATTGCTTCTGTTTTGTCAGAATTTATTTTTAAGTTGTTGTTATTAAGCCAATCATTCATATCAGCCAAACAGTTATTAATTTTTGTTGTATCAATTTGGTCAATTAGTATAAACCATAATGTCATCAGCATATAAATGAGAATTAATTTCATGAAGATTAATAATTTGACATATGGGTTGAATATAAATATTAAAGAGAAAAGATGATAAAGCCAAACCTTGAGGTATGCCTTGTCCAATCGAAAATTGAGAGGATGTTTTGTCACCATATTTTACTAACTGTGTACAATTGGTTAGATACAAGAGGCAAACCATTTTAATGTATTTTTGCATAAGCCAATATCTTGTAGACGTTGTAACATTATTGTGTGAGACACAGTATCAAATGCTGCTGAGACATCGATGAAAATTAACAGAAATAACTTAGTTTTTTCAAGGCCTGTTATAAGATTATCAAAGAGAGAAATAAGTAGAGTTTCCACATTGTGATTAGGTTTAAATCCATGCTGATGTATATCCAAAGGGGCATACGAGTCAATGTGATCTTGCAGCTGATTTTGTACCACTTTTTCTATAATTTTTGAGAAAAATGGTAAACTCGAAATAGGATGGTATGACTTAGGGTCAGTGATGTACAGTGATTTCCCTTTATAGACTGGTCGAATTATAGCACTCTTTAGTATAGGTGGTAAGTAACCTTGTTTTAAAGAATTATTTACAAAATTTACAATGTGAAAGCTAATATGGATTTTTAGTACTTTTAATCCATTCTACTGGACATGGGTCAGCTGGTGAAGTTGTTGTATTAAGTGTGCTGATTATATTTTCAATCTGTTTTAAAGTTGGTAAAGAAAAATCTTTCCAGACTTTTGTGGATTGAGTGCAAGGTTTAAAACAAAGTTGGTGGAATTGTGATATAGATAAGTTTTTTTTGACGAAATAGCATTCTTGCTTATCAGGTAAAAATTTGCAAATTTCTGGGGGTCTATTTGAGGATCACCATATAAAGTGGTCACTTTTGTAAGTTGTTGAACAATGTTGAATAGTTCCCTTGGTTTGTTAGTTGCTTTCATTATTAGATTTGTATGGCACTGTTCTTTACAGTCATTTATTAACTTATATTCCATTTGTTTTACATTAAATAGGAATTTTACATCTTGAGATTTAGTTAGTCTCCATTTACGCTCAAGTTTTCTTAGCAAACGCTTTGCCTCTCTGATTTCATTAGAATACCATGGTGCGTTTTTCTTCCTACGCATTTGTACTATTATTTTTTGGGGCTAGCGCAGCATTTGAAATATTATTCCAATTTTCTATGGCTTTATCCAGTTCAGTGCAATTTTGTAGCAATTGTGGAACAATTTCCTTAAGAAAGTCCTCTTTATGGAAAGCTCTAAATTTTCTAGTCTTGTAATCATTTAAGTTGTTAGGGGATGTTTGTAGTTGCAAGGTAAATGAGATAATATAATGATTAGACCAAGGTACTGGGGTACTTTTTGGGACTGTAATTTGGTTTTGTGAAAAGAGTTGCTCAGGGCAAAAAATTAGATCAGGTGTGGTTCCATGTTGGTGTGTAGGCTGATTAATTATCTGTTGATAGATTTCACTGCTCTCAAGAAGGATCTGTACTCATTAGAAGGTGATGATGATAGATTGTACGAGTAATCGCCTAATGCAATTAATGGTTTAATTAGAGAGCTATAAGTACAAATTTAATTCTAAAATTGTTGAGGTGATCCTTAGCAGCATTAGGTGATCTATATGTGAGGCAAACATTGAGGTGGTGATTTGATATAATAATTGAAGTTGTTTCAGCTGAATTGTTCGTTGTAATAGATTTAAACTTAAAGGTTGTTTTTGTTAATATTAAAATTCCTCCTCCTTTATGTTCTCTAGGACAATTAAATATATCATAATCTAAAGGGGTAATTTGGTTTAAAATAATTTGATTTGTGTCTTCTAACCAGGTTTCAGTGATGCAAATAATATCAAGCTTTTGATCTTTAATATAATCATAGATAATGTTTGGCTTATTCCGTATTGACCTTGCATTCATTAAAACACACTTAATGGGTGAATAAAGGATTGGATTTCTAGTGCTATGTTTAGATGATGAAGAATGAATTTCATTTAATTTCTTAAGTTTTTGATTATGATGATGAAGTTGTTTGAAACAATTATTATACCTAGCATAGTTTGGACAAATAGGATTAATTACTACAGCGTTTGGTAAGGCTTGCTGTGTAAGTAATAACCTATTAAAATATAAAAGTATAAATTGATAAGTTGTATGCATGTTTAAGAAACTAATATGAACTTTTAAATAGTTAGATATACGAGTTATTTTAATTATTAAGAAGATATATGCTTAAAATTTCGAATGATTACATTCAATGCATTAAACTTTCTAACATTTGTTTTAGTTGGGAGGAAGAACAGATTAGGTAGGTTTTTAAATTGAATTATTAAGGTAGGTTGATGAACTATTGATGTGACTTAATAGCTTACCATTAGTTTTCTTACTTTTATTGTTGATAGTTTCGCGTGTTTCTTATCACGTCCCCGCCTAAGGGCTATGCCATACATACCTCAGAAACACATTTTTGTAGTTTAAAGGAATAAAAAATTTCTGCATACAGCAATAACAGCTGAGCAGGCAAGCAAGACACAGGGAATCAGAGCAGAGATGCTAGATCTCACAAAGCCAGAGGCTAGCTGCATCTTTTGACTCACAGAGAAAGCAGTGGAGTTGCCATGTTAGTCCATTTTAATGGTCAATGAGCAAAAAAAGAAAAAAAAAAAAAAGAATATGCCTTTTTTATTGGACTAACTTAATACATTTTTGACTAGCTTTCAAAGTCTAAAACCTTCTTCAGGTCAGGACATTATGAGCAAAAGGTGACACAAGCAGACTATATAAGTAGATCATAAAAGCATTCCAGTGCCCCAGTCTCAGGGCAAAAGGTGGGGAAGGAAAAGGTAAAGTACAAACAGCGAGAGAGATGGATGGGTGTCAAGGGGGCAAATCAAAAATGCGTGGTTTATAATGTGACAAGAAAGAGAAAGTTCTTTGATAAGTCCTATATTTTGGGTGCCTAAGATTTCAAATGTCTTATGTTTATGGAGTGTCTTAAACTTCCCTTTTAGAATTCTGAATTTCCATTGGGAGCCTGCTGTTCATTTAAATTTTCTTCATATTTGGTGGTGGTTGACCAACATTGGTACCAGGGGTCGCCGTAGTAAATGCATAGGGAGGAATGGCAGCAATCGGGTGCACAGAGCTGTCAGCAGCTCTCTGCCCTGAAGGCTGCCATACCCCCACAACTGCAGTGATCAGGCCCGCTCCCTCTCCAATACTGTCAGTGCCGAGTGCTGAATCCATGGCACAGACAATACAAAAGATCAAAATGTGCCCCTCTTCAGCACCAATCCCATCAGGAGTTACCGGGGGGGGGGGGGAATCAGAGTAACCCCCAATCTAAAAAATGTCTGAGCTAGCTAATTGGGTGATAAGGCAGGCAGAGAGAGAATTTGGAAAAAAAATAGCTTGTCGTGGAAGCAAAAATATATAATAAAAACTTTTTCCAAGTACATTCATAGCAAGAAACCTGTGAGAGAGTCAGTTGGACCATTAGGTAATAGAGGCATAAAAGGGGCACTAAAGAAGGACAAGGCCATAGCAGAGAGACTGAATGAATTCTTTGCTTTGGTCTTTACTGAAGAAGATGTAGGGAAGTTACCTATGCACCTTATAAATAAATGCTCTTGGCATGGACCCTAAAGTCTCTCACAGAAATTCAGTATGACTCATTTGCGTTACTTGAAGATCAGAGTTGCCCACCCCACTTGTAGCATATGGCTACTGCAACCCAATGCGCAGTGTTTTTGAGATAGGAGACGCAAGTATCAAACAATTAGTGAAGAATATTATGAAATTTCGACCAACTCAAAAAGCTATGCATTGATGAGGCCTTATTGGTGAACATTTGGCTGATGGCGCTTTTCCCCTGAAGAACCTCATGTTTATGAGTGAAACGCGACAACGTTGCCAGTGTGGCGTCGGGAATATAATGATCTGTTAAGATAAGATTTGTGAAGATAAGTGCCATTTCACTAAAGACTGTTAATGATAAAAGCAACACAACGGAAAAAGGGGGTGTTTTAAAAAGTGTTAAAACAGGCCGGAACAAGTCATTGATGTTAATAGGCTAGGCTGGTGAAATGAGTGATCCTTTCTGTCCAGCAGATACTAGCCGAATATACTGAGACATTTCCGGACCTAGTCAGAAACCATCAAGTTATAAACCCTCTTGGCTATTGCCATTGTTTATCTGGAGTAATTTCTCTTACTTGTTTAGTTACTGCAACCCAATAGCATGCTCCTAGATAAAGATTTACCTATGTTAACTTACCAATCTGAAAATGACCTTTCTTTATTCCATAGTATGCGTCAGCTTCCATAGCATATATACTGTTAGTCAGGCTTAGAGAGACATTTAACTTGTCATATAATGTCCTTTTTCCTTGAGTCCTGCTAGACCAGTCCAGACTGATGGAGACAAAGAGCCAATGAAAAGCCCAGGTTTCAATGGCATCACCTTCATGCCTCTATGCACCTCAGCCACCTTAGTATTCATTCCAAAGCATATGGGAGAACATGGCAAGCCTCACATAAACATGAGGTCAAGGGGAAGAGCAGCATGGGGTCAAGGGGAAATGCAGCATAAATTAGCTGTGAACTGCTATGCTTTCCTTGCAATGCAATGTGTGCCTTTGAGTCAGTCCTGACTTGTGGTGACCCAGAAGCTCCTGGGTTTTCTTGGCAGTGTGACTGGAAGTAGATTGCCAGGCCTTTCTTCCAAGGCAATGGAGGGTTAGGTGACTTGCCCAAGGCTACAAGGAGTGCTAGTGGGAATTGAACCCTAGTTGCTTGGTTATCAAGCAAGTGTTCTAACCACCAGGCTACTCCTCCACTCCTTTTATGCTTTCCTTAGGGGTGGGATTATATTTCCCTCCCCAAGTCTTGCTGGGTACCTTCACATGGTGACCCCGTTGTATAAAATCTATACTGAAGAGACCACGTGATGCGGTGAGAGCAGCAGGTCACCTCTGCTAGCGCTCCGGTCTTCCCCGGTCCAAACCGTGCCTTACTGCCGTTTTTAATACTGCAAACTGATCAGCGACTACACCAGCTCGAGAACGTTGATTCACCGGGTCCCGAACAACTGTCGGGAGTCAACCGGAGCAATGGCATCCGCGGCAAAAAACACTCGGAGGGAGAAAGAGCGGGCCACCCCGGCATCTAAAATGGCCGACAGCCAGGCCATGCCAAGATCGCCCACAACCCCGGAAATTGATCGTGGTTCTTCTAAGCAGCAGTGAGTGGTATAGTAAGTTTTAATAAACAAACATAGAGGGCCCGATATTTGAAAGGCATTTACATGATTTACAGCCCAGTAAACAGTGTGAATGCCGTAAATCAGGATATTCACCAGCACTTACACGGTTAGCGACGTTGAATATCCCCTTCTAACCCTACTACATGCCCTAATGCTATGCAGCTAGCATTGGGGAATCCAGGGCGGAGCAGAGGCGGAGACTATTGCTAACCGGGTAGCGGCAATATTGCATGCTGCCCAGTTAGTGACCTATGCCTAGAAGATAGGCAAGAACAAAACCTCACCTATCTTTTAGGCACAGGACCTAACCAGGCAGCATGCAGTATCACTGCTGCCCGGTTAGCTACTGCTCAAATCAAAACACAAAGCCCACTGTGAATAATCCCCACACTTAGTAAAACAGTAGCCCCCAATTTGGACAACCAGTAATTCACTTCTTTTGTTGAAACATTGGTCATGAGAAAAACCTTTCTCTAGTAACCAATTTTCCTATTTAATCATTTAAGGTTTACCTAAGAACATCAGTGAACCAAACACATGTAAAATGTGGAGACATAAACATGGCGGATGTGCTATAGCGTTCTGTCAGTCCACCACTCAAGATTACCACATCTGCTTCCAACTTAAGATGCCACACAAAACACTCTGCTTGGATTTCAAACTCACGCAACCCACTATCTCAGTGTTTTTTTCATTCTCCTCTCGATTCTAATCGCTCAATTCGTTATCTGCGTAGTTGTCCATTCTCCTTCACTTCTACAAACACAGCACTGTGTTTAGAGCTGCTATTCTTTCCGCTCTGTATCAACGCTTCAATGAGAAGAACTCTGAAAAGTCCATGTATAATTGATGATTCACAACTGGAATGGTTCAACTCTAACCCAGCTGCTTAAATGCATGGCAAAAAATCTGGTTGCCTAGATCAGTGCTCCCCAACCTTTTTATCGCCGCGGACCGGTAAACGTTTGATAATTTTTCCGTGGCCCGCTTGTTTTAATTTAATAATTTTAATTTAATTGTATTTAAACATGCCTTCAAAATAAAATACAGCTACACCAAAAAATGAATATAAAGTGATTTATTTTATTTAACTCACTAGAATTCCAAATCAATGAGAACCCTGAGCTTGTTTCTTTGCAACGAGACGGTTCCATCTGGGGGTAATAGGAGACAATGACACCCGAAGTGTGTTGCTTATGTCCAGTTTATTCCGTTGTATTGTTTTGGTTGCTGTCACTGCAGAAAACCCCGCTTCACACAGATAGGTTGTCGGAAATGGTAATAGGGATTTAAGTGCTGTGGTGGCAATCTCAGGATATTCCGCCATGACTTTAATCCAGAACACCGGTAGAGTTGTTGTCTCGAATGTAGTTTTAAGGCCACCGTCATTTGCAATCTCCAGCAGTTGTTGTTCTTCTTGCATAGACATGCTAGATTCGCCTGATTTGTTGGCAAATGGGTCGCGGATCCATTCCTTACCAGTTCGTGGGTCTTTTGTGGTTGGGAAGTAGCGCTCAAACTCTTTTAAAAGCAAAGACAGGTGATCGTGCACCAACTGGCAGAATGAATGTTCAAGCTCAGTCTCGCCTAAAATCCCCGCTAATGTCTGAAACATGTCCAAAATGCCTCTGTTCACGCGCCGTCCCCACAACTCCAGTTTGGCTTTAAATGCAGCTACTTTGTCTGACAACTTGAAAACAGTTGTCATTTTCCCCTGAAGGCCCAGATTGAGTTCATTGAGCAGGCTGAATATGTCACACAGGAAAGCCAGTTTTGCGACCCATACCTTGTCACTGAAATGTGCTGCCAGCGGTGACTTCTTTTCTGAGAGAAATCTTTGCAATGGCTCTCGTAATTCAAATACTCTGGTTAGCGATTTTCCTCTGGATAACCATCTTATTTCTGTGTATAAGAGAAGGCATCTGTACTCTGCGTCCATCTCCTCACAAAGCTGCTCAAACAGGCGCGAGTTAAGTGCGTGTGCTTTAATGTGGTTAATAACTTCAATACGCTGTTAAATTCCGGTGACATTTTTCCGCTTGCCAGCATTTCCCTGTGAATGATACAATGCGTAGATTCACTCTCAGGTGCAACCTCCTTAATCCGAGCAGTTAAACCAGACAGTCGTCCGGTCATGGCAGCAGCTCCGTCTGTGCATATGCTGACACAAAAGGACCATTTCAGTTTTCCTGATATATAACCATCCAGTGACTTGAACAGTTCTGCTCCTGTGGTGTTAGTTGGCAAAGATACTGCACATAACAAATCCTCATGCACATCCTCCTGATATAGATATCACACATAAACAAGTAGTAGTGCCTTGTTGTCGATATCTGTAGATTCATCAACCTGGAGTGCATACCACGGTGATGTATTAATCCTCTCCAACAATTGTGCCTCAATGTCTCCGGCTATTTCCTCAATGCGCCTAGTCACAGTGCTAGCTGACAAAGGCACATGTGCTACCTTTTCCACAGCAGCCTCTCCTAGAAGTTCACGGCAAATGTCTTTAGTGGAGGGCAAGATCAATTCTTCACCGATAGTAAATGGCTTTTTAGCCTTAGCAATGCGGTTAGCCACCAAATATGATGCTCTCAGTGCATTCTCCTTTATTGATGTGGTGGCCCTCATAAATTTCTTCTGTGCTTCGTGCTCCCGTTTTTTTCTTTCAAAATACTCCAGGGGCTTGTCTTTTATGCCAGGGTGCTTGGCGGTCAAGTGGCGAAGCAGTTTTGAAGGTTTCATTGCCTCATTAGAGAGCTTCTCGCCGCAAACTATGCAGATCGGTTTTGGTGCGTGGGAATCACCTGTCCCGATAAATCCATATTTCAAATAGGACTCATGGTATTGTCTGTTAAAGGTTGCATATTTCTTTGATGTTGAAGGCTCTTCTTCTGTCTGTTCACTGGGCCTTTTTTTCTTCCCAAGAAAACTTTCTAACGATGTCTGTTTCATACTCATTTTTACTAATTTGTGGGTTAAAGCAGACACAATAACACGTCAGTACACACATGAGTACCGGTGAACAGATAGAAGAGCTAGAAGAGTGATACCTTCTCTTTCTCTTCACTCCACTGCTGCTTGCAACCGCTCAGCTCCAGACGTCACCTAAATCCGAATGTAAATCCAAAAACTATCAGTGCAAAAATGTGATCAGTGTTATAAATATATGACCAGTGTATCAAAAAAGCATATAAATATTAATATAAAGTGAAAAAATCAGATAAAGTGCACAAATCCGGCAGCATACACTTAACTGTGCTCACACCTCACAATCGGAAACAATAAAAACATAAAATAGTGTTGCGCCAGATAAAATAACTGTGAAATATATATAAATCACAAAAGATGACTGTGCCCCCTTTCAATGCCGAGATGCCAGCGTTCCCCCTTTCAATACAGAGATCATCGTGCCTCTTTCAATACAGAGATGCCAGCGTGGACTCTAGAGCCACCTTTACCATTAAAGTAACTCCTTACTTCATGTGGGCATTACACTTTGTGGACTCCCTCTTCACCTGTGCCCCACACACTCACCCACAAAATGGCCGCATCCCACGTCTTCAGCTGTTGGCTTCAATCACTGTGATTCCCTTCACCCACCACTGTCACCCACTTCCTCTGTGCACTTACCTCACGGGAGCTTCTCTTCAGTCCCCGTGTCTCCGACCTCAAGTCCTCAGTCCTCCCACGGCGCCGCCTCCTCGACCAATGGCATGGGGTTTGCCTTTCGGCCAATCAGGAGGCGGGAGGACCCACAGTGAAATTATTTAAAGTTCCTCGGGCGGCCCGGTACCGTTTGATCCATGGACCGGTACCGGTCCGCGGCCCGGGGATTGGGGAACACTGGCCTAGATGAACCTCCAATCAGCAAACTTCATATGTCATAAGTAGGCTTGCCCAATCAAGCTTTTGATTCAAACCCGTTGGGAACACTGTGCCAAAGAAAGATCCATTATTGCTCTAATAACTGGAGTTTCTGTTCTCTATTACCACCTCGAGGATCAGATTGTACAAAGTCCATAACTCTCCAACGGAGATCCTTAAATTCATGGTCATGAAGCATGAGTTCAACTAATGGCGCGCTCAAAACTTTATTATTATTTAGTCTAGACTGATGTTCACCAAGATGGCGTTTCACTGAGCGAATAGTCCGACCGATGTATTTTTGTTGACAAGGACAAATCAACATATATACCCCAAACTCCATGGTACAAGTAGAATGCCATCGGGACACACATCTGATGTTCGTGTTAGGGTCTATCCACTCAGCTCCCACCAATGCTTGTTCACAATAAGTGCATGAACCACATCCATAAAGGCGCACCATAACATCCAAAGATATACTATATTGTGGTTTATCTATAGGAGGAGATGTTGTGGACATGATATAATCCTCTATATTGGCCCCCCTAGTGTAAGCAATTTGTAATTGCTTCTGAAAGCAATCATGGAGACCCAACATTGCCCAGTGTTTCTTCAATAATGTCATCACCTGATGTGATAAATTCATATAAGGAAGTACTCCCATAAATTTCTACACCCCAATACTGTTTATCATTTGTGGAATTAGAAGATTCTGTATTATCTTCCAATAACCATTCACGATGTGTGAATCGGGTTCTCTTGTAAGCTTTAAATAATACCTGATCAGGATAACCTCTATGTTGCAAGCATAAAAACAAATCTTTTGCATGATATTTATAGCCCTCCGAAGTAGAACAAATCCTACATAACCAAAGAATTTGGCCATATGGTAATCCTTGCTTAACAGCAAAGGAATGAAAGCTATGATAGTGAAACAAAGCATTTCTCTGAACAGGCTTATGATATAACATAGTGAATAATTGACCCTCATACTTATAAACTGTAACATCCAAAAATTCAAGTTGTTGGATATGATAATACATAGTGAATTTAATGGAAGGCTTTATAGTATTCAAACACTGCAAAAATAATTTCAATTCTTCTTCTGAATTCTGCCAAAGAATAAAAGATGTCGTCTAAAAATCTAACCCACAATGGAACATGGGCAAACCACCTTGAAGTATACATATAGGTTGATTCAAACTCTGCCATGTACAAAGTGGCTACAGACGGAGCCACTGTAGCCAACATCACTATCCCAAAAATTTGCAAATAGTACTGATTTTCAAACATTAAATAATTCTTAGTCAAAACCTACTCTAATTGTTGAAAAAACTATGAGGTATCCGAGATGGTAATTCTAATGGGGTCCTTGTTATCACTTATAATGCTTCCCGTTGGTCAATATTTGTATAAAGGGCATTGGCATCTAGAGTAATCATCCACGTGGAAACATGTACAACCATCAAGGATTGTGGTCTACAAATAAAATGAGTCGTATCTTTGATGAAAGAATCCATTTTCTGTGCTGATGGCTGCAGAAACATATCACAAAATTTGGATAGCGGTTCCAATATTGAATCCAGATATGACATTATTGGTCGACCTGGAGGAGATTCTAAAGATTTATGAACTTTGGGACTGTATATATAATAGAATTCTTTGGATGTGTTAGCAAAAAATTAATCTCATGTTTAGTAAGCCAGCCTGTGGAAAATGCTCCCCCTACATACTCCTTGATCAATGAAACTAATGCTGGAGCTTGGTCTTGTGCCAACCATTGATGATAATAATGAATGTCAGACAACTGGCTCAATAAATGAGCTCTATAATGAGCCATAGCTTGTATTACTATTGTTCCTCTTGTCTGCTCTATGGATTACTATGTCATGCCTCTGACATAGCTCTTGCAATGCTCAATTCTCTGCCCTTGAGATGCTGAAATATTTAAATTTATCTTTGGTTTGTTCTAATTTATGTAAATCTGCCAATACCAATTGTTGAAATGTCTGACTGATTGGATCAGGGTTCCCTGGGGGGGATCCACTTAGAAGGCAATCTGATTAATGAAGAATCAGCTGAAATGTTATGGGAAGCACTATAGTGTGTTACTTTTAATTTACTGAAGAACCTGTAAAGTGCTATTCTCATTTGAAAAGGTTTATATTTGACAGTTTTTCTATACCGCCCCTTCTAGTGATTAGGGACGGTTTACATCGAACAAATAGTTTTGTTACAAATAACGTAATAAACTATGGTACAGTTTTGTACAAATAACATGGTAACATAATAAACTATGGTACAGAGAACTATTTACATGACTGATATTCACATTTATCGTAGGGTAGTGACATCAGTGGTTCTTATTAATTTACAATCTTGTTCAGCAGTGTGAGCAATACAGAGCGGTGTAAGAGGTACAGGGGAATAAACTTATCTGAGGAAGGTAGGGGGGTTAAGTCTTTAGATGGGGGTTAGTAGGATTTGGGTGGGGTGAGTATTATAATATTCGATAAAGAGTATCATTTTCAATTCCTTTTGGAAGGTCTGGAGATCCTTGATTGATCTTATGTACTCAGGGTGGGAGCTGTGTATCTGAAGGCTCTGTTGCTAGTAGAGTGTTTTGTTTTTCGTATGGAGGGTGGTATAGATAGGAGATTCTGGGTACTGTTTCTCATGTTTCTTACATTTGTTTGTGTGTGAATCATAGTGGATAGGTGAGAGGGGGAGATATCATTATGTAGCTTGAAGGTGGTGACTGTATTTTATTCTGGCGGCTATGGGTAGCCAGTGGAGGTTATAAAGTATTGGGGTGACGTGGTCAGTGAGGCTTGATCTGGAGATGATCCTGGCAGCTACATTCTGTGCCAGCTGGAGTGGTTGCATGGTTTTCTTGGGGAGACCTTGGTAGAGACTATTGCAGTAGTCTAGGTGAGGAGTAATCAAAGCTTGGACCACTGTTCTAAAGTCTTGGGGTTCGAGGAGTGGTCTGAGGTGTTGTATGGTTTTTAGTTTGTAGAATATTGCTCTGGTAGTTTGTTTGATTTGCGAAGACATACTAAGGGTTTTGTCAATTAGTATACCTAGGTATTTTATCTCCTGTTTAACTGGTAAGTTGGTGCTATGTAGGTTGATTGTTGATGGGGGGGGTGAAGTTCAGGTTTCTGGTAGTGAATAGGATTTCAGGTTTTTTAAATTTTATTTGTAGGTTGTTTTTGTTAAGCCGACATGTTGCTTCAGTTATGCAGTTGATGATATTATTGTATTGAGGGTTTCTTATTGAGGAGTGGAGGAGTGGCCTAGTGGTTGGGGCAAGGTACTTCAGGCCGTAAGGTCGGGGGTTCAAATTCCACTAGAGGACAGCAACCTTGGGCCGGAAGGACTGGGGTTTCTAGTCCCACAGGTACTCCTTGTGGTCTTGGGCAAGCCACTTAACCCTCCATAGCCCATGTTCCCTGTAAAATAGTTATCTCCAAGTTATAATGCCCTGTTCAATGTAATTTCAGTTTGTTCAATGTAAACCACACTGATGCAGAATAGCACAGTATATAAGAGAATGTAAATAAATAAAATAAATAAATGTCTATTGATGTATATAACATGTCGTCTGCATAAATATGGTATTGGATTTTGTGTTTATTGAAGATTGTACAAATGGGCTGTAGATTTATTTTTATTTTGACAGATTTGTAAACCACCTTATCCTTCAATCAAATTGGTCACATCACAATTGGAGGGTTACATTTAACATGAGGGTACTTAACATCACTATACAATGAACTTGTATGTCTAGTTGGGATGAGTGGGTATCGAGTTGACAGTAGTTGCATTACCGTTCGGATGGAGACTGTTGTCTGTCTGCTCATAGGCTTCTGTAAAGGGCAGGGTTTTAAGGGCCTTGCAGAAGTCTGTGATGTCATTTAATGCCCTCAGGCTCATTGGGAGGGAGTTCCAAAGTGCGCACACCAGTAGTGAAGGAGCTCTTCTTGAAGTTGTTTGTTTAGTCTTGTGATATCCTGCAGGTGTGCCGATCATGTTGTCATTATTGGTTCTTCTTGATCTATTGCTGATATCCCTTGTTATGAACAGGAGGGCTAAGAGGGCAGAGCCTTGTGGTATACCCTGTTTTTGAGGGAAGATGGTTGATGAATCCTGGTTGATTTTTACATACTGAAATCTGTTGGAAATGTAAGATTCGAACCATCTTAGTATTGTACCCGATATGCCTATTTGAGCCAGTCTTGATAGGAGGATGTGGTGATCAACATTGTCAAATGCTGAGGCAATAAAGGAAAATCATGATAAATGCCTGGTTTGGATTGTCTAGGCCACAGATGAGGGTATCTAGTACTACTAGTAGGAGAATTTCTACACAGTGGTAGGGGCGGAAACCGTATTGTTGGGTGTCAAGGGGGGCATGTAGGTCAATGTTGTCTTGCAGTTGTATTTGGACTACTTTTTATTTATTTTTTTTGCTAGGAATGGGATATTAGCTACTAGTTCTCCTTTGGTGGTTTTTATCCAGGGTGCTGGACAGGCATCTAGATGTGAGGTGGTTGTGTTAATTTTCATTATTGTTTCTATAAGTTGTTTCTCCTTAATGAGGTGGAAAGTGTTCCATTTGTCAGTGAAGAGGTGGAACTCATTGTATGGTTGGGTATTTGAGTTGGTTTTTCTTTTTAGTTTAGCTGCTAGATGTTCTGCAATGGCTTGTGGTTTAATAGGTGTGTCATATATTTGCTTTACATGGGGTTTGGATATTGGTTTTACAATTTCAAATAATTCTCTTGGGCGTTAGCTTTGTTTAGAATAGTGGTGTGGTGTTCTTTGCCTTAAGAATCGCCTCTTTATATGTGTGTTTACTACTGTGTTATAGAGTTCCTTGTTTTTCAGGGGTTTTCTTGGATCTCCATTTTTTCTCTAGTTTACGGAGGTTTCTCTTGAGGTTGCGTATCTCTTGTGAGAACCATTTTTCAGTTGGTCTTCCATAGGTTCTGCTGATGGAACTGTATATTGAACTGATGGTACAAAGGACAGACCTAAATTCAATACCGATTCTTGCTCTGATGATAAAAGTATAGATGTCAGATTTATTATTGAAGTTTGGAGTGAGCTCTGGTGGTCGGGCCTCATCCTAATTCTGGGTAGTAGTTCATCCACGAGCCTCGACCTCTGCCCCTTCCTTACCTCTCTAAAAAACATGATCTTTTCTATGAAAGCCTCCTTCACTTTATGATGTTAACCGCCCTGATAAACTCTCAGAAGAACCACTCTCGTCAGTGTCTTCTGAAGATGTGTCAAAAGTAACTTGCTCTTGTTGATGCGGCTGAAATTTTTTGCCCACGTATATACTTGGTTAGTATCATAATCGTGTTTATCACGATTACATTTCTTAATCTTTAAGCCCCTAAAATAATCTCAAAATTGAATCATTTGAACTTTAAGATCTTCCAACTATGATGTAAAATGTTCCCTCGATAAAGAAGTTTTTAACTGGTCTTCCAAAGAGGAAATTTTCTGTTGTAAATTAACTTCTTCCACCTGCAAGCGTTCTCCTAATAGGGCTGTTAGATATAACTACATTTGGCCAAGTCTACTATGATGTATCAAGTTTGCCGATTGGAGGTTCGTCTAGCCAACCAGATTTTTCACCATTCCAGTTGTGAATCAATTATACCTGGACTTTTCAGACTACTTCTCATTGGAGAACTGATACAAAGCGAAAAGAACAGCAGCTCTAAACGCAAAGCTATGTTTGTAGAAGTGAATGAGCACAGACAACTACGCAGATAGCAAGTTGAGTGATAGAATAGAGAGGAGAATGAAAACTCACTGAGATAGTGGGTTGTGTGAGTTTGAAATCCAAGCAGGGTGTTTTATGTGGCATCTTGTTGGAAGCAGATGTGGTAATCTTGAGTGGTGGGCTGACAGAACGCTATAGCACCTCCACGTTTCTGAAGCTAACAAGTCATTTTTTGTCTCCATATTTTACATGTGCTTGCTTTTTTTTTTTTTTTACTTACATGAAAGTTCATTAAGACTGTTTATTTGCTGTGTGTCACATGGGTTGTGTGGACACACTTGGTAAGGAATGATTTACCAATGTTCTTAGGTAAACCTTAAATGATTAAATAGCAAAGTTGGTTACTAGAGGAAGGATATGAAAAATGTTCCAACAAAAAAAGTGAATTACTGGCTGTCAAAGTTGGGGTCTAAGGGTGGCGGTTAGCTACTATAGCATCTGGCATGTGCGGCGATCCCCGGATAGTCAATGCCAGGACCACATATGACCTAGGCATTTAATATCCAGGGTTAAGGGTCAGCAGGCCCAGCTATGCGCTGTAGCCTGCACAAGTGAATATTGGGCCCATACTACCAGGAAAAGCACCACTGTCTTTTAAAAAGTTACCTTTGCCATAAGAAAGTGTTCATTATTTTAAAATCTAAAGGTTTTTGCCACATTTGTCATGGCATGTATTTGAGTAAAACAGCACAAGCTGTTTAAGTTAGGTTTGCTACTTTGGCTATAAGAGGAAAAGCAATTAAATGTGCAGCAGCAGAAAGGACCTTCCAGAAATGCTCCTGATGCTGAATCGGAGCTCAGAGCTCTGAGATGAATAAAAAAAAGGTATAAATGTGCGAAAGATATAAATGGAACATCTATTGTAGCTCCACCCACTGAGTGCCCTGAATTTATTTTTTGAGTCATGTATCTTTGCCTACCCTAAATATTTACTTGACTAATCCCTTTTATGACAATTACTATATGACAAATCCTAACTAGCCACAGAAATTTGTCCAACACAGCCCAAGGTCAGGAGTTGATTACTCTCTAACAAAGGGCCAGATTTAAGCCCTATGGGAAAGTCTCCACAAGGTTTAATTTTGTCCATTAGGAATAGCTTGCTTACCTGTGCAATTTTCAGCCTAATTGCGAAACATTTAGAGGTCACCCCATTCTGAACATTTTAGGAATAGGAAAAGGCATTTATGTATTGAACATATTCCTTTTTAAGGCTCAGTACAGGATATCTGTACGCGAGCCCAAGACTATCACAGATTTGGCTCTGTTTGTCAGTCTTGTTTATGTCAAACAGGATGAAATGCCATTTGCAATCCAAGCTCCTCTCAATGACATCAAATTTTTATCAGTTCTTAAGACTTACCCAAACCAGGCAGGTCCATTTTCAAGGCACCTCTGGTTTTGTCTGAACATTTGGCAAGCTTAGCCCTTTTTGATGACAGTCTCAACAGAAACAAAGAAAAAGATGGTGCAGAACCTTCAACGGCCACTGTTACCAGACATTCCAGTTGTCTGCTGTTTAGTTCAGATGACATAACTGCCTGATGGGGTTACCTCTCAATCTTATTTATTTTCATTAAAATTTTGTATGTTTGTATAAATATGATAAAGAACAAAACCAGCCTTGTGAAGAACTGAAATCTGTTAGTTTGGTTTTTTAGACCACCTTAAGCTATATGCATTTTTCAGGCTAAGAGGGGGTCATTTTAAAAACTCTATTCACAACTTAACATAAGAACATAAGACATGCCATACTGGGTCAGACCAAGGTCCATCAAGCCCAGTATCCTGTTTCCAACAGTGGCCAATCTAGGTCATACGTACCTAGCAATTTCCCCAAAAGACACAGGTTCCGCAATGCTTGTACTGGGTCAAGCATTGATATCCTGGGTCCCTTCTTAATAATGGTTTATGGACCTTTCCTCCAGGAACTTGTCCAAACCTTTTTTAAACCCAGCTACACTAACAGCCTTTACTACATCCTCCGGTAACAAATTCCAGAGTTTGATTACACGTTGAGTGAAAAAATATTTTATTTTATTAGTCTTAAATAATTTACCCTGTAGCTTCAATGCATGTCCCCTAGTCTTTCTATATTCTGATAACGTAAACAATCGATCTACGTTTACCCGTTCCACTCCGTTCATTAATTTATAGACTTCTATCATATCTCCCCTCAGCCGTCTCTTTTCCAGGTTAAAGAGCCCTAACCTTTTTAGCCTTTCTTCATAGGAGTATCCTTCCATCCCCTTTACCATTTTGGTGGCTCTTCTCTGAACCTTTTCTAATAACTCTATATCCTTTTTAAGATACAGCGACCAGAATTGCACACAATATTCAAGGTGCGGTCTCACCATGGAATGATATTAGAGGCATTATAATATCCTTTGCTTTATTTTCCATTCCTTTCCCTATCATAACTAGCATTCTATTTGATCTCTTGGCTGCCGCTGCACACTGGGCCGAGGGTTTTAACATGGTATCCGCAATGACGCCTAAATCTTTTTCCTGGGTGGTGGTTCCTAATGTGGAACCTTGCATCGTGTAACCATAGTTTGGGTTGTTCTTCCCTAGGTGCATAACTTTGCACTTGTCCACATTAAATTTCATCTGCCATTTTGATGCCCAGTCTTCCAATTTATCAAGATACTCTTGCAATTTTCCACAATCCTCTTGGGTTTTAACAACTTTAAATAGTTTTGTGTCATCTGCAAATTTGATAACCTCACTCATTATTCCACTTTCCAGGTCATTTATGAATATGTCAAAAAGCAGCGGACCCAGCACAGATCCCTGGGGTACACCACTATTCACCTTTCTCCATTGGGAAAATTGGCCATTTAGCCCTACCCTCTGCTTTCTATCTTTTAACCAGTTCCTGATCCACAATAGTACACTGCCTCCTATCCCATGACTCTTTAGTTTTGCCAAAAGTCTCTCATGAGGGACCTTGTCAAAGGCTTTCTGGAAGTCCAGATACACAATATCAACCGACTCACCTTTGTCCACCTGATTATTCACTCCTTCAAAAAAACATAACAGATTAGTAAGACAAGATCTTCCTTGTCTAAAGCCATGTTGGCTGTCTCTCATTAGGTCATGACTATCTACATGCTGAGTAATTTTATTCTTTATGATGGTTTCTACCATTTTTCCCAGTACTGACGTCAGGCTCACCGGTCTGTAGTTTCCTGGATCACCCCTGGAACCCTTTTTAAAAATTGGTGTTACCTGAAGTTTGGAGGATCGCCAATGTATTAGAGATGATTTTAATGATAGTTCACAGATTACTAATAGCAGGTCTGCAATCTCGTATTTCAGTTCTTTCAACACCCTTGGATGTATACCATCCGGCCCAGGTGATTTGCTACTCTTCAGCTTATCTAATAGTTGTAATACATCTTCCTGATGTATCGATATTTCCTTCAATTCTTCTGCACCTTTAAATACCACTTCAGTCATGGGTAACATCCCTACATCTTCCTCAGTAAAGACTGAAGCAAAGAATTCATTCAGTCTCTCCGTTATCGCCTTGTCGCCTCTTAGTGCTCCTTTAACCCCTTTATCATCTAATGGACCAACTGACTGTCTCACAGGTTTTTTGCTACGAATGTACTTGAAAAAGTCTTTATTTTGCGTTTTTGCTTCCGCAGCAAGCTTCTTCTCAAGTTCTCCCTTTGCCTGCCTTATCAATGCCTTGCATTTGACTTGCCATTGCTTGTGCTGTTTCCAGGTTTCGTCGATTGGCTCTTTTTTCCATTTCCTGAACGATGCTTTTTTGGCAACAGCCTCTCTGACCTCACCTTTAAACCATGCTGGCAGTTTTTTGGACTTCCTTCCACTTTTCTTAAAGCGTGGAATACAGCTGGTCTGGGCTTCCAAGATAGTATTTTTCAACAGCCAAGCCTGATGTACGTCTTTAACCTTTGCAACTGCTCCTTTTAGTTTTTTCTTAACTGTTTTCCTCATTGTATCACAGTCTCCCTTTCGAAAGTTAAAAGGTAGTACTGTGGATTTCCTTACTATCCCTCCTCCACTAATTAAATCAAAGGCGATCATGCTATGATCACTATTGCCAAGTGGCCCCAACAACCTTATCTCTTGCACTAGATCTGGTGTTCCACTAAGGACTAGGTCTAATATGGCTTCCCCTCTGGTCTGTTCATGAACCAGCTGCTCCAAGAAGCAGTCATGTATTTCATCTAGGAACGTTATCTCCCTAGCATGTCCTGACATGACACTGACCCAGTCGATACCAGGATAGTTGAAATCACCCATTATTATTACTGCACTGTAACTTTTGTTAGCTTCCTTGATTTCTTTGAGCATTTCATCATCCATTTGGTCATTCTGGCCAGGCGCTCGATAGTACACCCCCACTGCCATTGCCTTCCCCCTTTTACATGGAATTTCAATCCATATAGATTCTACAGCAGATTTTGTTTCCTGCAAAACTTTAATCCTTTCTGACTCAATGCCCTCTCTAACAGAGAGCAACCCCTCCACCGATTTGATCAGCTCTATCATTACGATATAGTTTGTACCCAGGTATCACAGTGTCCCACTGGTTGTCCTCCTTCCACCATGTCTCTGATATTCCAATCATATCTAACCTTTCATTTAGTGCTATATATTCTAACTCTCCCATCTTATTTTTTAGACTTCTAGCATTTGCATACAAGCATTTTAGAGAATGTATTTTATTCATATTAATTTGGCTATTGTTAGACATGGGTAATTTGGGATCTTTAAGCTCTGTCTGCTCCATACTTGAGGGCATTTGGGCTACTTTACTCTTTTGTGGAACCTCTCTGCTTTTGGTAGTATCCTTCAAAGATACATTCTTCCGAACCATCCGCTCTTGGGCGACTGTCGGCTTTCCCCTAATATCTAGTTTAAAAGCTGCTCTCTCTCCTTTTTAAAGGTTAATGCCAGCAGCCTGGTTCCATCCCGGTTAAGGTGAAGCCCATCCCTTCGGAAGAGCCCCTCCTTTCCCCAGAATGTTCCCCAGTTCCTAACAAAAACAAAACCCTCATCTCTGCACCATTGTCTCATCCACGTATTGAGACTCCGGAGCTCTGCCTGCCTTTTGGGTCCTGCGCGTGGAACAGGAAGCATTTCAGAGAATGCTACCCTGGAAGCTCTGGATTTCAACTTCCTACCTAAAAGCCTAAATTTAGCCTCCAGAACCTCCCTACCACATTTTCCTATGTCATTGGTACCGACATGTACCAAGACAGCAGACTCCTCCCCAGCACCATCTAAGACCTTATCTAGGTGGCGCGTGAGGTCCGCTACCTTCGCACCAGGCAGGCATGTTACCAGGCGATCCTCCAACCCAAACTATGGTTACACGATGCAAGGTTCCATATTAGGAACCATCACCCAGGAAAAAGATTTAGGCGTCATCGTGGATAACATGTTAAAACCATCGGCCCAGTGTGCAGTGGTGGCCAAGAGAGCAAATAGACTGCTAGGTGTCATAAGGAAAGGAATGGAAAATAAAACAAAGGATATTATAATGCCTCTGTATCATTCCATGGTATGACCGCACCTTGAATATTGTGTGTAATTCTGTTCACCGTATCTTAAAAAGGATATAGCGTTATTAGAAAAGGTACAGAGAAGAGCCACCAAAATGGTAAAGGGGATGGAAGGATACCCCTATGAAGGGAGGCTAACAAGGTTGCTGAGGGGAGATGACAGAGGTCTATAAATTAATGAACGGAGTGGAACAGGTAAACGTAGATCGATTGTTTACATCATCAGAATATAGAAAGACTAGGAGACATGCAATGAAGCTACAGGGTAACCTATTTAAGACTAGTAAGAGAAAATATTTTTTTTCACTCAACGTGTAATCAAACTCTGGAATTTGTTACCGAAAGATATAGTAAAAACTGTTAGTGTAGCTGGGTTTAAAAAAGGTTTGGACAAGTTCCTGGAGGAAAGGTCTATAAACCATATCACTGCTTGACACATATAAACATTGTGGAACCTGTCTCTTTTGGGGAAACTGCTAGGTACGTATGACCTAGATTGGCCACTGTTGGAAACAAGATACTGGGCTTGATGGACCTTGGTCTGACCCAGTATGGCATATCTTATGTTCTTATTTAAAATGGTGTATATTGGATCATGTACCTATCAACTGGAGGGGAGGGGACCAAGATGCTAGTATAAATTACAAAGAAGAATACTGGATTTTCACGTTAAACACTATTAATCCAAATGGTTTGAATCAGCAAATTGACTGGTATACCTTACTTCTAAAGATGACGACCAATCCAGAGTGTAGAGGTGGAGCTAAAACACTGCAGCCATTTTTTGTTAAGCCTGACATGCTCACGGATGCAATGTTGGTATGGACTGAGAATTATGGTTAAGGAGATTTCATGATTGAGGATTCAGCTTCTCAAGACACAGATAAGTGTGATTTATAACAAATAATTATCTTAGCCCTGAAGCAGAATAATATACTCTATTTAAAAAGGGACAGTCCTGGTCTGCAGCATTTATATTCTAAATGTATTTGTTTAAATAGAGATCTCTTCCAATTTTTAAAATAAAAGTAAGCAAAACAGACTAATATGCTAAAAGCAGCTGGTTCATAGCAGCTTTAAATGAAAAGGTCCGACAAAAAATTGTGGTGGGAATAATATCGCTAAGTTTTGATCGTATACTTTATACAGGATATAGTGGTAGCATTAGTACTCAGATTACTAACCATAAAAGTAGTATTCATATGGCTTGTATAGGGAGTGCAGTCACACAGCATTGGGCTAAAAATTAGTAACATTCTTTAGATAACATTTTTTGCCCTTTGGGTAATGCAGCCTGATGGTCGAAATGGCCAAACTGATCAGGCTTTATTATGGCAGCAGCACTAATAGGGTTTTATTACAGTGGAAACAAAGATGGCTATATTTCATTTGAATACAATGTTTGAGTGGTCTGAATAAGAGCAATAACTGCAGTGTACTTTGACGAGTTGTCTTTAAAAGGAATGGGGGGATTGGAATCAGATTGGTTGCTAGTGGACATATATTTGAATTGGTGATTCAAGTACATGCGACTCTCTCAAACATGGCAGAGGAAGACCTCCAACTGAAGTTGCATGCACCTTTATTTTATTTATTTTATTTATTTTATTTATTTATTTAGCATACATTTATAACCCGCAACTTCCAGAGTTCAGTTGCGGTTTACAATAAAACAACAATCCACAAAGCAAAAGCTTAGTTTTACATTGAACATTTTGTAACAATAAAAGTAAATGTAAACAGCATGAACTTATGCATAATAACAAAATTGGCTGGTAAATTATATACAATAAACTATATACAAATATATGTTGTGGGTACTTTAGAATTGAATCATGGTGTTTTATAATAGTGTATTGTCTGTTAAGTTGGTGGAAATAGTATTACTCAGTCATGATTTTTAACCTTTATCTGAGTATATCAAGGGGTTATCTATGTTGCCGTAGTGCATGGAGAATAAGTAGGTTTTTAGTTTTTTAGTTTTTATATCTTTGTTCAGAATTTATTTTAGGAAGGAATTTATGTATATTGGGTTGATATTAATTTTTTTTTAAATAAAAATTATGGATATTGTTGTGAGATCCATTAACTAAAGAGAAGGATTTCTTCTCTATGATGATTAGCAGCATCTACGGCTTTTGCTTAGAATTTTATATATACATATATGATAGATTGACTTTTTGATTTAATTTTGGTAGTAAGATCCGATTTTGAGCTACAGGAGGTGAATGTTATATTCCTATTACTTGGCAACTTTTTTTTGAAGAAGTCATTTGTTGGTCCCCCCCCCCCCCCCCCCCCTCCTAAGAAAGCTATTTGATGAGAGTCTTTGTTGGGAGCCTTCTTTGAATAGTAGAGTCTTTAAAATATGTGGCACCTGTCTCGAACATCAAGGTGGGAGACTTCTTGGAAGAACAGTCTTTTCAAGGATATAAGCTTTTTTGAAAACCGATTTATGATGCTGTGGTAATTAATTTGAAATCTATATAATATTCTGGGATTAAAAATGGTTTCTTGAAGCAACCAAATGAAGATTTTGAAGATTACTATGTTTTAAGATTATCAATTGAAGATACTCATTTTAGTTGTATTTGATGTGGATCCACATTAATTATTGTGTATAAAGTTCATTACTGCACCTTAAAAAAATTTAGAGGCAGATCTACCAAAGGTTAACAAGCCTTAGGGGCTGCCTTGGCCATTTCATTTCTATGGGCAGAGTGGCAGCCTTTAACAAATGTTAACATTCGTTAATGTGCATTACCCGTTAGTAACCTTTGCAATACAATATTTGCCTTTGAATGAATGCCGACTCTTGACAACCCAGCAGTTCCTGAGTTTTCTTGGTAATGTGACGATACATAGGTTGCCAGGCCTTTCTTCAAAGGCAATGGAGGGTTAAGTAACTTGCCCAAGGCCACAAGGAGTGTTGGTGGGAATCAAACCCTGGTCCCTTGGTTACCAAGCCAGTGCTCTAAACATTAGGCTACTCCTCCATTTAGCAACTTTTAGTGTGATCAAAATTGATTTCTTGCATGTTAACCTACACATTATAAACACATACAAATTGACTGTGTGCTTTAAAGTACTAATGCACATTAATTTCACACATTCATGTTAATAGAAAAATCTTAATCTAAAAAAGTCCAGAAACTGAAGATAAAAAAAACAAAAACCCCCCCCCCAGAAATCTGAAAATGAACTGAATTCTTTTTCCTTGCACACATCCTTGGTATTCAGATTTTTACAAACCCAAGAGCA
Organism: Ichthyophis bannanicus; assembly: GCA_033557465.1. Classification (NCBI taxonomy): domain Eukaryota; kingdom Metazoa; phylum Chordata; class Amphibia; order Gymnophiona; family Ichthyophiidae; genus Ichthyophis; species Ichthyophis bannanicus. Next base: position 283,477,006 of record CM066044.1, on the reverse strand, counting down.
CTGGGCTGAGTTTTATATTTAGAGGCCCTTTTACTAAAGTGCAGTAACATTTTGCACTTACCACTCCTTAGATGCAAAAATTCAATGCACAGTGAGTGCACAGCCTGCGGTATCTGTTAGGCATTCCAAGCACATTCCCATAGTTACCACACAAGAAGATACTTTATCACATGATAATTGTACTGACAGGGTGGATGCCCTTACTACTTTCTATTTAGGAGGTCGTAAGTGCATCTGCATTGTCGGCACCAGTGAAGGTTTTTGGTAAAATACCATGCACTAATCAAAATGCACAGTCATTGCCTGTTCCCTAACCACAACATGGTATGCAATTTGTGCATTAATTAGCAAGCACTTTCATGCCAATGTAGTTAACTGTCCCCAGGAATGTGCATTAACAGTTACTGTACGCTAATTCACATGCTAACTACTTAGCACACTTTAGTAAAATGGTCTCATGGGGCATCTTTACTAAAATGCACTAAGCAGTTATCATGAGATTCAGTGTGTGCTTAAGATTATTGTGGACCACAGTGCTGGCTATTGTGTGCTAAAACAGCCAGTGCAGAAAAATCCTATAAAACCTGCTTAATGTGTTGTGGGGTGGAACTGGGCGGGTTATGGGTAAAGAATGGGAATGGACTGCACTGCAATTTAGTGCACAGTACTTTACTGCACGTTGTCAATAGCATGACTGTATTTAACTATCGGAAGCTATCAGCATACAGTAACACAACCACTGTGGTGAAAAAAAAAAATCACGATTTCCCACTCCAACAGGCCAACTACCCTAGCAGCATACACCCCTAACTGGTTGATCCCCCACTTTAGGATCCAACCCATCCCCGCCCCCCCCCAATGAGTACCAGCATGAACCTCCACATCTCCTTCCAAAGAGCCACCTGTGCCCTTATTTGGCAGTTTGACTCGTAAGAGTAGCACCGTGAGACTACCATTAGGAGTCAGAGCCATCCGGGAGGCAACAGGGCAGGAGCATCTGGAGATCACTCCTGTCCTATCACGAACCTATCAGGGAAACTCCCCTGTAAGTGCAGGTGGTCAGGGGGGTGACAGGGGGTTGCTGGTACTGATCAGGATTGTCAGGAGAGAGGAGATTCATGCTGACACTGACTGGAGGAGGGCCAGATGCTGATGAGGATGAGGCGATACTCTGAGTTCAAGGACTTCCACTGCATGGGGCCACACCGAGTCAGTAAGTCAATGTAAAAAAAAACAAAAACAAACCCAGTACACTCTGGTAAACAGGCTCTTTAATGTTTTAATCTTTTATCTCATGCATTTTTTTGCTAGTTTGTTTGTATTCCAATATATTGAATAGTAAAATGGAATTTACTATTATATATGTGATGTTTCGGAAGGCAAAACTAAAACTTGCAGTGCTGATTTTGAAGACATCACTCCCTTTCTATTTGGTTGATGCCTCGTGCTATTTTATGTATTGAAACCATTACAGAGAACTGAAGTCTGCAAAGACAAACATTCAAACCTGCAGTGGAACTTTTAAGATGAGGCAGGATATGGAGTTTCAAAAATCAATTTTAAAATGTTTAGCTTTTAGTAGGAAGATAAAATATTTATCGAGTACAGCAATCACATCCTTAATCTACTAGACATGAACATTTGAAACTTTTGCATAATACGAGCACATTAATGTTTGCTACCAGGAAACATTTTGTAACAAACTATCTTAAGTGAACTTTGAAGTGTCTAATGTCGCGCCCTTCCCCCGCCTAGGTGGCTGCCTGACGAGGTGAAGGGGGAGCGAATGTCACTTTCAAGCAACTCCAGAGCAAAGGCTTCTGGGAGTTGTAGTATTTAGAGCAAATGTAGTTGTAATCAAAGGCTGAGCCGAGAGTTGAAAGCAAACGCAGGAATATTTTTATTAGCCTCCCTTAGTAGCGGGAACTTCACAATGAAGCTTGGTATATCACGGGTACAATTATTCACAGGAAACTCAGGTAAGAAAAATGCTCTTGCTTACTTCAGCAAACAAAACTTTTCATTCCAAATAAAGCTTCACTTCACAGTACTTTAAACAAACTCAAAAATGTTCCTTGAAACTTCAATGCAAACCACTTCTGGCAAATAAACTTTTCTCCTTTTGTTTCAGAGCTTTAACGGTTTTAATCAGTTGTTCAGAGACTTCTAGCAGCACTCCTGAGCAAGTCTCATTCACGGCAGCAAGCACACTAATTAAAACTTCTTAGCTCTGTAAAACACCATGCATAGCAGAGAAATGGAGTTTTCTTCAACATATATATTCACACACTCTTATTTCACTATCAGGGATAACTCCCATTCCATAGCCTCCTCTGGCTCACTTAAAAGAATATTTTCCCCGATGTCCATTGACTCGCAGTCTGAACAGGACTGTTCTGTGACGTCGTCAACAAACAGCTGTGCTTTCCCTCGGTGCACAGAATTGTTCTCTCTACTGATTACTTCCTGGTCTCTCAGCATACGTTGAACCAGTTTTAAAACATTTAAACCTTCTTTACTGAGAGGCTTCCTATAACCTTGCTTCTGGTTAAACTCCTGGAGCTGGCTGTCTGGGAACTCTTCCTGAGACCTCTGGCTAATAACTTTAGCAGCAGTACCTATAGGGAGTTTCTTTAGCAGTGCTTCCCTGCTCCTTCCCTGGCCATGCTGTTTCCTGGTTAAAGCAGCCCTCTCGTCTCTCTTCCTCCTGCAAGCATGAAACTCTTGCCCTGAATGAGGCTCCCTTTCAGACTCCTCCTCTGAAACAGAGTCAGCTCTCCTCCTCTCGTGTCCTGGCAATCTCCTTGCCTCTCCTTGGATTCTTGCTAATCTCCTTTCCTCTCCCGGGAGTCTTGAGAATCTTGTGAGTCTTGCTAATCTAGCTCTCTCTGTTCTCTGGGGCTTATAAACCTGTGACTGGCCGGTATCTTTCCACCCCGCCCCCAGCTGTGCTGCATCACCACCCTCAGTTGCTATGGAGCTGGGGCGTGGCTTTTGGTCAACAACTTTTGACAGGTTCTTTTTTTTAGCCTTAGCTGCACTTTTAAACTGAGCATTTTTTCCCCTTTCCCACTGACTAGGGGAAATTGCCTGTACTTTTTCTATCTCCATAGGGACTTGGCTGTCTTCGCCATCACACTAATAGACAACTACGTTAATTTTCACTAACTTAAAAGAAAAGGTCTCAAACAGGAAAAGGATAAGAATAAAAATCTTTACCTTCTATTTTGAGTCACTTGATAATTTCCTAATGTCTTTTAGACGAAAGCTTAATGCAATTTAAAAGCAAAAAAGGGAAACAGGAGGACAACCATCTCAGATTCCAGGAGCCACAAAACTCCTGGGACACACGGCAGTCGATGTGTCACACAACATGGTGCTGCAACCACAGAGCAAGAAAACATAGCAGCTGCCACTTGTTTTGGAGCAACAAGAGAGAAATAAATGAATAAAGAAAGAAATAATGGACCATAGAAGTCTGGGGATAAACAAGCCAGCAAAACATAGGAAATGCCATTAAAAGTTCTCGATTCTCTAGAGATTCTAAGCAGAAAGGCTAAACATTTATGACAAATTTTTCCTTTGGTCATTCAGCAGAAACCAAAAAAACAAAAAAAAAAACCAGAAGGAATAAAATCGCCTCATTAGAAAAATTTAAAACATGCAAAACATACCCATTTTCTAGGTCTGCCTCTTGGTCTTTTTTTCCAGTGGCCTCTGCTTTCTCTACTGTGGAGTCTTGAACCGTAAAGGGGGTCGGCTCCTTACATATATCTGATATATAAGCTTCTGTGAAGCTCATTGTTTCTTTCCATGCCCCTTCTAACCTTGTACTAGACAAATCCATTTGTTAGGGGATTTATAGAGCAATAAAAACTAGAAAATATGGAAGAAATTGCTCCAAATATTGCAAAATGCTGATATATATTATTCTTATAAACTTACAAAGGGTCTAAAAAATATGACCCAATTTTCTTCTCCTTTATATAAAGAAATTATTCATATATAATTTTCAACTGAATATTTTTTTCTTTTGGATGTGGGTCTCAGAATGAATGGAGGAGGATAGCTACAGGCCACAGTGACTGAAAAGCCTGAGAAAGTCCTCTCTCCTTCCTTACATCAAAGACTCCACTTTCCAATTTTTATATATGTAATTAAAAAGTTTTTTCTAAAGCAGATTTTATCTTGATTGAGCTCTGCAAACTCTATTCAATCTATGACCACAAATAATTGATTACGTATATGCTTCAAAAAACCGTCGAAGAAGAGGGATATGATCATAGGTTAAGTATCAGTTATAAGCAATGGTAACTCAAACGGGTGTAAAAACTCCTTGAGTCTTCACTCAAAAGCTCTTCTTATACAATTTCTGTTTTGCTTGTTTTAATGAACTGAAGAACTTATCTGTGTAAAGAATCTGAACAAATCCTCTATTTTCCCGACGCGGATTCCCAGCGCTGACGCATTTCACCGCTTCCGCGGTTTCTTCGGGGGATTCACGGTTTTCACGGCGTGTCATGCAAAATCTTTAATTTCATTCAGAAAAACAGCCTCGAAAGAAAAGAATAAATATCAGTAAGAAAGTGCATTACTATAATCAACTTTGTAAGGAGAGTCCCCTTTATTGAGCATTTTTAACTTCTTGAGAGAAATTGAACAGACTGGTCAAAAGTTTTACCTTATAGCTTCCATGTCTAAAGTCAAAAAGACGCCGCGCTTGCGTGTTTCAGTGTTCTTCTTGCTAGATTTTAAACTGAAAACAACCAATCAGCTGATAGTTGGTCACCTTGAGCAATCTCCAATAGATTCTAACCAGTCTCTTTACAACTGTATCATAACAATGAAAAGTTAAGCACAGACTGACCAGTCTATTTGCGAATTGAGACCGCCAGGACTTACTGTCTTTAAACGATGGATCCAGCGTTGTTCATTTATCAACAGACTTTGATCTCTGGTTTTTCCTAGCGTCCCTTTAAGAGTTTGATCGATGCAAAAACAACGGAGTTGATCAAATTGATGACCCAAAGATAAACAATGAGTTACAATAGGCGCTTCTAATTTTCGACAATGAAGCCGACTTTTATGCTCACCCATACGGATTTTGAATGCTCGATTGGTTTTCCCAATATATAGGAGTTGGCAAGGGCATTGTATTGCATATACCACATAACTAGAAGTGCAATTTGTTTGAGTATGGAGTGAATACGTTGCTCCTTGGTAAGTAAACTGTGTGAGCTCAAGCGTTATCTCACAGATAGCACATTCTTTACATTTAGTATGCCCAGTTAATGTCCGCTGTGCTCCTAAAGATGTAGATGGAGCCAATGGACGTAATTCGGAAGGACTCAATATCTCTTTCAGATTACGGAGGAAAGGCCTGGAATTTTACTCCAGTGACATGGCCAACTGATCCGGGTCGCCAGGAGTCAGAACTGGCTCCAAGGCGCACACCACGTTACACTTGGTTGTCTGCAACCCTCCTTGTTTGCTTGTCACCCCTCCATGCTCGATTGGATCAAGCAGCCCACGCACAGAACTTTAAGCAGACAATTTTTCTTCTGCACTGCTCAGTTGGTTGGGGACATTAACTTCAAACGCTACCACAGACTCACAATCTGAAGCCATGGTGAACTCAAAGCCTTCTCCTAATGCTTTATCAAACAGGCTAGGACTCAGAGACTTCTCCTTATGCCTTAACAAACAGGCTACCCCAGCAGTCCAGACTGCCACCCTGCAGGCAGCCCGCCCGGGGCTGAGGTATGGATTCCAGACTGCCGCCCCGCAGGCCGCCGGCCCGGGACTGATGGACTCGGCGGTCCTAACAATCAACTTCATACCATTCTCCTAGCACGGCCGAGTCTACATCGCTATCCCTGCATGCAGCAATCACCTCGCCGTTACCACGTACCGTGAGATATGCAAACCGGGTCAGATCCTTCTGCTCCCAGCAATGGACGACCTCTGGGACACAGGTTCCCAAGGCTCGTATCCGGCCAAGCGGCAATTTTCCGATCCTCGCTACGCTAAAGCCTTTATATCCTCTCCGGTAACAATTAAAAAAAAAAATTAAAAATAAATAAATGGAAAGAGGAGCCCCTCCTACTAGTGATGACCACTCTCGTGTTCAGCTCTATGGCTGCCATCACTTCTTCAGTACAGTGACTCACATACCACTCGTCGACGCATGCGTGCTTTGCGACTTCCATCCTTCTTACGGTGCCAGATAGCTGCACCCCTCGCAGCCATTGCCACCACAATGGTGCATGCCTACAGGCTCCAGTCATAGCATGCGGTATGCATGCTAGCCCTAAAGAACTGTCTCGGCCTCCCCTCCCACCACAGCGCATGGCAGCTTGGGAGGCACCAATTGTGGCTGACTCATCCTGCTTGTCCTAGGAGAAAACTGAGTTACTTACCTATAACAGGAGTTCTCCCTGGACAGCAGGATAAGTCAGCCACACATCCCGCCCACCTCCCCTGGGAAGGGGTCGGCCTCCGTCCTGGTGCCCGTCTCCTGGCGGCAAAAGGCTCAGCTAGAGACATACTGGTTGTCTAGGGGCGGGCAGGGGGGTGGGGCCAGTTGGCCCATGCTCAGAAGGGCGGAAATCCCAAGGGAACCCTCCCCCTCACGGGGGGCGGAGGGTGAGGTGACGCCACAGACGCTGCCAACGATGGGCCTCCACCATCCGCCTTTCGCGTTGCGCCATGCTGGACACTTCCTCCAAAATGTCCCGCACCACCTCGTCGAGGGGCAGGACCAACCCCCGGGGTCGAGACATGACAGCGCGCTTGCCACAGGTGGTAGCGCACTACGGCCGTGACGAGGTAGAGTGTCCCAGAGTCCTGCCTTAGAGGAAAGGAACAGGCCCCGTACACCCACTCCGCATACCTGAGGAGGGAAAGGTCACGCAGGTGAAGAGCAGCGGACACCAACCGGCAGGCCTCCACGTTAAAGGGGCACTGCCGGAGGAAATGGTCCATGGTCTCCGTCTGCCCTTCACACCCCGCCCTCGGACAGACCCGCTCGGCCTGTGACCTGTACTTGAGGTGGTCCCTCACATACAAACGCCCGTGGAAAGACAACCAGGCCACATCCCGAACTTTTCTTCGGCAGCCGAGGGGAGTTCAACTGCCGAAGGCCCTGCTGCTTCACATCCGCTGGACAGTCCCGCAGGGCCCACCGTGGTTGAAAGTGGGAGGTGAGTACCATCCGGTACAATCCTTTCCGCCCGTCGGATGACGTCACCAATTGTGGCTGACTTATCCTGCTGTCCACGGAGAACTCCTGTTACAGGTAAGTAACTCAGTTTTTCAACTCCTGCCCAATCGGGGCAGTGGGAGCAACAAAAGCAGGCAGCCCGATACTTATTTAAGCGGCGTCCCTACGGGGCGCACCCGTGCCTGAGGGCCTAGCCAGAGGGCCCTTTTGTGTGGCCCTTAGGCGGGGACCAAAAGGCGTGAAGAAAAAGCTCGGCCTACACCTCGCACTAGGAAAAGCGCCCTGGTCTACAAACAAAACAACTCTCTAACAGCCACACCTGGCTTGAGCTCCCCTGGATGGGTCCGAGCTCGCCAGCCGGGTACCATCAACAACCCGACGACCAAGCTCCTCCTATAATCGCTGAAGAGAGAGACTGCAACCACCACTGATGGAAAGGAAATAAAACAAACCCACCGCGCCATTGAACCCCGAGGCAACAACACCACGCGGCTAAAGCTCCCGTATCCAGGTTGAGCACGCCGGCTCCAGTTATCGACGCCAGAGCTCCCGGCCAGGTAAACGATTCGCAACGGAACTATATACACAGCAATACTACACTAACTGCAAACATAACTATAGACACAGAAGCTCTCTCATAGACTGACGCTTTGTCACAGTATCAGATGCTCTTTATTAACCACCACTTTTTCACTGCGACTGTTCTGTAACATCACCTATGCTCTAGAGAACTAGTGGACACTTATCCCGAACACTGTATATTGCATGCTTTGTAATTTTTTAACTGCTTCATGGTGTAACAATCGCCAATTTGTCTACAACAGCTAAGCTTATATGTGTTTAACCTATACAGGCAACCTGTCATAAGTGCAGAATTAACCCTTATTAATATTTATAATATGACGTTCTATGTAAAACAAACTTGCTTTGTTGATTGTTTACTGTAAACCGCAACTGAACTCTGGAAGATGCGGTATATAAATGTGTGTTAAATAAATAAATAAATAAAACCCTCCAGTGTGTTTGTTGCAACCTGTTGATTAGTATTTAAAACTTGCCATGGCTCTCATCGCATATATAATTGCTCTCTGCTTCTGCCTATCAATAGCCACAGATGCCTATGTACCACACTTACCCCACCACCAAGCAATATTATGGCAACCAATATTTATTCATGGCCCAATACTTATACCGTTAGTACCACTGCCATATCCTAATTACCGTGCTCAAGATGAAGCAATACCCAAGCCAGACCTGAATTCAGTGGTTAAGATCCCAGGTAAACCCCGCAAAAACCACGGCTCCAAACTAAAAAATAAGCACAGGAAGCCGGTGGCCACAGCTAACAAAAGCAAGCAACAGCAACCATGCCAATTATCGAAATCCCCTATCATGATCTGCCTTTTCAACGCCAGGTCTATTAGAAATAAAACCCACATTATACACAACATCATGTCTGACAGCAAGCCCGACATCCTCTGCATCACCGAGACATGGCTCACTGACACTGACCCAGCGATAATAAACCAATTAACTAAACCTGTCTATGAAATATTTAACTGCCCGCAACCTAGCAGGAGAGGAGGAGGAGTCCTAATCCTTGCCAGAGTCTCCCTACTGTTAACAAACACGTCATTAACTCCATCCAAAGGTATTGATGTACTCAAGATTGAAAACAAAACATCATCTGTTTAATCTATAGACCCCCATCAGCCCACCACGAAACTTTGGCCGCTGCACTAGAAATCATCTCAACCTCTGCAATCAAGAAACAGCGAATTATCCTAGGTGACCTGAACCTACCATCCGTACCCCCCATGCAGGCTGACGCTTTCCTTGAAGCCATGAACCAGCTCGGATATGACCAAATTATTCACGAACCCACCCATAACAAAGGCAACGCCCTAGATATGGTGTTCATATCATACGACATGCAACCAAACGAAATACGAAAACCTGAACCTCGAGTAATCCAGGTCCCATGGTCTGACCACTACATTATTGAATTTGAAATCCACTTACCATCCATAAATGAAAAATCTCAAGCCAACCCAAAAACACAGCAACAGAGAAAGTTCCAAAAATTCAATAGTGAAACATTGGTAGCATCTATATCTTCACATATTGAGTATACCCTCACGGACCTAGATAAGCTGGTGGACTTATGGAACTCAGGGATTGAAGCAGCAGCAAAACCAACCTGGAAAGCCACAAACGCAGCACCAAGAAAAAGAACCGAACCATGGTACTCTCCTACTCTATGCAGAATGAAAAGAGAACTACGAAAATTGGAAAAGAAATGGAGGAGAACACAAACCGAGGAATGCAAGCAAACATACCTAACACTTCTCATGAAATACAAGAATGAGGTCAACCTCGCAAAAAAGGATCACCACACTAACCTACTCAATAAAGCTCTTAATAGACCCAGAGAGCTTTTTGAACTTGTCAAGTCACTTACCAAAACCTCCCAGATCACTGTCAATGCCGACGAAATAAAGGCCCAGATGCTTGCTGACCACTACGCCAAGAAACTACACCCGCAAGTACCCACAATCATCGATCAAAGTATGTCGCTAGTCCTCTCCCCTCGAGAATCCAACTCCGTCTCTCAGGCAGAAGCTGCAGCAGAATGGAATACCTTCCAGCAATTAGGTGAACAACAGATCATAAACATCATAACTAACTTAAACTCCACCACCTCCCCTCTTGACCCATGCCCAGCGGCCTGGATAAAAGCAACTAAGAAAGAAATCGCAAAACCTATCTCTTACATTGTTAACCAGTCACTCCAACAAGGTACCATGCCAACCCACCTCAAGAGATCACTTATAAGACCCATCTTAAAGAACAAATCTCTCAACAAAAGTGACCCTGCATCATATCGCCCGATCTCAAGCATATCATTCTTAGCTAAAACAATCGAAAAGGCGGTTCAGCAGCAGCTGCAGGATCACATCGACGATAGGAAAGCCTTAGATATGCATCAATATGGGTTTCGTCAGCATCACGGAGTAGAAACCCTACTGCTGGCACTCCTTGACAACCTCCTCAGGGGTCTCGAGAACAAAAATGCTATGTTCATACTTATATTTATCGACATCTCAGCTGCATTTGATACAATACATCACAGCACCCTCTTAAACCGTCTTGCGTCCATAGGTATAGCAGGGACCCCCCTAAAATGGTTTGCATCATACATTTCCAACAGGATGTAACAAGTCCAATTCGACGATAAAGCAGATGCCTTCCCCCAAACCCAGAGGATTCCTCAAGGGTCTGCCTTATCGCTCCTATTCAACTTGTACATAAAACCGATCTGCGAGATCTTTCAGAAGCACAACATCAATTACCACATCTATGCTGACGATGTGATGCTGTACACGCAACTTAACATAACACAAACAGATTTTACTCCAATAGAAGAATGCCTTGACTTGCTTCAATCATGGCTCCAACAAAACATGTCAATAAACCACAAGAAAACAGAGGTCATGTTTATCTCCAAGAAAACCAACTTCATCCCGCCCACCACAGTCATCCTAAACAAAAACATATATCATACGAAGCCTGCAATAAAATATCTAGGGGTCCTACTAGACAGCAACCTTAGGATGGATAAACACCTCCGAACAATTAACCGAGCCATTTTTTACAAACTGAAAGTTCTTCAACCACTTCGCAATATCCTCGAAAAATCTGACTTCAGAACTGTTGCACAAGCTCTCATCATCCCTCACCTGGACTACTGCAACGCCATTCTGCAAGGCCTTCCGAAGAACACCCTAAACATCTTGCAAATGGCTCAAAATGTTGCTGCAAGAGTCATCATGGAAAAAAAAGTCACAGATCACATAACACCAGTACTAATGGAACTGCATTGGCTCCCGGTGGCTGCTCGCATCATGTTCAAACTTCTCATAACAACGTTTAAGCTTATCCACAATATCGCACCATCATACCTCGATAACCTAATTAATATTTAACCCCACAACAGGAGCAGAAGAACCATAAACCTCAACGCTCTCTGTGTTCCGAACAGCATAAGAACTGTCAAAGCAGAAACAAGCAATAGGGCATTCACATATGCAGCACTAATCCACTGGAACCAACTCCCACATGAGCTGCGACTCACAAACAACATGAGTGAATTTAGAAGGAAACTCAAAACTCACTTATTTCAGGCCCACTACAACCTGACCTAAATGCCGACACTCTACCTCAACCAAATGTCTTTTGCCTGCCACGCCGGCATTTAAACACCGGTATGTAATCATGTATATTTGTATATATTGGGCCCCACCCACACACCTGCAATCAAATGTATACTTAGATTTGTGTGCCCCAATCAAATGCATATTGGACCCAACTGATTTTCCTGTCTTATGTAAATCATTGCCTAATCGTAATCTATATCTAAAAATCTCTGTATTATACGATACATAATGATTCTGTAAAGTAAACCGCTGCTGATCGTAGGAAGCAGCGGTATACAAATGTTTACTAAATAAAATAAATAAATAAATAAATAGGGAAGGTAGGTCTGAGAAATCACCTAAGGTCTCCTTAAAAAAGAAAAAAATAAGTGAGGCACTTGCCTAAGTGTGGTGGTGGTGAAGGTCCCCCCCCCCCCCCCAGCTCAGGGAAACTTCTGCCCTTCCCCTCCACCAAGCTACTGCATAACTAGTAAAAAACTTGGGGAGAACCATGATTTCCAACATCCAGCAGTCCAGGCTCCCCTAAAGTAGTATAAATGAGGACAGAGGTACTGGACACAAACTACCCAGGCACCTACCACAGGCCTCCTGAAAAAGTTTAGTTCCTATGCACAGGTGCGCTGGCCCTTCCTGCTGTTTCTGCATGCCTCTTTTAAACACCACTCCTACAACAAGAGAACACCTCCACCACAACATTTGGACCAGCTCAACACCAACGGATCACCCGGGTACCACTGCAGCGTCGTATGTAAAGCTCCTCCCCAACTCAGCTCCTGAGGTCCAGCCAGCACCCATAATATGTAAGCACCCACCGGTCCACTCCATTGCTACTCACAGCCTTGCCTCCACTGCTACCCCATCCCCTCCTCATTATTGCTTGCTACCCACTGCTTATGTCGAACTCGCTGCCTGGATACTGCTTACATTGAACTTGCTACCCATTGCTTGTAGGTTACCATGTGCTGCTTGCCTGGCCATTATTGCCTTCATTGCTTGTAGGTTACCATGTGCTGCTTGCCTGTACATTGCTTACATTAAACTTGCTACCCATTACTTACATTGAACTTTGCGGCACAGGCTATAGTCTCCCCACTACCATTGCTTGCATTGTAACCTATACTCCATAGCATACAGTCCCCACTTATAACATACACTGCATAAGGCATAGATATCTTAACCACCTCATTGCTTGTAAGATAACACTGCATAGCCCCCACTACACCTCTATGGCCCCACATCACATTGTCCTTCTCTTCCTCATACTCCCTAACAACCTCCCCTCCCACCAGCACCCTCGCCCCTCTCCCCCCTACGCTCCCTCTACCTTCCTCACTTCTCCCTCCATTCTGTCTTCTTACCTAGCATCTACTCTTGAGCTTCATCACACCCTCCACCTCATATAACCAACCCCCTCTTTAAGGAAACCCTACCCTTGCTTCTGCCGTACCACCTCCACCCTACCCCGTTCTCTACTACTCCTTCTCCTATCAGGCAACATCAACCCCAACCCTGGCCCCCCTCAATTTCGCACTCTAAGAAAAGTTCCTCATGTACCTTATCTAATCTCATCCATATCCCTCTCCTTTCCCCTTCCACCCTCCCTCACTCATGCCCCAATCACTCTTCAAGAGATATCAACCCCAACCCTATCCCCCTTAGAGTTCAATCTCACTCTAAAATAAATAAAATAGATCCTCATGTAACCTATCCAATATCATCAGGACCCCCCTTCATGCCCCCTTCTCCTACCCTCCCTCATGTCCCTCAAGGAGAGTACATTCATCCAGAGACACCCACCCGTGGCCCCTCTAGATCTCTGTACTGCTCTGAATGTAGATCCTCATGTAACGGTCCCCTTAGACCGCTGTTTTACTCTGGAATTAAATCCTCACAATTTGTCCAACTTCATCCATATCCCTCTCCCATTCTCATGTGCCCTATGGAACACCTGCTCAGTCTCTAACAAGCTTCTTTTTACTCACACTCTCTCTCTACTGTGCTACACCTTCTTGCCCTGAGAGCTGGCTCCACCCAGATGATACCGCATCCACTGCCACGGGGCTACCAGTTCACCCACACACCTCAATCCACTGGCCACGGTGGTGGTGTTGGACTTCTACTCTCCCCCTCTTGCCAATTCCAACACCTCCCTTTGCCTCAGTCAAACTCCTCCCTCTTTTGAGGTCCATTCCATTTGCCTCTTCACACCACTTCCCCTCCGAGTAGCTATTATCTATCACCCACCCGACAAATCCAAATCGACCTTCCTCACCGACTTCGACTCCCGGCTTTCCGTCTTTATGGATCCCTCTTCCCCCACTCTTATTCTTGGCGATTTTAACTTCCATCATTGATAACCCCTCCGATCCCCATGCTTTAAAGTTCCTCGCCCTCACCTCCTCGTTTGACCTACAACTGTGCTCCACTACCCCCACTCACCTGCATGGCCACTGCCTTGACCTGATACTCTTCTCTAATTCCTCCCCCTCAAACCTCTGCAACTCAATCCTTCCCTCAGACCATCACCTTTTAACCTTTAATCTTCAGCTTCTGTGGTCTCAACCTCATCCTCTCTCCCCCAACCTATTTAGAAACCTTCATAATATTGATCCCTCGACCCTCTCCACCATTTCCCCATCCCTTTCCTCCATTATGTCCTCCAAATCTGTTGACGAAGCAGTTTCCTCTTATAATGCTGCACTATCCTTGGCTCTTGACACTCTTGCCCCACCCACCCCTCGCCCTGTCAGACGTTCTACCCCCCAGCCATGGCTCTCATCCACAACCTGCTATTTATGCACTTGTGCCCGTTCTGCTGAATGTGCATGGACAAAGTCCCGCTCCCCAGAAGACCTTCTACACTTCAGATTCATGCTTGGATCTTTCCAGTCAGCCATAGCACTCGCCAAATAAGAATACTACATCCATCTGATTAACTACTACCTCTGATCCTCGCTGCCTCTTTAATACTCTCAATTCTGTCCTCAAGGTGCCCCTGCCCCTGCCCTCCCTTTCTGCCCAAACCCTTGCCAACTACTTCCATAAAAACGCACCACAACCAGCACCCCCTTTGAGGCTATTCAGCAAGGCCACGAGGCATACAACAGAAACAGGACAAGATCGAACAGCAAGTCTTCTAGGATCCACCCCTTAAGCAGCATTAGATATGAAAGTAATGACTTAACCAGCTAACTGCTCTTCCCTCTGCTACAGACTGCAAGTATAACCACTGTTGTCTGCTACAATTTAAGATTTTGCTACTAGTATCACCAGTGTTTTGCTACTATTGTTGCCAGTAGTCTGCTACTAGTGTTGCTACTATTGTTGCTATTAGTCTGTTACCAGTGTTGCCAATACCTTGCTGCTATTGTTATCAGTAGTTCTGTGCTATTGCTTACTGCAAGTACTATCTATACAGCACTTAAGACAGCACATCACAAATCTCTCAGTGAGAAGGCCCTGCCAGCTTACACATCCCAAAGAAATCCTACAACTCATAGGAAACTCTGAACCAGACCAACAAGTCAATATCCATCATGGCCTTATCCAGTTTATACCTCCTTAGCATTTCTCTCCTCTACACTATCTTCCGCCTCCACCTATAACCCAATCCCAATAGTACAAACTTAAGATAGGAGACAACACAGCAACACACACCATACACTGACAGACCCCCCCCCCCCAAAAAAAAAGAAACCCCTCACTCATACCTAATTCACATACCACTCCAGCACACCACAAAACACAAGGAGGTGCAGAACCTAAAACCACGCAACCTAAAATGCGCACTCAAATTCCCGGTCAATCTGTAAAAAGTGGCAGCTAGATTTCAAAGCACACATCAGCAACACCGTCAAGCAGATCCACCATAAAATACAAACATTGAGACATCTCTGACCTCTACTGCAACCAGGCGATTTCAGGACAGTATTTCAGGCACTTGTGACCCCCCACTTTGACTATGCCAATACGATTCTTCATGGCCTACCCAAGTGCTCATTAAGTCCACTACAACTAGCTATGAATACCGCAGCTCGCTTCCTCCATGGAGCCTCCAAATGAGACCATATCACCCAGATTCTAAAGGAATTGCACTGTAAGCTTGGACGAGCATGACTAACGAGCAGGGACTGTCTCTGTATGTTTACCTGTACAGCGCTGCGTGCGTGGCGCTATATAAGTGCTAAATAGTAGCAGTAGTAGTAGCCTGCTCAGCCATAGCAGCTGGGAATCACCCCAAAGCTGTTGGAACTTGACACTTGCTCCTTCTCCCAAATAGCTTTAATCACACTAGCCCCCAATAATCTGCTCAAGAGGATGCCAACTGGGGAAGAATAGAGGGTGAGGGAACCAAGACAGGCCAGGAAGCACACCCAGAAGGGCTAATCCTAGATACCAAGGTGACTTCCCCACCTTGCTCAGCTAGATTGCAAAACACAGGAACCTTGAAGCAGCCACTGTGGCATACTGCCACAGCAGCAGTCCTGGGAGCAGTTTCTGGAGCTAGAGTACTGGTCTCAATCAGGTGTAACCAGTCCTGAGACTTCTGCCTTAGGAGACCTCACTACACTAGTCCAGCATGCATCCAACATCTACTGGATCAAGAATACTGGAAACTGCCTGCTCTGCTCAACTCCTTTCTGCAACAATGTTACTGTAAAGTTGTGGTCCTCTTTCTTAATCTACCAACAGGGTGTGAAAAAATCATGCTTCTAGGCTGGTCTGGCAGCATGATTAAGCATTTTTTGTTTTTTCAATTCTTGAGCCATGCCTCTCAAACCAGAGTTAGAACTAGAAATGCAATATGTTTACTGATCAAACAGATTAAGTATTTCAATGGGTGGGGGGAGGAGATACCAGGATAGCAACCCAGAAAGTCTCTTATGGTGGTCTTCCCGCATACATACACTTTTTGCTTTTTCTTGGGAGGATACGAGTCACCACTTCCAGATGAGACACTGCATCTCAGCCCAAATCTTTGCATGTTTTTTCCTCTCCTTTTCCATCAGTCACCTGGATCTTCTGAGATAAGATTGTAAGTTTGTTATAAACTTCTTGAAAAAAGTCACCTAAAAAATACTTCAAACACTGAGTATGCTACATGACAGAACAAAGCAAATCTGCTTACCTTTTCCCCTGTACTACAGCAAATGCCCCAAAAGCAGAAACACACTTTGGATGTGGCTGGTTCTAGTTTTGTCTTGCACAAATTCAGTAATGGTCTTCTCGCTCAGAGCCAAATCCAGTACTCCTAAAGTCCAACACTCTGAATCAAATGTGGAAAGTGATAAAAATCACACTACTTCAACAATCTATTCTGTGATACTCCGTGATATTCATAAATAAAACTACCCGTAGTGGTTGTTAACAGGTCTCAGATCAGGGGCTGTAAAAGCAATAGCTTATAGCTTAGATTTTTGAAATAAGCCCTGTTCGCATCACCGACCTTTTACCACCACCACCTACGGGATATGTGTTTAAATAAATACTTAAATAATTAAAGATTCGCTTAGCTTGTTAGCGTCTACTGTAAGGCTGTATCCCCAACGCCATCAGCCGCGCTTAGTTTGCGTTTCACCGGCAACGGTTTCTTCAGGGGGTCGCCTCAGCCATGCTAAAACAGAAAGTGATTATAGAAGTTTATTGGGTTCTCACTTCCAAAATAGTAATAACTGAGAATAAAACTTTCCGACTATCCACAAATATTGATAAGATGTTATTTCTGTTTCTTACCGCACTAGAACCAAACTCATCTCCACCAGTGTGTTCAATCTTTCCGACAAGTCTTTGTAACTAGTCTATAGGTGGTGAAGACGCCGCGCATGCGGAACTGCTATTTATGGTGGAGTACGGGTGCTTTAAATGCAAATTGATTAGAGACAATGTTCCCATTTGATTCTGCTGTTTAATCCTCGGGGAATTACTGAATCCAATCGATAGATCCAACGTTGTTCTAGTATAATCAACCTCTGTGCTCGTGATGAATCCTGGGCTCTCCATGGGACATGATCTATACAAAAACATCTGAGGTTATCAAAAGAATGTTGTAATGTCAGACAATGGTCAACCAGTGGTGCTTCCCGAGTTTTACATTTAATTCTACTCGTGTTCATTCATTCTTACTTGCAGGGTTCTGATGGCCTTTCCAACATAAAGAAGCTCCCAAGGGCATAATATGCCATAAACTACAAAAGTAGATTTACAGATGGTGAAATGTCGCAATTTATAGGTCTTATCATGGTATGTGAAAGCCGTCAATTCTGTTGTAATAGGACAGATATTACATTGTCCACATTTATTATGGCCAGTCGCAACAGGTCCACCTGCTTGTAAAAGGGGCAGTAATATGGTAGGACTTAATATTTCTTTAAGGTTTCTATGTCGTTGCCAGACACATCTAACAGTCTTATCCTCCAACCCAGGTACACTGGCCAACACATTGGCATGGCGCTTGATGATTTTCTTCAATTGTGTTGCCATAGGGGAGTACCGTGTAATGAAATTGATATTAGTATCAGAAAACAGATTAGAATCCGATGGTTGACATGGATGCAGCAATAGATGTCGATGGCAATAGAGAGCCCGTTTATAAGCTTTATTAATGACCATACTTGGGTATCCCCTTGCAGCAAAATTCTGTTTCAACTGTTTTGACTGATGTTTAAAATCCAAAGTTTCAGTGCAATTGCGCCGATAGCGCATGAACTGTGATATAGGTTTTTTCCTCTCCTTTTCCATCAGTCGCCTGGATCTTCTGAGATAAGATTGTAAGTTTGTTATAAACTTCTTGAAAAAGTCACCTAAAAAATACTTCCAACACTGAGTATGCTACATGACAGAACGAAGCAAATCTGCTTACCTTCTCCCCTGTACTACAGCAGATGCCCCAAAAGCAGAAAACACTTTGGATGTGGCTGGTTCTAGTTTTGTCCTGTCAGCATCACCATTCTTGTCTAAAAAAAGCAGAAGCAGATGGGAGACCATTATTGAGATTTGCAATTATGGCAGGAGTAAAAACCCTGCGAACATGTTTTAGATTTAAAGAGACTAAACAAATGCAGCTCAACATGAAGATAGCGTAGTTACTCACCTGTAACAGGTGTTCTCCAGGGACAGCAGAAATTCAGTCCTCACATATGGGTGATGTTGGCACCGACTGAGTCAGCATGGAGCATTTCCCCAGCTTTCAAAGAAAGGCTTTGGGAATGCTACCACATGCGTGGTCCCCTTCCTTCAAGGGTGCCATCTTGCTCAGTCAGATGACATAGCTTAGGCAAAAGAAAAAGGTAAAGGAGGCAACTCCAAGGGGAGGAAAGAGGGTTCTGAGGACAGATTCCTGCTGTCCCTAGAGAACACCTGTTGCAGGTAAATGAGTAACTACACTTTCTAGCATTTGCATACAAGCATTTTAGAGATTTTTATTCACATTAATCTGGCTATCGGTAGGCAGGGGTAATTTGGAATCTTTAAGCTCTTTCTGCTCTGTACTCAAGGACATTTGGGCTACTTTTGTCTTTATTGGAATCTGTCGATATGCCCCAACTTCATTTTTTTAGTAGTATCCATCAAGGATACATTGTCGGCTCTCCCCTATTATCTAGTTTAAAAGCAGCTCTATTCCTTTTTAAAGGTTAATGCCAGCAGCCTGGTTCCATCCTGGTTAAGGTGAAGCCCATATCTGCGGAAGAGCCCCTCCTTTACCTCAGAATGTTCCCCTGTTCCTAATGTAGGTGGGTTCTTACCTACAAAGCATCCCTAATAATTACCAAGATTGCCTGGGCACATGGGACTCGTACACCAGGAAGGAAAAGCAAAAAAAACAACAACTCAGATCAGTTACTTGTCAGCAAAAATTCTGTTTTTATTTAGTACAAGCAAACTCCATAAGCACAGGAAAAAATGATAATTACACTTACCTGGTAATTGTAGTTCCTTGAGTGATGACAGTTCAGTCCTCTACCTCTGGGTTGTCAATCTCCTCCTGCAGCTAGGAGACCGGTATGTCAGAATGACGACATCACTGGATATAGTCTGCTGCACTCCCACTTGCATCCCAGTGTAAACTATAAGAAAGCAGACTCAAAGGAGCAACAAATAAGTAGCTAAACATAACATCTGCACTATAAGTAATCCACCCCCTCTGACAAGGCCTTCTTACCACCTGCCCTGCCATCGAGAAGGGTACCAACAAAGGAATTGAAGGAATCCAAACTCACCTGTAACACTCTTCTGCTAGGCACCAAACCTGGAACCTCCTAGAAACATCCGGGCGGGAAGGAGGACTGAACTGTCGTCACTCAAGGAACTACAATTACCAGGTAAGTGTAATCATCATTTCCTTATCATTCCTCCAGTTCAGTCCTCTACCTCTGGGAAGTACCAGAGCAGTAATCAATGGGAGGGACCCTTCCAGCCGGCAGACAAGACAGCCAAGCCGAAACGAGCATCCAAAGCCACATCCCGTCGGTAATGTTTGCTGAATGTAAGCAGAGACGATCAAGTCGCCACCCTACAAATGTCCCCCGGGGGGACCAAGCTATGCTCTGCCCAAGACGATGCTTGCGCCCTGGTGGAATGTGCTCTCAGTCCCATAGGCACAACATGACCCTGAAGTAAATAAGCGGACGCAATCGCTTCTTTAAGCCAGTGGGCGATGGACACCTTAGCCGCCACCTCGCCCTTGCAAACTCCACCGTACAGAACAAACAACTGCTCAGACCTATGGAAGGGCTCCATGGCCCTCAAATACTGACGCAAGGCTCTCTTCAAGTCGAGACGCCAAAGACCGCGATCCGAGATGCAGCCCCCCAAAGACCCCAGAATGGGCAAACACACTGCCTGGTTCACATGAAAGGGAAACACCACCTTAGGCAGAAAGGACGGGACCGGACGCAAGACCACCTTTTCTCTAGTAAAAGACAGGAAGGGTTCCCGGCACGACAACGCCTGCAGTTCCGAAACCCTCCACGCGGAACAAATCGCCACCAGGAACACTGTCTTGAGCGTCAAATCTTTCACGGATGCACAACGCAAGGGCTCAAAGGGGGGCTCGGCCAGAGCCGTGAGAACGCTGCAAGGAGACTGGTTACACTGGGATGCAAGTGGGAGTGCAGCAGGCTATATCCAGTGATGTCATCATTCTGACATACCAGTCTCCTAGCTGCAGGAGGAGATTGACAACCCAGAGGTAGAGGACTGAACTGGAGGAACGATAAGGAAAGATCTGTTTTAGAGATCTGAGGGTGAGCAACATTCTCCCTCCCATTGGGGAGAGAGAAGGCCGCTCCCTCAAGCTCTCTGGCTTGCCTTCTTATATATCCTTCTCTGTAGCAACTCCTGCACCGAGTCTTGTTCCGTGTGCACAAATAGTTGTAAAGCCATTTACAAAAAACAAAACAAAACTTAGAGCCTTCTGCAAAAAAGTCAGAGTGCTGCTTGCAGAGCTAAGGCTCCCCCCCTTGGGACCCCCCCCCCCACCTTTCCCATGATTATGTCTTAGGGCCTGCAGCTGTACTCCAAGGTCTTTGCTTATCTGTGCTGTGGAGTGTCTCTCTTCTGCATTCCTTGGGGCCCGCTTATGGTCTTCTACTTCCCGGCACTAATCGCATTCTTTCTTCAGGGCTAGAGAATTTGTTAATTTTTCTGGCGTGGCCTGTATTTGCTTCTGGGCCTAACTCTGCATACTTCTATCCAGAGTAAAGTTTTCCAGACTGCACTAGGCCATAGACACTTTCTTGTAGCATATACTTTCCTGGATAGCCCACATGCTGTCTTCTTGTGCCATTCATACAGGGTGCCTGTGCCAGCCACAGGCGGCAGAATTACAGTCACAGAAACAGATGAAGCAGATCTGAGCAGAATGATCCCTAAGCCAAAATATCCCAACACTAACAAATCCAAAACCCTCATCCTTGCACCATAGTCTCCATCCACGCATTGAGACTCTGGAGATCTGCCTGCCTTTTGGGTCCTGCACATGCAATAAGAAGAATTTGCGAAGTCTACCCTGGAAGTTCTGGATTTCAACTTCCTACCTAAAAGCCTAAATTTAGCCTCCAGAACACCCTACCATATTTTCTTATGTCACTGGTACCGACATGTACCAAGACAGATTCCTCCCCAGCACTAAGACCTTGTCTAGGTGGCACGTAAGGTCTGCTACCTTTGCACCAGGCAGGCATGTTACCAGGCGATCCTCACGTCCACCAGCCACCCAGCTATCTACATGCCTAATGATTGAATCACCAACTATAACGGCTGTCCTAACCCTTCCCTCATGGGCACATGGCCCTGGAGAAACTTCCTTGGTGCGAGAGGGTTTTACATCACCTGGAGGACAGGTCCTAGCTACAGGATCACTTTCTGCCACACCAGAGTGATGCTCTGTCACGTGACCTCTCTTCATGGCAACAGGGATGCTGCCAGACTGGAGGTGGGACTTCAGGACTATCTCTCTGTAGGTCTCGTCTATGTACCTCTGTCCTCCAAATCTGCTACTTTAGCCTCCAGAGATGGGACTCGTTCCTTGAGAGCAAAGTGCTCCTTACACCTATTGCACACGTCTTAAGACCCCTCACCAACTGGGAGAAAATCATACATGTGACTCAATGCAAAAGACTGGAAACCCCCCCCCCTCCCCCACCCCTGGACTGTCTGCATCTTAGTTTTAAGGTTGTGTTTAGATATTTAAGTTCTTTACTTACTAAGGGTTGTTGGAGATACTTATACTAAAAGAACTATACCTAATACGTTTAATGTACTTTGGTCACCTGAAGCTTAATTAATCTCAGGTCCTTAATGTATGTCTGATGAGGACAAACAGCTGCACCTGAGTGTGAATATGGCACCTCCTTTCCTTTGAGAGGTTTATGCACCTATAAAGCTAGAATTATCACACGGGTGGATGGGTGTTGGGGAGGGAGGGGAAAAAGACTTATTAAAAGCTGGCTGCTACATAATACTGTGTCCTGTGCTTCTAAGGTAATCTGTGACCAATTTCCAGGGGGAGTCCCACAGCCCTTGCTTGGCTAGAGGGAGTCTTGGGTTCTTAATTTAACCAGAAAGCTCTCTTCTGTGTTTGTAAATTTAAACTGAAAGCTCTTTGCTGCTACTAGGCCCCGACTAATTTAACAAAATATACTGGGTTCACAGATTAATCAGCTTTAATCTAAAGAATTCCTTTTTCCAAGATTTAGAAAATATTCCCAGAATTAAATACTTACAATTGCAGATCTCTCCAGAAGTAGCAGTCCCCTTGAAGAGGCTCACAGACCCAATTCTATGCTTGGCATAGCAAAGATAGCATCCTTTAGGACCTGGGATGCACAAAGTGCATGCTCTGGCACGTTATTGCAATCAGACATTATAGAAACCACCTGGTGGCAAAACCAGGTCACAGCTGCTGCAGAGAACATTACATGTGTAAGTGGGTGACAGCCCTGCTTGGAGCCTTACATGTGTATATGGTGACAGGCCTTTACCAATGCACAGCGGCAAACAATCCAGAACCTCTGCCAAAGTCACTCACCAGGCCAGATGGCAAACAATGTGAAACTAAAGAGGTTGGCCAGCCCTCCATGACTGGCTGCGAGAAATAAGCACTAACAAACTGACTTGCTCTTATCCCCAGGGAGCCCAGGACAGAGAAGAGCCACCAAAATAGTAAAGGAGATGGAAGGATACGCCTATGAAGGCAGGCTAAAAAGGTTAGGGCTCTTTAACCTGGAAAAGAGACGGCTGAGGGGAGATATGATAAAATGAATGGAGTGGAATGGGTAAACGTAGATCGATTGTTTACGTTATCAGAATATAGAAAGACTAGGGGACATGCAATGAAGCTACAGGGTAAACTATTTAAGACTAATAAGAGAAAATATTTTCTCACTCAACCTGTAATCAAACTCTGGAATTTGTTACCGGAGGATGTAGTAAAGGCTGTTAGTGTAGCTGGGTTTAAAGAAAGGTTTGGACAAGGTTTCTGGAGAAAGGTCCATAAACCATTATTAATAAGGGACCCAGGATATCAATGCTTGACCCAGTACAAGCATTGTGGAACCTGTGTCTTTTGGGGAAACTGCTAGGTACGCATGACCTAGATTGACCACTGTTGTTAACAGGATACTGGGCTTGATGTACCTTGGTCTGACCCAGTATGGCATCTCTTATGTTCTTATGACAGACAAGCGGTGCTGGGCTTCAGGTCACCCCCATTTGCTCAAGCCTTCCTGCACATACCTTCCTCTTGCTTCTGTTTAGAGGCTATTGGGAGGGGGGAAGGAAGCAGGAACACAGAGAGACATGAAGACAAGGATCTTGATCTGGAAGCTCAAGCAATCTATAAAATACTGATGGGTATCAGGAGATTTCCACCGCCAAGCTCCACTTGAGAGGTACCCCTAAGGATGGCTGCCTAGAAGCCAACACTAGTCCAGAACCAAGTTGCACCAGTCCAGTATCCACCATTTATTTTATTTATTTATTTAACAGATTTTTTATATACCGCAACCTTCCGAGGAATAGGTGCGGTTTACATATAACAGTTAAAGGAAACAGAGGCATTTCTGTTTTTTACATTGAACGGTACCATTTCTGTTTTTTACAATGAATGATAGCATGAACTATGTGCAATTAACATTTGAGCATTTATCTTTTAAACATTTTCCAGTATTTCTGCTGGAGGCAGAAATACTGAAGTATACCCTTAGCTGCACCATCTCAAACAGTAGTGATATCACTGGAAGTTTCTAGTTCTGTCTACATCTGCTGTTAGTGGGACAACCCATTTGTCTGGAGTGGTCTAGCAGGTCAATCTGGAATAAAGTGCACATTGCCACTGTGCCCCTAGAAATAGGCATGGGTGCTGCAGCAGGTAGTGCGTACTATCAGTTAGTAAACATGGCCCTAGATGGAGACATTTTACTTACTGTTAATTTCCTTTCCTGGTTCCTGATAGACCAGTCCAGACAAGTTGTGTCCCCCTGTCAGATGAGAAAAAAAAATTCTAGAAGCTTAGTGACACCCTTAATAGATAATCTTGTACCTCTAGGGGTCAGCTTCAGTATAGTCATATCAGAGTGGCTTCAAGTAGCCTTGAAGAACCAGCCAGGACAAAACAAACCAGGAAAAAAACTACGGAGGCACACTTTGCAAAAAACTCCTCAACTTTTATAAAAGTCTAGTTCCTATGCACAGGTGCGCTGGCCCTTCCTGCTGTTTCTGCATGCCTCTTTTTTTTTTTAAATTCTTTATTTATGCAATTTACACAACACAACAAAACGACACACAACACCTACAACAATATTCCACCTACTATGCATAGACCCCCCCCCCCCCCTTAGCTCTTTGAGGAATCTGTCTGATAAAACCTAGGCACCAGAAACATGTTTCCCCATTACCATCCTGAAGTATCATGAACCAAACAGGGTGCCCACTAATATACTTTTGCCCGTGAAACATACTCATCCAAAAGTGCCCATTTCTCATACCCGTTAGCCATCCTAGCAAATAATTTCTCATAACTAGCACATTGGGCAAGCACAGTTACTTACCTGTAACAGGTGATCTCTGGGAACAGCAGGAATAGTCCTCACATATGGGTACATTGGAACCAACGGAGCCTGCGCGGGAAAGCTCCCCAGCTTCCCAGAAGGAAAGCTTTTGGGGCTTCCCACAGCGCATGCGCGCTGCCTTCCCGCCTTCCTGACCAACTCTCCTCAGTTCGAGTTTAAAGCTGAGACAATAGAGAGAGGAAAGGAAAGAGAAAGAGATACAACTCCTAGGGGAGGTGGGTGGGTTGTGAGGACTATTCCTGCTGTTCCCAGAGATCACCTGTTACAGATAAGTAACTGTGCTATCTCCAGGAACAAGCAGGAATGAGTCCTCACATATGGGGACTCCCTAGCTGAGATGCCTGGGAGATCCCCTTCCAAGGTTCTTCATCTTCCGATGGATCTCAGGCATCCATTAAGGGAAGGTGGGAGGAGTTGTTTAAGAATGGAACAGGTGTTTGAGGACAGCCTGACCAAATAAGGCATCCCGGCGGGAGTCCTTATCCAAGCAGTAATGGGCTGTGAAGGTATGAACCGAGGCCCAGGTGGCTGCTCGACAGATCTGATCTATGGATACAGAGTGAAGATGAGCCATAGAAGTGGCCATGGCTCTCACATTGTGAGCTGTGACATGGCCCTCCAGAGATATGTTTTTACTCTGGTAAGCAAAAGAAATACACTGAGCAATCCAATTGGAAAGTGTTCTTTTTGAGACTGGAAGTCCCAAATGAGAAGGATCGAAAGCAACAAAAAGTTGGGAAGACTTTCGATGTGGCTGAGTCCTGTGGAGGTAAAAGGCAAGAGCTCTTTTACAATCTAGAGTATGAAGGTTCCGCTCTGCACTGGATGCATGAGGAGCTGGAAAAAAGATAGGTAGATATACCTCTTGATTAAGATGAAAAGGTGAAACCACTTTAGGCATAAAGTGTGGATTTGTCCTAAGGACTACCTTATCATGATGGAACCTTTGTATAAGGCGGATTAGCCACTAAGGCTTGCAGTTCACTGATGCGGCGAGCTGAAGTGACTGCAATGAGGAAAATAACCTTCCAGGAAAGAAATTTCAAGGAGGTAGAGACTAAAGGTTCAAAAGGTGGCTTCATAAGCTGACCGAGAACCAAATTTAAGTCTCATGCCACCGGAGGAGGCCTAATGGGAGGTTTAGTTAGAGTTAGGCCTCTCATGAATCTTGCAATAAGAGGATGAGAGGAAATAGGTTGTCCATTGAGAGGCTTAAGAGATGCTGCAATAGCACTCAAATGGACCCTTACTGAATTCGTTTTAAGGCCTGCATTGGATAGATGCAGGAGATATTCCAAAAGAGAATTCACAGGAAGTGCCAGAGGGTCAAGAGCCTTCTGGGCACACCAAATGGAAAACCTCTTCCATTTAAAAGCATAGGAACGTCTTGTGGAAGGTTTCCTGGAAGCATGGAGGATATCCTTCACCTGTTGCGAGATATCTAAGTCTTGAAGGTCTAGGCCTTCAGCAACCATGCTCTGAGGTGAAGGGATTTGGGGTTTGGGTGCCACAAAGTCCCTTACTCCTGAGACAGAAGGTCTGGAGCAGCTCCCAGGTCCAGGGAGGGTCCCTGGGAGAGATGCAGAAGTAGAGGGAACCACACTTGGCGTGGCCAGCGTGGAACTATGAGGATCATAGATCCGTGATCCCTCTGCAGTTTGAACAGAGTCTTGGGAATCAAAGGAATGGGTGGAAAGGCATACAAGAGGCCCTGACCCCAATGAAGGAGGAAGGCATCCTTGGCCTGAACCCCCTGACACAGAGTTCTGGAACAGAACCGGGGAAGTTTGGCATTCCACGGACTTGCAAAGAGGTCTATGTCCGGGGTTCCCCATTTCTGGAAGATTCTGAGTACCTGATCCATGTGCAGGGACCATTTGTGTGGAAGCAGAACTCGGCTGAGTCTGTCTGCCCAAGAGTTTTGAATTCCTGGGAGATATACTGCCAGGAGATGGATTTGATGCTCTATGGCGAAGGCCCACAGTCTGAGAGCTTCGTTGCAAAGTGACAGAGAGCCAGTCCCTCCCTGTTTGTTTACGTAGAACATGGCTACTTGATTGTCGGTATGAACAAGAACTGTCATGTTGTAGAGGAGGGTATGAAAGACCTTGAGAGCAAGGAAAATTGCTCGAAGCTCCAGAAGGTTGATATGAAGGGCGGTCTCCTGTGGAGACCAAAGGCCTTGAGTGGAAAGGTCTTGAAGATGAGCTCCCCAGCCTGTCTGGGAGGCATCTGTAGTGAGGGTTGCTTGGGGTAGTAGCGGTTGGAAGGGGGACCCCAGCAACAGATTTTGAGTGGACATCCACCACTGGAGAGACCAAAAGAGACGTTTGGATGTTTCTATTTGGTCGGAGAGAGCTCCTGATTCTTGGGTCCACTGGGTGGACAGAGTCCATTGAGCTGCTCTCATATGCAGGCGAGCATAAGGCACCACATGAACTGTGGATGCCATGTGGCCTAGCAGTTGTAACATCTCTCGGGCAGTCAAGTGGCTTCTGGACTGAATCTGAGAGGCCAGGTGCACTAGCCGGTGGCAACGTGCCTGGGGAAGATAGGCCCTTGCTGTGGTGGTATCTAGCCAGGCCCCTATGAATTCTAGGGATTGAGTAGGGGTGAGTTGAGACTTTGGCAGATTGATGACAAGTCCCAGATACTGCAGAATGCAGATGGTGTGGTCCAGGGAAGTCTGAGCCTGAGACTGAGATGGAGCTCGGATGAGCCAGTCATCCAGGTATGGGAAGACAAAGATTCCCTGAGTGCGTAGAAATGCAGCAACTACTGACATGCATTTTGTGAACACTCTTGGAGCAGAGGCTAGACCGAAGGGGAGTACTCTGTACTGGAAATGTTTTCCCTGGAACAGAAACCGAAGGAATTTTCTGTGGGATGGGTGGATGAGTATATGTGTGTACGCATCCTTTAGGTCTAGAAGAACAAAGCCAGTCCTGACTCTGTAGGTATGGAAGGAGAGTACTCAGAGAGAGCATTTTGAATTTCTCCTTGCATAGAAATTTGTTTAATTCTCTCAGATCTAGGATGGGTCTGTGCCCCCCCTGTTTTCTTTGGTATGAGAAAATAGGGGGAGTAGAACCCTGAGCCCTGTTGAAGAAGAGGAACCTGTTCTATTGCCCCTTGGGCAAGCAGGATGTTCACTTCCTGCTCCAACAGGGGTAGAAGAGATGGGGGAGAGATGAAATGTCTCACCCTGGGATAGAGAGGAAGGCTGGAAAAATGCAGTTTGTAGCCCTCTCTGATGATAGAGAGGGTCCACTGCTCTGATGTGATTTGTTCCCATCTGGGAGCAAAATGAGTCAGCCTTCCTGGAATGGTGAGAGGCTCTGGTTGTTGCAGAGCCAGAAAGGGTATGTTCTCTAGAAGTAAGTCAAAAACCCTGAGGGGGTTGGGACTGTTGAAGTGTAGCAGCCCCTGCAGTTTTTGTTCTGGCCTGTTTAGCTTGCTGACGCTTAGGAGCAAAGCGAACCTGAGAAGATGATTGGCCAGCATTGGTACCAAATCTTGTCTTTTTGTAGAAAGATTTCTTAAAGTACTTTTTCTTGGCAGGGATAGAAGTAGACTTAGAAAGTCTATCTAAAGCAGCATTCTCTGCATCCAATTGAGTGGCTTGGATTTGCCACTCTTTGCCAAACAGATTTTCACCTGTGCAAGGTAAATTGCCGAGGCCATCTTGTACCCAGGACTCCAGGTCAGAGGCCTGGAGCCAAGCAATTCGGCGAGCAGCTATAGCTATGCCAGATGCTCTGCTAGCACCCTCAAAGGAGTCAAAGGCAGCCCTATTGGAGAACTTTGACACATCTTGGGTATGCTTTAAAAGAAGCAGGAATTCCTCTTGTCTATCCTCTGGGATAAAGGGGAGAAAAGCTCGTATCTTAAGAGCAAGCTCTTTCAGAAACATGCCCATATAGAGACTATATGAGTTGATTCTGGCAATAAGCATACTAGCCTGAAAGATTTTCCTGCCAAAAGCATCCAGAGTCCTACATTCTCTTCCTGGAGGGGTAGAAGCGTGCCTTTTGGTACTCTTTATCTTTTTCATAGCAGACGTCACCACAATGGAATGGTGAGGAAGCTGTGTTTTCTGAAATCCAGGAGAAGGAGGGACCCGATACATGGTGTCCAACCGACGAGAATGTGGAGATAGAATAAGAGAAGCCTCCCATAAATCCATCATGTGTTCTTGGAGAATATCATGAATGGGTAAGGTGACTGCCTCTTTGGGAACCTTAGAGTATCCTAAAATGTCTAATTTTTTTGCTCTAGGTTCTTTTTCAGAGGATACTGTAATTGAGAGTCCTTTGGCTACTTCAAGAATGAAGTCCTGAAAGGACAAATCCTCTGGAGGAGACATTCTCCTCTTCGGGGAAGAGGGCTCCTCAGGAAGAATCAGGGATGCTTCATCAGAATCATCTGAGGTATCGCCATCCTCAGAAGACTCAAAGTATCGCTTATTTGCTTCCAAAGACCGATACGCGTACCGGCCGGTATCGACATCGGGCGTACCGGAAACCGGGTCGGTATCGAGAAAGTCTCCGGAACCGGGGACCGGAACCGTCATTCTACGAGAAGTAGATGCTCTGGGAACCGGTATCGGTTGTGGTACCGGAACCGGGGTCGGAACCAATGGTTGCGGTACCGAGGACATTGCAGCGTTAATGAAAGCCATTATGGCCTGCTGCATGGTTTGTACAGTAGTACCCATAGATGCCACGACTGCCTGGATGTCGGTACCGGTTTGAGCCGGTACCCCAGAGCAGTCTAACAGGTGATCGGTCGAGGCCGTGCCATCGATGTCAACCTGTAACCCCATAGGAAGAGCTTTGGAAGCCGGAGCTTCCCGCCGGGGTTGTTTGGCTGGGGCAGGGTCCTCTGGGTTGAACCCAAGAGCCTCTCGCTGCTTAGAGGGAGATTTGCCCTTTGAGGACCTGCCTGAAACATGTTTGGTTACCTGAGATCCATCCGGAGAGGAAGACCTGGAGGATGTGGATGCTGGATTATCTGTAGAAAACAGCATATGGAATTTAGCTGCTCGGTTCTGTAAGCCACGTTTGGACATCAGAGAGCAGGAAGGACAATCCGAAATAGAATGGTCAGGTCCCAAACATTTAAGACACCATTCATGGGTGTCTGTGACTGAAATAGTACTAGAACACTTGGTGCATTTTTTTGAAACCAGAAGCTGGCTTCTCCATGGGGGAGAATTTGTGCAGGCCTGCAGGCCTCACAAGAAAACACACCAAGTGAAGAGAAAAAAAGATAATAAATTTTTTTTTTTTTTTTTTTTGAAATAAAAGAAAAAAGACCGGCGGTACCGGTTCGGAATCGGGGAAGGCAGACACACGGCCAAAGAAACAAATTAAAATAACAACTTCTTCAGCGGTGACAGGAACACGACCTGCTGGCTCCGCGGAAAAAGAGAAACTGAGGAGAGTTGGTCAGGAAGGCGGGAAGGCAGCGCGCATGCGCTGTGGGAAGCCCCAAAAGCTTTCCTTCTGGGAAGCTGGGGAGCTTTCCCGCGCAGGCTCTGTCGGTTCCGACGTACCCATATGTGAGGACTCATTCCTGCTTGTTCCTGGAGATACCATATTCCACCACAAATCACCATTCAAGTGAGAGGGCACTTTCCAGTTAGTAAAAATGAGCTTTAGAGCCACCGCCATCATAAAGTTGAACAGGAAAAAATGGTTCCTGTCCAAGCCCAAACTCCGCTCTGCAGATCTCAAACATACAATCTGCCATGTGAGTTGAGCAGTAAATCCCAATATACGCTGAATTTTCCCCCCACACCACCTTCCAAAACTTCTGGAAAGCAGGGCAATCGAATACCATGTGCTGGAAAGTCCCCAACCCAACCTGGCATGACCAACATTTCCCATCTGATTTCTTATCCCATTTAGACATTTTGACAGGAGTTATATAAGCACGATGGAGGAAAAAGAACATTGATTGAGTGATCGCCGCAGACCTGGATACCCGAGTTATTGGACCCCACAAAAGTTTCCAGTCCTTCTCAACAAGGGAAGACCCCCACTCCGAGTTCCAATTTTTGGACAAACCTAAGGGATTCACAGAGGATAAATCTCTGATGTATGCATACAACCCTGATGCAGCTCCCGGTTTCTCACCCAAGCTCCTGACTGTTTCAAAGCTAATATCCATCTCCGGTAGGCCCATCAATGCAACTGATACACCTTTTATTAAATGCTTCAGCTGGATCCACTGAAAATATGCAGAAGAGGGAAGAGAAAACTCCTGCTGAAGCTCCTGAAAATCTTTCCACCCCTGTGCTCGCAAAAGTTGCCCGAGCGACCAGATACCGCACTCCTGCCAACGTTTCCAAGCAAACATCTTTCCATTGATTTTGAAACCCGGATTCCACCAAAGGGGAAGTCAGTTAGAAAGGATGCCCCGCCCACCGGCCATTTGTACAAGTGACAAATAGGCTACTTGGGTAGCAGCAATCGGACCACTCACCAAAGTCTCCTCGGGATGCTTCATGCCAAGGAGCCTGTCGAGAGGGCAGGGAGCCACAATTTTACTCTCCACCTCAACCCATCGGGGAACCATCGTTAGCGAGTCGTCCCGCAACCACATCGCCCCCTGTTTTTAACAAAAACGCATGGTGATACCACCTAAAATCTGGGAAATGGACCCCTCCTCTATCCTTAGACGCCTTGAGCTTCCTCAGAGCTATCCTCGGTTGAGCATTGCCCCAAAGGAACTGAGAAAAAGCCCTCTCAAGTTCAGCAAACAGACTTACCGGGATTTTATACGGCAGCATCCCCAAAACATAATTCACTCTAGGCATTAAAGTCATTTTAATGGCCTCCAAACGGCCCCACCATGTTAAATGCAAAGGAGCCCAAGTTACCGCAGTTCTCTTAATCACATTCAACAATTCCTTAATATTACTTTGAACAGTGGCTGCGGCACACGCACAAAATTGAACCCCTAGATACTTGACGCTACCAGCCTTCCACCGAAAAGGAAAATCCACCATCATGGCCGAGGACGCCCGAGAATTCAATGGGAATGCCACAGACTTAGCCCAATTAATTTTATATCCAGACAATTTAGAATACGACTCGATCAAATCCAAGATCGTGGGGACTTCGACCGGCTGCGCGAATAATAAGAGATCGTCCGCATAGGCGGATAACTTAACTTGCGAATCCTCGATTACAACTCCCTTTATATGGTTATGCTGTCTAAGAGCAATTGCAAGTGGCTCCAAGGCTAAATCGAATAATACTGGAGAGAGGGGACATCCTTGACGGGTTCCTCTCTGCAAAGAGAAGAGCTGCGACAGGCTACCATTGGCCAGTATCCTGGCGCTGGGATTTGAATATAAAACCTGAACCATTTGGATAAACCGGGGGCCCAAACCAAACCACCTTAGCACCTCAAACAAAAAAGACCATTCTAGCCTATTGAACGCACCACCTATTGAGAGCACCATCTTCTTTCCCTGTTCAGGGAATCGAGCACCGCCCGGCCAGCCGGCTCTCCCGAGCAGCACCTCCAGCCCATTCGGGGCTGTGGGAGGGGGAGGAGCAGCAGGCCGGCACAAAAGCGATCCGCCGCCGGCGGGAAACCCCAGAGAGCACCATCTTCTTTCCCTGTTCAGGGAATCGAGCACCGCCCGGCCAGCCGGCTCTCCCGAGCAGCACCTCCAGCCCATTCGGGGCTGTGGGAGGGGGAGGAGCAGCAGGCCGGCACAAAAGCGATCCGCCGCCAGGCGGGCCCGCGCCTGGTCGGGCCCGCGCCTGAGGGCCTCGCCAGAGGGCCCTTTGGCGTGGCCCTTAGGCAGTGGCCCACCCCGAGGCACCCACACGGATCTTCAACGCTCTAAAGAAACCTTCTATCCTCCAAGCCATCACCTCATCCAACACGGAGCAGCCCTCACGCTGCAACCAGGTTTGCCAAACCATATCAACACGTCTAATATATAAAACTATAAGTGACTCATACCAACTAGAATTAACTAATTTGTTAGTACTTCCCACATGTTATTACTCTCTGCATTACTTAACAAAGTGTTGCTTGTGCCTAGAGTCACCTAGACAAAATTTGTTACATAGTGTTCAATCCCAACATAAAGATTGAAACTTTGTTGCTACTTCCCACATGTTATTACTCTCTGCATTACTTAACAAAGGTTTGCTTGTGCCTAGAGTCACCTAGACAAAATTTGTTACATAGTGTTCAATCCTAACATAAAGATTGAAACTTTGTTGCTACTACTTGTTCAACGCTCCAACTAAAAAGTGTTAAAGTGTTACTGCTGATTACTTACCTGCTGCCTACCATACTAATAACATTCCACTATAAAAAGCCACTTCTTTCCCACATTTTAACAACCATGACCTCTCCAGCCATAACGTTAGTTTGCCTACTCCTCAGTGTATTATATGAAGCCAATTCACTCTCCCAAGATCACCACCATATCACTACAATACATAGCACGAACAAAAAACACTTCCACAACTTTCACCAATATACACAAAACCCCTGCCATAAGAGACACTCTCACCTTCTACACATTGCATTAGACCAAACACCCATCACAAAACGCAACCGACCTTTTCCTCAACAAGAAGAACTCAGATGCGCCCTCATAAATGCCAGATCTGCACGTAAAAAATGGCCAGCCATTTCGGACCTAATAATCAAACAAAAACTAGACATTCTAATGGTCACAGAAACATGGTTTTCTGACTCTGACTCAGTTATAATAAACCAACTCACACCACCTAATTACTCCACCTACACATGTAACAGAGCGAATAAAAGAGGAGGAGGCGTTGCCATAATAGCAAAGACCGACCTTCAATATCGTACAATCACAACCAAGAGCACAAAACAATTAGACGTTATCTCAATATACAACAACCACAATACCATCAACCTTATATATTACACCGAACTCATCATCAGAAGAACTTTCCAGCGTAATTGACCTAGCCTGCAACCCAGTACACCCAGATAAACCTAACTGGCTAATGGGCGACTTCAACCTCCCTTCCATACAAACTGCCCTTTCTACCTCATTCTTAGATGCAATGAAAAACCTCAACTACAATCAACTCATAAATCAACCCACTCATCAACGTGGCAATATGCTCGACCTTGTCTTCGCTCCACCCGCCTACACGTCCGCAAATGATGATCTCGACCTATCCATCACTCCGGTCCCATGGTCAGACCATAGCCTAATAACACTCACAATACCAGCACACAAGGACCCATCAACGGACACAACTAAACGTTCACCAACAAACTCCACACGCTTCAGACCTCTCAACGAAGAGGAAATCAAGAAACATATACTTCCAATACTCAATCAACCCTCTACCAACATCAATGACATGGTCACCACATGGAATGAAACCATCAACCAATACGCCATACTACCACCAACCCATAAAAACCCAACAACAAAGAATAATATAGTGAAGAAACCATCTGCACCATGGTTCTCCCAAGATCTAAGGAAGTCCCTTACTACCTTGAGGAAGCTCGAAAGAAAATGGCGTAAATCTCATAATTTAACAGTTCAACAAACATACTTATCCCACCTGCGAGCCCATCGTGAAGCAATATGGAACACAAGAAAAACCTACCACGCTGAACTCCTCAACCGCTCCCTAAATAAACCTCGTGAACTCTTCAATCTAGTAAAGTCACTAACTACAGAACCATCACCACCTCAACAGGAACCCATACACCCGCAGAAATATGCCAACTTTATACAATCCAAAGCGATCAGAACAACAACTTCTTCATCTCCAAGTCCCCCCCAGCAACACGTACGAGTTCTCCCACTACTGAAGCTCTCATCACCCTCAGCTAAATACGTGGAAGACATTATAGTCAAAATGAATACCACCACAGCTCCTAACGACCCATGCCCAGCGCACTGGATAAGAACTATGCGATCTGACTTTAGCCCAGTCATAGCAGAAATAATAAAGATGTCCTTCTCAACTGGCATCTTCCCATCGGCTCTAAAACAGACTTCTATAAGACCATTGCTAAAGAACAACCAACTAGACCCAACAAAGGAAGAATCATACCGCCCGATATCTAGTATACCTCTGCTATCCAAAATAATCGAGAAAGTAACCAACAATCAGATACAACAACACATAGACACCTCCTCTCCCCTCGACCCCAGTCAACACGGATTCAGGGAAGCCCACGGGGTAGAGACACTGTTAACCACATTAACCAACACACTCATCAGTGGATTAGATGACATTAAGAAAGGCTTTGCCCTAATATTTCTCGACATATCTGCAGCATTCGACTCGGTGGACCATGAAATACTACTAACCCGTCTATATGACAAAGGAATCCACGGGCTAGCATGGCAATGGTGCAAATCATATCTCGAAAACCGCTTACAACACGTCAGGACCGCTACAGGTACCTCACAATCTTTCCAGTTAAAACAAGGAGTACCTCAGGGATCATCCCTATCCGCGCTGCTATTTAATATTTACATGCAGCCTATATGCGACATCACTCGGTCCTTTGGCATATCCTCGTTGATCTACGCTGACGATGTCCTAATATTCACACCAATCAATGTCAAGCTCCCAGACTACACAACACTAGTAGATTGCTTTAACGCAATAGCAGACTGGCTCCTAACCCAGAATATGCGAATAAACTATAAAAAAACCGAGGTACTGATAATCACTAAAAACAAAGAATTCTCACCCCCTGAGACCCTAAAAGTACGGGATGCAGACCTCCCAATCAAGCCCTCCATAAAATACCTTGGAGTAATACTGGAC
The DNA here is from genome assembly GCA_033557465.1 of Ichthyophis bannanicus. Classification (NCBI taxonomy): domain Eukaryota; kingdom Metazoa; phylum Chordata; class Amphibia; order Gymnophiona; family Ichthyophiidae; genus Ichthyophis; species Ichthyophis bannanicus. The sequence goes on along the minus strand of CM066044.1, from coordinate 283,441,182 downwards.
CATCGCCTGGACTTTAAAGAACATATCAACCGCACGGTGAAAACCATTTATTTCAAGACAAGGACCCTACGCCATCTGAAAAACATGCTTGAACCAGACAGCTTCAGAACCATATTCCAAACCATAATCACACCCCACTTCGACTATGCGAACATAATACTCCATGGTCTTCCTAAAAACACCCTAAATACTTTACAACTTGCAATGAATGCCGCAGCCCGGGTACTATATGGCGCTTCAAAGAGCGAACATATAACACCCATCCTAATGGAACTTCACTGGCTCCCCATATACTGCAGAATAGCATATAAAGCTCTTCTCATGACATTTAAAGTGATAAACAATTTAGCTCCTTCTTCAATGTCTAAACTCCTCCATCCCACCCCCGACATCAGAGCCAGGAGGTCAGCAGCGCCAAACACCCTATTTACACCACCTGAGACCACAAAATGCAAACGTTCAACTACAGACAGGGCCTTTGCATACTACGCTCCTAGATGTTGGAACAACCTACCCCCCAACATAAGAGCTATTACTGACCTCAAGCATTTCAGAAAAGCCATAAAGCATCACCTCTTCATTCTGCATTTCCAAGGCTCATTATCATCATTCGAAAATGCACAGTAAAATTGTAAATACCTCATACTAAGAAATTCTATCCTTTGTATATAGATTCTTATTTATAAATATGTACAAAGTTTCTCTAAGTATAAAAGTTCTTTACAAATATGTACTAAGTTTTTTACAAAGTTTTTACAAATATGTACAAAGTTTTTACAAATATGTACAAAGTTTCCCATGGTTAAATTCCCTAGTTGTATTTGCCTGTTATATGTAAACTCATTACAGCCTGTTGCGTGCAATGAGTATTCTGTTTAATGTAAACCGCGCTGACGAAAAAGAGTGCGGTATAAAAGAACTATAAATAAATAAATAAAATAAATTAAAAAACGCCTTTTCTGCGTCCAAGGCAAGTCCTACATAGGGCCTCTTTAAGCAAACTTCCCTATCAAACAAATTACACAATAGTCTAGCATTGTCTGAAGCTGCCCGTCCTGGGATAAAGCCACACTGATCAGAATGTACCAAGCTACCAACAACGGTAGACAAATGACTAGCTAACACAGTAGCATAAATTTTATAATCAGAATTTAATAAGGAGATAGGCCTATAATTCGTCACTTGGGAGGGATCCTTACCAGGTTTTTCCAACACCACGACAGTGGCTTCAGCAAAGTTCCCCGTCGAAGTCAGAGAATTATACAGAGTTTCAAAATATATTAACAAAACCGGACCCAATTCTTCTTTAAAAACTTTGTAGAATTCAGCAGGAATACCATCAGGCCCAGCCACCTTTCCAGAGACCATGCTATTTATTGCCTTATCAACTTCCAATCTTGAAATGGGCTTATCTAAGACCTTCTGCTGTTGTGGGCTCACAGTGGGCTGTTTTAAAGGGCCCAGGAAATCCTGGACACGATCCATGTCAAAGCTCACTTCGGAACTATAGAGATTCTGATAATAGGCAAAAAACGCCTCCAGTATCTGTGCAGTTCCAGTGAGACTGCCAAGGTGTCCATCAGATAACACAACAATGCGTGATTTCTCCCTCTTTCCCTTCAATTCATTAGCTAGTAACCGCCCCATTCTGTTCCGCTCAACGTGGTACCGCGCACGCTGCTTAAACATCACTTGCTCAACTCCTGCACTCAGTGTTTCATTATATTGATATCTTAAACACTGTAATCGTAACATTATAGCATCATCTGAAGACTGTTGCCACAAATGCTCACCAGCACGAATTTGTTCATCAAGACTCACCAGCAAGGCCTTCTTCCGCTTGGTCTCCCTGATCGCATAACTCGTGATCACAGAACGAATGTGAGCTTTGAAAGCCCCCCACCATGCCCAACATTGGGTATCACCAACTTTATTTATCTCAAAATATTCCTTAATGGCCAATCTGACTTCCTTTTGAAAAGAGGGGTCCATCAGCCAAGACCTATTAAATGACCAGATCGTGGACTGCTGGAAACTGTCAAATAGCCTGACTGAGAGCCTGAGGGCCGCATGATCGGAGATGTGCATACTTAGGATTTCAACATCACGGACATCAGCTACCAGCGATCGTGAAATCAGGAAAAATTCAATGCGTGAGAAAGACTTGTGTGGCGGTGAAAAATATGTAAAATCCTTCTCCTTGGGATGAAGGATTCGCCACACATCCACTAACCCAGCAGAATCCCTTAGGGCCTCTAGTGCTACTCTCGCTCTGGAAGTGTTATCTACCCTAGGAGGGAGCCGGTCCAGTACGGGGTCTAATACTAAATTAAAATCACCCCCAACAATAAATGGGGTTGGAGCCTCCTCCAATATGATTCCCGTCAATTCCTTAAAAAACCTGGGGTCATCTTTATTGGGGGCATAAACGATGACAACTGCCCGCCGAACACCACCTATTGAAATAATAGACTTCGCCCACCGCCCTTCAATATCAGAGCGAGTGCCCTCCACTTTAACCCCTAAAGATTTACGAACCAGTGTGGCCACACCGTTTTTTTTTTAACTGCTGGGGAGTGCCCGATTAACGCATATTGACTGTCCTCTAATTTTAAAGTTTCAGCTGAGGACAGATGCGTTTCCTGGAGAAAAATCAGGTCAGCCTTTTGTTGCTTACCATATGGAATGACCTTTTTCCTCTTTGCAGGGTTCACAATACCTTTTACATTCAAAGATAATAGTTTGATATCCTTAGCCATTGAACACTAAAACTAAATCTGGTGCCAGCAAAATTCCTAAATAAAGACATCATGAGACAGCAGACCCCAAAGAGCAACCCATTAACCTTATCAAAGAAAGGCCCCATTCAATAGGTGAGGCAACCCAAGACAGAAAGCTTAGTAGGAGACCAAGAGAAAAAAAAAAAACAGTTACCAAACCCAAGCCCCCTTGACCCTTGTAACAAAGAAAGGAAAGAAGAAAAAAAAATACAGTATTATGGTAAAAAAAAAAATGTTTTCTTTTTTAGTTTTTTTTTACTCTGTTTTTTTCTTCTTCTTTTTTCTCTTTCCTTCCTTCTCCCCTTCCTTTTTTTTTTTTTTAACATTATAATATGAGAAATGTCCTCATCAAATCAGGAAATCGAAACCAGTCCGAGATGCGCACTCAGCACGCACGCAAACCTGCCAGACATCTGCAGCAAAGCGTCCTGCTCCAGCAAGCAATGCAACGATCCTTGGCCAGGCCATAGTCCAAACAAAATGCGAGAGTCGTGCCCATTTGTAAATGAAGGCCAAATAGCCACGCAAAGCACTTCCCAAATGCAGGCACCTCATTGCATGGCCAAGGCTTCCTGATCTGCTAAAAACTGTTCCAAAGCTTTAGGGTTGTCAAAGGTTTTAGTAGAATTGTTCAAAGTCACCTTGAGACGAGCCGGATAGAGTAGTCCAAACCGGGCTTGCAGATGGAGGAGCCGCGGTCTAAATGCCAAAAATTGTTTTCTCTTATCAACCGTGATCTTACTAAAGTCCGGGTACAAAGCCACCCGATTGCCCTCAAATTGCAGCTCCGGGGTAGATCGTGCCACCGACATTATTAGCGCAACTTGCTGATACCGCAACACGCAGCATATCAAAGGGCGCGGCTTCTTCAGCTGTGTAGAGAGGATAGAGGGGACCCGATGGGCTCTCTTGATCTCCAGAGGCAATTGAAAATCAATTTTCAAGGCCCGAGGAAGCCACTCTTGCAGGAACCTTATAGGGTCTTTCCCTTCCGCTCCTTCAGGGATCCCCACTAAACTAATGTTATTTCTCCGGGCCCGGTTGTTCATATCTTCCAGATTGCGCTCTAACATTTCAATTCTCCGTGCTGCTTGGGGTAGCTGACTCAGTTGCTGCTCATGCAGAGCCACAGACCCTTCCATCTTTTCCATTCTGCAGGTAAGCGTCACAATCTGCTCCTTCATCTCTTTGAAGTCGGCCTGCAACTCATCCAGGGACTCGCCGTTCGCCTCAACCCGTTTGCGGACCTCACAAATTTCCTTCAAAATTTCCGCCGCTCCCTCAACCACCTCAGCCGGAGGCGCCATCTTGAGAGGTGACAGAGGATCCGTTTTAGATCTTTTAGAGCCAGCACCTTGCTGATTTGCAAACTCAAGCCGAGTCTGTTTAGTTCCCGACATGTTCGGAAAGCCGCAGGCTCAGTATCGTTGCACACCGTCAAGTTTGGAAGTGATGAGGACAGGATTATGCAAAAGGGTCAGGGGGAGCAGATCTCCTATGCAGCCATCTTGCTCCGAGGTTGGCTCCGCCTCCACTCTGCATGCCTCTTTTAAACACCGCTCCTACAACAAGAGAACACCTCCACCACAACATTTGGACCAGCTCAACACCAACGGATCACCCGGGTACCACTGCAGCGTCAATAAACAGAATGGGTATGTAACGCTCCTCCCCAACTCAGCTCCTGAGGTCCAGCCAGCACCCATAATACGTAAGCACCCACCGGTCCACTCCATTGCTACTCACAGCCTTGCCTCCACTGCTACCCCATCCCCTCCTCATTATTGCTTGCTACCCACTGCTTATGTCGAACCCGCTGCCTGGATACTGCTTACATTGAACTTGCTACCCATTGCTTGTAGGTTACCATGTGCTGCTTGCCTGGCCATTATTGCCTTCATTGCTTGTAGGTTACCATGTGCTGCTTGCCTGGACATTGCTTACATTGAACTTGCTACCCATTACTTACATTGAACTTTGTGGCACAGGCTATAGTCTCCCCACTCCCATTGCTTGCATTGTAACCTATACTCCATAGCATACAGTCCCCACTTATAACATACACTGCATAAGGCATAGATATCTTAACCACCTCATTGCTTGTAAGATAACACTGCATAGCCCCACTACTCCTCTATGGCCCCACATCACATTGTCCTTCTCTTCCTCATACTCCCTAACAGCCTCCCCTCCCACCAGCACCCTCACCCCTCTCCCCCCTACGCTCCCTCTACCTTCCTCACTTCTCCCTCCATTCTGTCTTCTTACCTAGCATCTACTCTTGAGCTTCATCACACCGTCCACCTCATACAACCAACCCCCTCTTTAAGGAAACCCTACCCTCGCTTCTGCCGTACCACCTCCACCCTACCCCGTTCTCTATTACTCCTTCTCCTATCAGGCAATATCAACCCCAACCTTGGCCCCCCTCAATTTCGCACTCTAAGAAAAGTTCCTCATGTACCTTATCTAATCTCATCCATATCCCTCTCCTTTCCCCTTCCACCCTCCCTCACTCATGCCCCAATCACTCTTCAAGAGATATCAACCCCAACCCTATCCCCCTTAGAGTTCAATCTCACTCTAAAAAAAATAAAATAGATCCTCACGTAACCTATCCAATATCATCAGGACCCCCCTTCATGCCCCCTTCTACCCTCCCTCATGTCCCTCAAGGAGAGCACATTCATCCAGAGACACCCACCCATGGCCCCTCTAGATCTCTGTACTGCTCTGAATGTAGATCCTCATGTAACGGTCCCCTTAGACCGCTGTTTTACTCTGGAATTAAATCCTCACAATTTGTCCAACTTCATCCATATCCCTCTCCCATTCTCATGTGCCCTATGGAACACCTGCTCAGTCTCTAACAAGCTTCTTTTTACTCACACTCTCTCTCTACTGTGCTACACCTTCTTGCCCTGAGAGCTGGCTCCACCCAGATGATACCGCATCCACTGCCACGGGGCTACCAGTTCACCCACACACCTCAATCCACTGGCCACGGTGGTGGTGTTGGGCTTCTACTCTCCCCCTCTTGCCAATTCCAACACCTCCCTTTGCCTCAGTCAAACTCCTCCCTCTTTTGAAGTCCATTCCATTTGCCTCTTCACACCACTTCCCCTCCGAGTAGCTATTATCTATCACCCACCCGACAAATCCAAATCGACCTTCCTCACCGACTTCGACTCCTGGCTTTCCGTCTTTATGGATCCCTCTTCCCCCACTCTTATTCTTGGCGATTTTAACTTCCATCATTGATAACCCCTCCGATCCCCATGCTTTAAAGTTCCTCGCCCTCACCTCCTCGTTTGACCTACAACTGTGCTCCACTACCCCCATTCACCTGCATGGCCACTGCCTTGACCTGATACTCTTCTCTAATTCCTCCCCCTCAAACCTCTGCAACTCAATCCTTCCCTCAGACCATCACCTTTTAACCTTTAATCTTCAGCTTCTGTGGTCTCAACCTCATCCTCTCTCCCCCAACCTATTTAGAAACCTTCATAATATTGATCCCTCGACCCTCTCCACCATTTCCCCATCCCTTTCCTCCATTATGTCCTCCAAATCTGTTGACGAAGCAGTTTCCTCTTATAATGCTGCACTATCCTTGGCTCTTGACACTCTTGCCCCACCCACCCCTCGCCCTGTCAGACGTTCTACCCCCCAGCCATGGCTCTCATCCACAACCTGCTATTTATGCACTTGTGCCCGTTCTGCTGAATGTGCATGGACAATGTCCCGCTCCCCAGAAGACCTTCTACACTTCAGATTCATGCTTTGATCTTTCCAGTCAGCCATAGCACTCGCCAAATAAGAATACTACATCCATCTGATTAACTCCTACCTCTGATCCTCACTGCCTCTTTAATACTCTCAATTCTGTCCTCAAGTTGCCCCTGCCCCTGCCCTCCCTTTCTGCCCAAACCCTTGCCAACTACTTCCATAAAAACGCACCACAACCAGCACCCCCACGAGGCATACAACAGAAACAGGACAAGATCGAACAGCAGCAAGTCTTCTAGGATCCACCCCTTAAGCAGCATTAGATATGACAGTAATGACTTAACCAGCTAACTGCTCTTCCCTCTGCTACAGACTGCAAGTATAACCACTGTTGTCTGCTACAATTTAAGATTTTGCTACTAGTATCACCAGTGTTTTGCTACTATTGTTGCCAGTAGTCTGCTACTAGTGTTGCTACTATTGTTAATATTAGTCTGTTACCAGTGTTGCCAATACCTTGCTGCTATTGTTATCAGTAGTTCTGTGCTATTGCTTACTGCAAGTACTACCTATACAGCACCTAAGACAGCACATCACAAATCTCTCAGTGAGAAGGCCCTGCCAGCTTACACATCCCAAAGAAATCCTACCACTCATAGGAAACTCTGAACCAGACCAACAAGTCAATATCCATCATGGCCTTATCCAGTTTATACCTCCTTAGCATTTCTCTCCTGTACACTATCTTCCGCCTCCACCTATAACCCAATCCCAATAGTACAAACTTAAGATAGGAGACAACACAGCAACACACACCATACACTGACAGAACCCCCCTCCCCCAAAAAAAAAACCCTCACTCATACCTAATTCACATACCACTCCAGCACACCACAAAACACAAGGAGATGCAGAACCTAAAACCACGCAACCTAAAATGCGCACTCAAATTCCCGGTCAATCTGTAAAAAGTGGACAGCCATTGACCTCATAACACAACTCAAGCTAGATATCCTGCAACTAACAGTCATGGCTCACTACCTCAGACTCAGTACTTATCAAATCATCGCCCCGGATTTCTCTATACACTCATGTCACAGAATGGACCACAGAGGAGGTGGTACCCTCATTGTAGCAAAGGCAGATCTCCAATATCAATCAATCAGCTCTAACAGCTCAACCCACCTGGATATAATCACTATATACAACATCCACAGTACCATTAACCTTGTCTTTAGATCCCCCATCGCTTCCCCTGAAGATCTTGCAACTATAATTGACCTAGCCTCCAACCCCAAAGACGCACATAAGCCAAAATGGGTACTGGGCGATTTCAATCTGCCAGCCCTGCAGGATAATCATTCCAATGCCTTCCTTGAACAACCTAGGATACGAAAAAATAGTTGATGCCCCCACCCACCAAAAGGGAAACATGCTTTACCTCATTTTCTACCCACAACTGGAAGAGAACTCAAAATACAAGTATGACATAGTTATCACACCCGTCCCATGGTCGGATCACAACCTAATACAATTCCAAATACCTATCCAGCAGGAAAATAAGCAAACAAAGACTAACTGAAAAACCAGCAACACCCACATGTCGATTCAGACCCCTGGACGAAGAGACAATCAAGGACATCCTACCTAAAATCATATCTGCACCTCCAGACCTTGAAGAGATGATGGCTTCATGGAACAATCGCCTGAACTCCTTTGCCCACAAACCTGTCCAAACTAAACCACTTACCCCTGGCAAGTGTCCAAGAAGTAGAAAACCCGCACACTGGTATACCGCCGAACTAAGAACCTCCTTGCTGCTAAGGAAACTGGAAAGAAAATGGCGACGTACACGGGCCCCAATGGAAGTAATAGCATACACCTACCACCTTAAAAACAAACAAACAAACATCGGGAGTTAATATCAGCGACAATGAGAGATCACCACTCAAATCTCCTAAACCGTGCCTTACACAAACCCCATGAGCTTTTCAACACTGTAAAAACCCTAACGAAGGAGCCATTGCCCCTCCATCTAGACATGATTAATTCATAGGACTATGCAGATTACTTACTGGCCAAAACCAACAATGTCAGCAAAGCCACGTTATCCAACCCTAGCAGCAATTCACCACATATCCAGCCACTCACAGCTATCGTAACACCAACAACCACACAAGTTGGACATCACTACTGTCAACGCCACCACTGCACCAAATGACCCCTGTCCAGCATTCTGGATAAGAACTCTACGAAAGGAAATCAGCCCTATACTATGTAAGATCATGGACCTATCCTTCTCTACAGGTCTATTCCCATCATGCCTCAAGCAGACGTCAATCGGGCCTCTTCTGAAGAACACCAAACTGGATCCACAGAAGGTTGAATCATATCGACCAATATCAAGCATGCCACTGTTGGCAAAGTTAATTGAAAAAGGTTGTGCAACGCCAATTACAGGATCATATTGACTCAATGGCTCCCCTGGACCCAGCCCAACATGGCTTTCGAGTATCACACGGCGTGGAAACTAACCACACTAATCAATACACTGGTCACAGGAACCGATAACATCAAACAAGGATTTGCACTGATTTTCCTGGACATTGCCGCCACGTTTGATTCCGTAAACCATGATCAACTCCTGAGATGGCTTCAAGATAAGGGAATCAGTGGTTTAGCATTGAGCTGGTGCAAATCATACCTAACGGACAGATGGCAGCAAGTTCGTACAGGTTCCACAACCTCTAAACCGTTCCAGCAAAAACATGGTGTACCTCAAGGCTCCTCACTCTCTGCATTGTTATTCAACATATATATGCAACCCGTATGTGAAGTAATCCGCTCCTTCAACGTCTCATGTCTAATCTACGCTGACGATGTACTACTCTTCATTCCATTCTTGAATGATAAGCCAGATTTCTCCCCTCTGATAAAATGTTTTGAGGCTGTAACGGACTGGTTCCATGCACAAGGCCTTAAGATAAACTTTAGCAAAATAGATGTACTCTTCACTACAAGAAATCAAAACTTCTCCCCTCCACCTGCGCTAAAGACGAAAGACGCTGAGCTCACATCCAGACCCACGATCCGCTACCTTGGTGTTACATTAGACCAGCAGCTAGATTTCAAAGCACACATCAGCAACACCGTCAAGCAGATCCACCATAAAATACGAACATTGAGACATCTCCGACCTCTACTGCAACCAGGCGATTTCAGGACAGTATTTCAGGCACTTGTGACCCCCCACTTTGACTATGCCAATACGATTCTTCAAGGCCTACCCAAGTGCTCATTAAGTCCACTACAACTAGCTATGAATACCGCAGCTCGCTTCCTCCATGGAGCCTCCAAATGAGACCATATCACCCAGATTCTAAAGGAATTACACTGGCTACCAGTCTACTGTTGGACAACATATAAAGTAGCCTTGATAACATTTAAAGTCATCAACATATCCTCCTCCTCCCTTACAGAGTTGATCCACCTTACCCTGGCAAACAGAGAGAGGAGATCATTCGCCATCACCCTTCTGATCCCTAACAAAATAACCAAATGCTCACAAGAGACCAAGAGCAGAGCTTTTAAGTTCTATGCACCCACATGCTGGAATGCACTCCCACCCTCAATCCGAGCAATTACCGATATTATACAATTCATAAAAGCTCTAACACATCACCTCTTTCTCCTACACTATTCACAGCCCAATATCAGCCACAACACACCCAGCTAAACATCGATGACCCACAAAACATTTTGTAGCTATGTTGTACAGAATTGTAGATATTGTAAACAGTTACCCAAGTTGAAATCCAAGTTGTATCCCTGTTTTCTGTAAAGGCATCTCTGATATATCGATATGCACAAATGTTACCTGTAAACCGCACTGATTTTTAAAGAGCGCGGTATATAAAAGTAATAAATAAAAACCCTCCAATTCCTCACTTCCTCACCTACCCCCCTCTCCTCTATCCTCCCCCTCCATCCATACTTCCACTGCAACCCTCTCCTCCTTCCCTATGATCTCTGAAGAGGAAACCACACTCCTTTCCTCCTCCAAACCCACCCCCTGTTCCTCTGACCCTATCCCCACCTCTCCCCCCCCACTGTTGTCCCCTCCATCTCTCATATTCTAAACCCTTCACTATCCACTGCAACTGTCCCCATAGACTTCAAACATGCTGTTGTCACACCTCTCCTCAAGTAATCCCTCTTGATCCCACCTGTCCTAACTATCGACTCATCTCCCTCCTCCCCTTCATATCTAAACTACTGGAACAGGCAGTCTACCACCACTGCCTGCCTCGACTTCCTTGCCTCCCAAGCCCTCTTGAAGCCACTACAATCTGGCTTCTGTTCCCTACATGCCACTGAAATGGCTCTTACAAAAGTCTGACGACTTGTTCCTGGCTAAATGTAAGGGTCTTTTCTCAGTCCTCATCCTTCGACCTCTCCGCTGCCTTTGACACTGTTGACCAATCTTCTCCTCTCCACCCTCGCCTCGCTTGGTTTCAAGGGCTCCATACTATCATGGTTCTCCTACCTCTCATCTCTCCTTTAGTGTATGCTCTGGTGGCTCCTCCTCCTCTCCCACTCCGCTCCATGTTGGTGTACCCCAGAGATATGTCTTGGGCCCCCTCCTTTTCTCTCTATACCCAATCCCTTGGTGCGCTTATCTCCTCCCATGGCTTTAAGTACCATCTCTATGCCAACAACTCCCTAATCTACCTCTCTACACCTAATCTCTCTCCAGCAATCCAGATCAGGATCTCGGCCTGCCTTTCTGACATTGCTGCCTGGATATCTCATCGCCTCTTGAAGTTAAACATGGCCAAGACTGAACTCCTTGTCTTCCTCCCCCCCCCCCCCAACTCCTCCCCTCCTCTTCCCCACCTTCTCAGTCTGGTTCCACGATCCTTCCTGTTCCCTTGGCCCACAATCTGGGGGTTCTCTTCGACTCTCTCTCCTTCTCCACACATCCATCACATAACTAAGACCTGTCGCTTCTCTCTACAACATTAGCAAAATCTACCCCTTCCTTTCTGTACACACTACCAAAACCCTTATCCATTCCTTAATCTCCTCGCCATAACAACTGCAACCTACTCCTTGCTGGTCTTCCCGTGAGCCATCTCCTTCCTCTTCAATCTATACAAAATCATGCTGCTCGACTAATCTTCTGTCAACCTCGCCATGCCCACATTACTCTTCTCGTCGCTTCACTGGCTCCTCATCCAATTCCACATCCAGTTCAAGCTTCTCCTGCTGACCTATAAATGCATTCACTCTGCAGCCCCTCAATACCTCTCATCTCTTATTTCTCCTTACACCCCCTCTCGGGAACTTCGCTCTGCTAACAAGTTACTCCTATCTAGGCCTTTCACTCGTACCTCTAATTCTCGACTTTGCTTCTTTCACCTTGCTGCACCTCATGCCTGGAACAGCCTACCTGTGTCTATAGCCAAGCACCCTCCTTGGCCCTCTTCAAGTCCAGACTGAAGACCCACCTCTTCACTATTGCTTTCAGATCCTGACTTTTCCCTTATCTCAACCTGACTCCTGCTAACTTTCATGACCGAATTGTAAAGACCATACGGTGCTTTGCACCGATTTGACTATTGCTCTGTATTGTCTCAACTGGATTGTAAGCTTGGACGAGCATGACTAACGAGCAGGGACTGTCTCTGTATGTTTACCTGTACAGCGCTGCGTGGGTGGCACTATAAGTGTGCTAAATAGTAGTAGTAGTAGTAGCCTGCTCAGCCATAGCAGCTGGGAATCACCCCAAAGCTGTTGGAACTTGACACTTGCTCCTTCTCCCAAATAACGTTAATCACACTAGCCCCCAATAATCTGCTCAAGAGGATGCCAACTGGGGAAGAATAGAGGGTGAGGGAACCAAGACAGGCCAGGAAACACACCCAGAAGGGCTAATCCTAGATACCAAGGTGACTTCCCCACCTTGCTCAGCTAGATTGCAAACACAGAAACCTTGAAGCAGCCACTGTGGCATACTGCCACAGCAGCAGTCCTGGGAGCAGTTTCTGGAGCTAGAGTACTGGTCTCAATCAGGTGTAACCAGTCCTGAGACTTCTGCCTTAGGAGACCTCACTACACTAGTCCAGCATGCATCCAACATCTACTGGATCAAGAATACTGGAAACTGCCTGCTCTGCTCAACTCCTTTCTGCAACAATGTTACTGTAAAGTTGTGGTCCTCTTTCTTAATCTACCAACAGGGTGGCAAAAAATCATGCTTCTAGGCTGGTCTGGCAGCATGATTAAGCATTTTTTGTTTTTTTCAATTCTTGAGCCATGCCTCTCAAACCAGAGTTAGAACTAGAAATGCAATATGTTTACTGATCAAACAGATTAAGTATTTCAATGGGTGGGGGGGAGGAGATACCAGGATAGCAACCCAGAAAGTCTCTTATGGTGGACTTCCCGCATACATACACTTTGCTTTTTCTTGGGAGGATACGAGTCACCACTTCCAGATGAGACACTGCATCTCAGCCCAAATCTTTGCATGTTTTTTCCTCTCCTTTTCCATCAGTCGCCTGGATCTTCTGAGATAAGATTGTAAGTTTGTTATAAAACTTCTTGAAAAAAGTCATCTAAAAAATACTTCAAACACTGAGTATGCTACATGACAGAACAAAGCAAATCTGCTTACCTTTTCCCCTGTACTACAGCAAATGCCCCAAAAGCAGAACACACTTTGGATGTGGCTGGTTCTAGTTTTGTCTTGCACAAATTCAGTAATGGTCTTCTCGCTCAGAGCCAAATCCAGTACTCCTAAAGTCCAACACTCTGAATCAAATGTGGAAAGTGATAAAAATCACACTACTTCAACAATTTATTCTGTGATACTCCGTGATATTCATAAATAAAACTACCCTTAGTGGTGAGGCAGCCATGAGGCTCTTATCAGCCTGACCCTTCCCCCGCAAGCCATGAGGTAATCAGCCTGCTATTTCTTTAGACACCCTTCCCCCACTCCAGGTCTGAGCACAGTATCCCCTAGCCCAGAAACCAAAAGACCAGAGCCCAGGTACCTTCCCCAGGGGCTGCTGATTGGTGGACAAGAAATACCTGTGGCAAATGGGATTACAGAATGAGTTTGAAATTATACTGTATTTAAGGCATTGAAGGACGTCCCTCGGGGCTCAGACTCTTATGGAGGTTGCTGGTATCTCTGTCTGATCCTGTGTGCACATTAAAAGTTCCTGTTTGCATTCCAGCCTGTCTGTGAGTCTTCCTTCTGTGGGTGAGTGATAGAATAAGAGCTTTTCACAGTGTTTTGCCATTATATTTTGGTGCACTGGCTGGGAAATATTAAAAGAAAAGCCTCTCTCATCACACCCACGGTGGGAAGACTTCTGCTTTTGCAGCGTCTGGGCCTCCACCAGTCAGGGACCGGCCTCCCCAGGTGATTAACGGTCCTTGGCGCCCTCGGGCCACTTTGTGCTCGGAAGGACACCTTGATTTGTCTGGACAGTCGGTCCCTGCGGTTGAATCCCCGATTGAAAACCAGCTGGATAGACTGGCATCCAAACTTCCTGTCTGATCAGAGTTCTGGTGAGTACTGCTACCTTACTGTTTGGGGCTAGTTCTGTACTCTATCTGTGAGTCCTGGTAATTTCTGGGAACCTGTAGCAGCCTGATCAACTGCACGAGCAGTCCTAGTAGGGGCCTTAGTGGCCCTGAAGCCATTTCTCGTCCTGTATCTGAATACCGGTAAAAATCTGAATAACTGCAGTAATCTGAAACTGCAGTAATATCTGAACTGCAGTAATCTGAGATCTTTTAAAAGCGCTGCCAAAAAAAAAAAGGTAACTAAAATATAGCACTTGATAAGCTAAGAATTAGATCGCTGCTTCTCTTCTTTCCTTTCTGCTTGTGGGGAGTTATCTGAAGCGTGACTGCAAGGAGAGAGTTCTCTAATGTGCTGCCGCTGTTTTAATTTCTGCTCCCCCATGCTGTTGTTGTGTTCCCGCGGTTTATTTGTGCTGTTCTGTTCCCGTGCTGTTCTGTTCCCAATGTTAAATTTCTATTCCCCTGCCTCCCGGTACTGCGCTGAGCCCCCGCTGAGGTCCCCTGCCTCCCGGTACTGCTCCGGTGACCCCCTGAGCCCCCGCTGAATTTTTCTGCCCTTCTCTGCTGTCCCGATGCACCACTGAGCCCCCCTGCTGACCCGCTGAATTTTTCTGCCTTCCCTGCTGTCCCGATGCACCGCTGAGCCCCTTTAAAGGGTATTAAGAGTGCAGCGCTGCCAAAAGCTATTAAATTATTTTTGCCCCAAGCCAATTAAAAAATCGTACTGATCGTAATTTGTGTGCCGCGGGCCCCTTTTTAAACTGCTCCGTCCTTGTTCTGTGTGCCGCGGGCCGGCTGGCTTCTTTAAAGTACTCCTTTTGTAGGTTTTGTGTGCCGAGGCCCGGTGGCTTTCCTCCTTTAATTATTTTCCCCGGTGCGCTGTTTTCTGTGTGCTGAGGTCCGGCTGGCTCCCCGATTTTAAAAGTGCATTTTTCTCCTCCTCTCCCGCATGTCTGAGGCCCGGCTGACCCGATTCTGAAGTTTGGGAACAGCTGAGTGTGTCCAGAGGTGTCCAGAGCTGAATCGGGCAGTGGAACACACGTGGAGGCGGCCATCTTGAAAAGACCATGTGTAAGCTACACTCCAATATACTTGAAGCGACTCTGGAGCTCCATCTAGTGGACATTAGCTGTGATTACTACTATTCCTCGTGTTTTAAGTGATCCTGGAGCTCCATCTGGTGGACATTTTAAGAATAGCTAGCTCATATATATATATATATATTTTAACTCTTATCTAAACCAAATCTGAGTATATATATATTGTAAATTGCCAAGACCTATATTGTAAGTTGTATTATTTGTCCTGAGTTAAGACTAGATAGGGTCTGTATTATAAATTGTATATTTTTCCTGGATTAAGTCTAGATAGGATCTGTATTGTAAATTGCATATTTTTCTCTTACTGTAAATTGCATTTTCCCCCGAATTGAGATTAGGTTGGAAGATCTGGTCCACATTGTATACTGTACTTAGTTATTGAACTAGAATTAGAGCATGGGGTCGGGAAAGTCTAAAGTGAAAACGCCCCTACAGTGCATGCTTCACAATTTTAAATCTGGGTTTAGAGAGGATTACTGGGTACCTCTCTCCGCCTCCAGATTAACCCTTTTGTGTGAGAGGGAATGGCCAGCCGTAGTTAAGTTATGGCCTCCTCAGGGGTCTATTGATTTGGCCACTGTCCTTGGTCCATCAAATTGTAGCAAAAGAGCACCCTGACCAGTTCCCATGTATTGACTCATGGCTGGCCATATGCCAACTCAGACCAAGGTGGCTCCAGCGCTGTCACGAGGATCAGTGTAGAGTAATGGTGGCGGCCATCTGTCGCCAAAAGGGATGGACACCCGCCCCTATCTACCAGGGACGGGACTCTCCCGATATTCCTCCACGTCCCCTCCCTCTACTTCAACCCCGTGTCCCGTCCGTACCACAGCAGGATCCGTCCACAGCTGAAAGGTCAGGACTTCTTGGGGTGGGTGATGCCAGATTTAGGGAAAGTTCTACAGACTCCGGCCCCTCATCTTCAGATTCCCCTCTCACATCTGGTGCCACCCCCAGTGGCACCATCTCCTCCCCCGAGAGCACAGGGGCTGGGCCAGAATCGTCACCCCCGTTAGCCCACCGCCTGCGGTCGCAACATCTCCAATTACCACTATGACAAGTACAGGGGCTCCCGTATATTGATGCTACTGGAAAGGTGGCAGTGGGACCATCAAGCTTGATTTATGTCCCTTTCTCCACTACGGACCTGCTCAACTGGAAAACCCACTATGCCTCATATACTGAAAAGCCCCAAGAACTGACAGATCTTATGACCAGTATTATGCAAACACACCAGCCTACCTGGTCGGACATTAAACAATTGCTTTCCACCTTATTCAATACAGAAGAACGGGCGCACATTGTACGGGCCGCCCTCAAGTGGCTGGAGAAACATCATACCCATCAGGGAGAAGTAAATCCACGGCAGCGGGCAGAGGCAGATTTCCCGAATAAAGACCCCTGCTGGGACCCGAATGACCCTGATGGAGCAGCGGCTCTCACTCGCTTCCGGACTGCACTCCTTGAAGGCCTAAAGAAGGGGGGGCAACGAGCTATGAACCTCAGTAAAACCGCAGAAGTTCTCCAGCTTCCTGATGAGAGTCCAGCGGTATTTTATGAGCGTCTGGCTGAAGCATATCGATTATACACCCCCTACGATCCAGCGGACCCTGAGAATCTTAAGATGATGAATAATGCCTTTGTGGCTCAGGCACAAGGTGATATACGGCGGAAGCTGCAGAAACTGGAAGGGTTTGCAGGCATGAATACAACACAATTGATGGAAATGGCACAAAAAGTATATGTAAATCGTGACCAGGAGCAGAAGCGAGAGTCGGAGCGCCGGATGAAGAAAAAAGGCAGACTTCCTAGCAGCCGCCTTAGCCGAGCGACCACCAGCTCCAGCCTGGGCCAGAGGAGGAAATAGGGGACAAGGACGCGGATATGGGAGGCCGAGGTTTCCCCTAAGCCCCACTCAATGTGCCTACTGCAAAGAGGAGGGACACTGGAAGAATGACTGTCCAAATCGTAACCCAAGGCGAGGGAGATATCCATCCACAAGGGGTGTAAGAGCACCCGTACGAACTACACGGGAGCAAGATCAGCATGATGCTTTCCCGCCTCCACCGGTTCCAGCTCTTGAAGGCCTTGCAGCTATGGAACATTATGACTTGGATGACTACTAGGCCAGACCGGGCTCCAAGTTTCTGTTGGGTCCCCAGGAGCCTGTGGTCAACATGAATTTAGGGGACCGGAAAATGCAATTCATGGTCGATACCGGAGCAACACACTCAGTGGTCACCCAACAAGTAGCCCCGATCTCATCCCAGTCAGTAACTGTTGTGGGAGCTACGGGGGAGAGAGCCCAGAGACCTTTCCTGCAAAACCGCACGTGCCAGTTGGGGGGACGGACCATCACTCACCAGTTCCTGTATATGCCTGAATGTCCCATACCCTTGCTGGGTCGGGATGTTCTGGCAAAACTCCAGGCCCAAATCTCATTCGGGTCTGATGGCCAGGCTGAGCTCCAAATACCCAGCCTGGGCCCAACAGTTTTGGTACTGTCCGTCCCCCGAGAAGAAGAATGGCGGTTATATGAGAACAGGCCCAAATCTGATGTGACTACCCTGGTTACGTGGGAATCAGTGCCCCCTGGAGTATGGGCAGAAGGAAACCCCCCCGGAATGGCCATTAACATCCCTCCCGTATGTGTTGAAATGAAGCCGGGAGCCTCCCCGGTGCATGGAGTGGAGGAGTAGCCTAGTGGTTGGGGCAAGGTACTTCAGGCCGGAAGGTCGGGGGTTCAAATCCCACTAGAGGACAGCAACCTTGGGCCGGAAGGACTGGGGTTTCTAGTCCCACAGGTGCTCCTTGTGGTCTTGGGCAAGCCACTTAACCCTCCATAGCCCATGTTCCCTGTAAAATAGTTATCTCCAAGTTATAATACCCTGTTCAATGTAATTTCAGTTTGTTCAATGTAAACCGCACTGATGCAGAATAGCGCGGTATATAAGAGAAAATAAATAAAATAAATAAATAAATAAATGTGCGACAATACCCGCTGCCGCGGGCAGCTGTAGAAGGAATCCATCATCATCTGGTGCAGCTACTACAGTATGGTATCCTGCGGCCCTGCCAATCGGCATGGAACACTCCTTTGCTGCCAGTCCGAAAACCTGGAACCACAGACTACCGACCTGTTCAGGATCTCTGTCGTGTCAATGAGGCCACTGTGACTCTGCATCCAGTAGTACCAAACCCTTATACACTGTTGGGCCTCATCCCGGCGACTGCTTCTCACTTCTCAGTACTGGATCTAAAAGATGCCTTCTTTTGTATACGCCTGGCTACTGCAAGCCAGCACCTGTTTGCTTTCGAGAAAGAGGACCCTGCTACTGGCAGAAAGTCCCAAGTTACCTGGACTCGTTTACCACAGGGATTCAAGAACTCTCCTACCATCTTCAGCACAGCATTGGCCCAAGATCTTGCTAGTTTCCCTCCAGGGGAGCCCGGCAGACGAGTACTTCTGCAGTACGTTGATGACCTACTAATCGCTGCTGACTCTGAGGCTGAATGTGTATTGGCAACCACAGAACTTCTCCAACTCCTGTACAATGCGGGATATCGAGTCTCCAGAAAAAAGGCTCAGTTATGTCAGTCGGAAGTGAAGTATCTGGGATTCCATCTGTCAAAAGGAAGCCGACGGTTGGGGAATGAGAGGAAGGAAGCAGTGTGCCGGATCCCAGTGCCAACAACCCGCAAGCAAGTACGTGCTTTTCTCGGGGCAGCTGGGTACTGTCGTATCTGGATTCCCAACTTCGCAAAGATCGCAAAGCCCCTCTATGAGTCTACAAAGGGCCCAGAGAAGAGCCCCCTTGAATGGGGTCGTGACCAACAGGAGGCCTTCGAACATTTGAAAAGGGCATTACTGTCATCACCAGCCCTAGGCCTTCCGGATGTCACCAAGCCTTTCACCCTCTATGTGCACAAAGCAGCAGGAACAGCTTTGGGAGTCTTGACCCAACAACTGGGGTCTTGGCCACGACCAGTCGCCTACCTGTCAAAACTGCTGGATCCAGTGGCCAAAGGATGGCCACCTTGCCTGAGAGCAATAGCAGCAACAGCCTTGTTGGTGGAAGAATCTGATAAACTGTCCATGGGCCAAGGCCTTCTAGTCACCGTCCCACATTCAGGCCAAACATTGCTAGAGCATTAAGGAAGTTACTGGTTCACCAGCTCCCGAATGTTGAAATACCAGAGCATGTTATGGGGAAATCCCAGGGTGCAGATAACTACCAGCCAAGCCTTAAACCCTGCTACATTCCTGCCTGTTGGCCCAGGACCACCTGATCACGACTGCCTAGAAGTGATTGATAGTCTTCTCCAGTCGCCCTGATCTGACGGATGAGCCGCTAAGCAATCCGGATGAGACCTACTACGTAGATGGAAGCAGTCTGGTGTTGGAGGGCCGCAGGTGTGCGGGGTACACGGTGGTGGCGATGGAAGAGATAGTCAAAGCTCAGCCTTTACCCCCTGGAACATCCGCACAGAAGGCGGAACTCATTGCCCTTACCCATGCCTTAACCCTTGGGACTACGGCCCCCAGATATTGGCCCAGTCCCAAATACACCCCCCTGCGACTGGCCTCCAGTAATACAGCCCTCAACCGCCTCTAGCAGTTGAGGTCTCACTTAAAAAGGGGGGAGTGAGGCAGCCATGAGGCTCTTATCAGCCTGACCCTTCCCCCGCAAGCCATGAGGTAATCAGCCTGCTGTTTCTTTAGACACCCTTCCCCCACTCCAGGTCTGAGCACAGTATCCCCTAGCCCAGAAACCAAAAGACCAGAGCACACCGGTTTGGACAGGTCACCCAGGTACCTTCCCCAGGGGCTGCTGATTGGTGGACAAGAAATACCTGTGGCAAATGGGATTACAGAATGAGTTTGAAATTATACTGTATTTAAGGCATTGAAGGACGTCCCTCGGGGCTCAGACTCTTATGGAGGTTGCTGGTATCTCTGTCTGATCCTGTGCGCACATTAAAAGTTCCTGTTTGCATTCCAGCCTGTCTGTGAGTCTTCCTTCTGTGGGTGAGTGATAGAATAAGAGCTTTTCACAGCGTTTTGCCATTACAATATGATTTGTCATCCTTTCTAATTCCAGTGTCCGGTTTTTCCCCCTTCTTTTGCAAGTTTCGTTTATAGCTCCTCCCCTTTTTTGGTCAGTACTTACAGCGCATGCTTCGGCGTTTTTTAGTTTGTCAGAAGTTTTTGACACGCTTGAAAGTCTGTCCTAAATGTAAGTAGTTGGGTTTTACATCTGCTTGGTTAAAGCATTTTCTTTTTATGCCTTACGTTAGATGACAATGTTAGATTACAGCAAGCTTTTTTTTAGATTGTCAGTTGTTTTGAGACGGGCCAATGTTTTTCCCTTTGGGTTCCTTTGGATTCATAGGTTGCGGTATGTTTCTATTACACAGTACTGCAGATCTGCTATTATGGTTTTCACATAAAATTGTTTATTAGATTTTTTGGCTTTCACTTTTAAATGGTTTTTTTTTCTGTAACAATTTGCAACAGAATTGCCTCAATGGTATGCGCTACAGTGCATTTGCAGCGCGTGTATATGGCACACCCGGTCCGTTCCACTTTGTTAGTATTTTAAGTGCAAAACAGTCCTGTTTGAATATATGCCTGTTAGCAGCTCACTTCGATTTGTATCTAGAGTTGCACAGTTTTTTTAATGTTTGCGCAATAAGTACTAGTGCAGCGCGTGCCGAGGCCATACTCAGCCTTTTTACTCTTCTTGAATTTTAAGGCTAAAACGGCACTGCTTCGCGTCAATATTTTTGTTAGCAGTTTATTTTGTTTTGTATACAGCATTGCACAGTTCTTCAGGTTTGATTAAAAGGTTTTGGTAACATCTTTGGATATACCATAGAAGGCTCGTTTTCAAACTATGAGTTATTTTCATTCAAAATTGGAAATTCATCGTTTTTGACTCCTACATAAGATCTACGTTTTTCCACATATCCAAATGCATCTTTATCTGTTATCTGATAAACACTCCTGATTGCATTAAATTTAACAGTTCATTTCTTATAACATTAATACGCGTTACCAGCGTTTCCCGTAGCACATGCACGATTTACATATTATCTTTTAATTTTCTAATCCATGTTAGTTAGATGTTTTTATATTCATCAATATTTATTTATTTATATTCCAAGGTACGCGATCCTCAGGATCTCACCTTTTTAAAAGGGTTTTCTTCCAACCACCTATGATTTAGTGGTAGGCTATGGCTGCTTGCCCTCTGTTCCTGTAAGATTTATTCACTCACTGTCGGCTGCCTCCTGCTCCTTTTCTTTGCTCTGTAGTCCTCCTCAGTAACATCAATTGTTAGACATATCATTTTGCTTTTAATAGTTTTAAATACGGATATGTTTAATGTCTTGTATTTATGATTTTAGTCCATTATGTTAATATCAGTTCTCCCCTGATGGTTCTCTTCTTATTCTTTTTTACTTCTGTTTTTAACTTTTAACTGTATTTATTGATTATCATTTATTGTTTGTATTTACAAAGTTATTTATTGTGTAACATTATACTATTTATGAATTATACTTTTTATTGGATTGTCCCCTTTTTATATTTATATGCACTTTGGTGCAATCTGATGCATTTTTTGATGTATACTGTTGCTGTTTCATTTCCAACCTACAATTCCTAGTTTTTAATTGTTTATATATAATTAGGTCTATCTTTTATTGTTTATTAGATAGTGTCCTTCTTTTTGAGTTTATGGTTCTAGATGTTCTTAAGTAACATTGATATTAATTGTTACATTTTTATTAACTGTTGATATGATTTTATGTGTTTGTTTTTATTCATGTATTTACCTGTAGTTGAGCCATACCCCTGAGGAAGTTTCATACGAAACACGGCCAGTGTCGGGTTTTGGCACCACTCAATCCCTGGATAATAAAGGCTTAGTTTCCCCTTTCTGCCACGTTTTTGGACTGGTATTTTTGGGTAAAGATCAGTGACAGGATCTGCTTAAGTAAAGCCTCAGCAGGTGTCGGGACCTGCCTAGAGCACTGGAACCCTGGATGGTTAAGTGCCACTTGGGGTTACACACCTGGGGGGTCCCCCCCATATGCCGGACAGCCTAGCACTGTTCCCTCTAAGCTGTGCACGTGTGCGCGCGCGCACACCTCGCCGAGCGAGCGCACAAAAATTACGGTTCTAATTCTGATAGAAAACACAGACGTCTTAAAATTTAAAAGTTGTTATGTATTTACGGTTTTCACAAGTTCTGCAATGTTTTCTAGTGCAATCAATCTGGTGTACATACTGCATTCTGATGTGTAGTCAAATTTTAAAGTATATATCTTCGAGTGTTATGTGGCACACAAAAATTTAACCTTCCTTCAAAAGCTGCACAGCTGATATTTTATGCGCACACAGCCTACAGAAAATTAGAGGGAACATTGCAGCCTAGCACTCTGTAGTCAGATTAGCAAGTTTTCATTTTGAACAAATTCATTTGACTCTGGTGTGCTTCTGGCCCTTTTAAAGAGATGGCTGCAGAAGAGCTTTGCAGGCTGCCACAGCAGTGAATGCTTTTGGTTCTCATCTCCCTAGGGATAGACCCTAAAGTTACTGCCTGGATTAGAAATTGGTTGGGTGGGAGGCAACAAAGAGTACAGGTAAATGGAGCTCACTTTGAGGAGAAGGATGTTACCAGTGGTGTGCCCCAGGGATCTGTCCTTGGTCCGATTTCTTTTTAACATCTTTGTTAGTGATATAGCAGAAGGGCTGTCGGGTAACGTTTGCCTCTTTGTGGATGATACCAAAATCTGCAATAGGAAGGTGTAGATAACATGAGGAGGGATCTAGTTAAGCTTGAAGAATGATCTAGGATTTAATGTTAAAAAACGTAAGGTCATACATTTGGGCTGCAGCAATCCAAGGGAGCAATATAGTATAGGCGGTGAAGTACTTTTGTCCACTAAAGAGCGGGACCTAGGCGTGGTTGTGTCTGATGATCTTAAAGTAGCTGAACAGGTAGAAAAGGCGACGGCAAAAGCTAGAAGGATGCTTGGGTGCATACGGAGAGGAATGGCTAGCAGAAAAAAGGAGGTGATAATGCCTCCGTATACGTTTTTGGTGCGACCTCATTTAGAGTATGGTGTGCAATTCTGGAGACCGCACCTTCAAAAGGATGTGAACAGGATGGAGTCGGTGCAGAGGGTAGCTGCTAAAATGATTAGTGGTCTTCATTATAAAGCATATGAGGACAGACTTAAGGATCTTAATATGTACACCTTAGAGGAAAGACGGGATAGAGGTGATATGATTGAGATGTTTAAATACCTCGTGGCATAAATGTTCAGGGAGAGAGCCTCTTTCAATTGAAAGCAAGTTGTGCTACGAGGGGACATGGGATGAGGGTGAAGGGAGATAGATTCAGGAGTGATATGCGGACATATTTCTTTACGGAAAGACTTGTGGATCCGTGGAATAGCCTCCCAGTGGAGGTGGTAGAGATGAGGACAGTAACTGAATCCAAAAAAGCATGGGACAAACACAGAGGATCTCTAAAGGTAAAAAGTGGACTGTTGTAGTTATGGAAGGACAGACTAGATAGGCCATGTGGTCTTTTTCTGTCGTCATATTTCTGTTTCTCTCCTCGATTTATTGTTTTGGGCTGGGAGGGGTGTGGGGACAGGATTTTCAGAGCACGTTTGCCTTTTTCTTTGCTGTTTTTTTTGTTCATCGGGCCGATCAGCTGGCAGTGGTCACTGTCGAATCCCCCCTGCTGTGCTGGATATGGGGGGGACCGTGGCTTGACTGAAATTGGGATTTGTCAGCTTTGCTCACGTTGGGGGGGTTTGCGGTTGTTTTGTTTTCATTTGGGAGTGATGGAGTTGACAGGTGAGTCTGCTGGCCTGGATGTTTCCTTTGATAGGAGAGCCGCAATTTTGGTAGGAAACACTGCCATTTCGAGGACGGTAGCCATTTTACCCATGCACATGATACCGCAATAAATGCAAATGTTAAATGCTAGTTCAGCACCAGGGACAGCGGCTAGTGCTGATTTGGACATGCCTGAGGCTGGGTTTTTAGCTTTTTTTTTTTTTTTTTTTTTATTTTGGCCATATACAAGGCCTGTTGAAAGCAGAGTTTCGGGAATGATGGGGGAGCCCTCAGTTTCTCCTCCCCCCCCTCCCCTCAAAAGAAAAAGCTGACAGTTGCGTTGCCGGAGGACACCCTGAAGGCAGGGGAGACTTCCAGCAAAAGGAGCATCTCGGGGGGCGCCCACAGCTCTCCCCAGCCTCAAAATTCAGATGATCCCTTGGAGGGGCCGTCTGACCTCTGGGAAAAGGTGGTGAACCCTGAATTAGAAGGTGAGATCCCCCCCCCCCAGTGAGGACCCCAATGTTTTTAGGGTGTTTTCACCAGTAGAAACTCTTGGCCTTAAGACCCCTTCACCCACTCCGATGCAAGCCTTAAAGGATGCCCAACACATTATCACTGCCTTCTCAAACCCAACCGAAAAAGGCATCCAGGACATCATCACAAACATAAACACCACCACAGCACCTAACAATCCTTGTCCAGCATTCTGGATAAAAGCCCTGCGTGCTGACCTCAGCCCATTCATGACCAAACTTATAGGTCTATCATTCTCGACTGGGACCTTCCCTCGAAGCCTGAAACAGCCATCAGACCACTACTAAAAAACAACAGGTTGGACCTTGCAAAGATGGACTCTTATAGGCCAATCTCAAGCATCCCGCTCCTAGCAAAAATTATGGAAAAGATCGTTCAACGCCAACTGAACCATCACATCGAGACCAACGCACCCCTCGACCCCTGTCAGCATGGATTCCGGGAGGCACACGACGTAGAGACACTGCTGACCGCCCTATCCAGTACATTAACCATAGGACTGGACAATATTAGACAAGGTTTTGCCCTTATCTTCATGGACATTGCTGCTGCCTTCGACTCTGTCAGCCATGAACTACTCCTATCACGCCTCAGGGAGAAGGGAGTCCACGGCACAGCACTGGCCTGGTGTGCATCATACCTGAATGACAGATGGCAGCATGTCTGTTCTGGCCCCTCCACCTCCACACCTTTCCCGCAAGAGAAGGGCATGCCACAAGGATCTTCACTCTCAGCCCTACTGTTCAACGTTTACATGCAACCCATCTGTGCCCTCATCCGATCCTTCAACATCAATTGTCTAATCTATGCTGATGACGTTTTGCTGTACATGCCAATCTCGACAGAGCATCCAGACTCTCTCCACTGTCCACCTGCTTCGATGCGGTCACAGATTGGCTACACACGCAGAAGCTCAAAATAAATTTCATGAAGACGGAGGTCCTCTTCATCAGCAGGAACCCTGCATTCACTCCGCCCTCCTCACTGAAGGTACGTGATGCAGAGCTCCTCAGCAAGCCCACGATACGGTACCTAGGGGTCACGCTGGACCAACAACTCAACATGAAGGCCCAGATAGGCAATATGGTAAAGGCCATCTACCACAAATTTCGGATGTTGCGCCACCTGAGACAGCTGCTAGAGCCAGAAGACTTCCGAACAGTCTATCAAGCACTAGTAATGCCACACTTTGACTATGCTAATGCAATACTACACGGCCTTCCGAAAAGCTCACTGAATCCCCTGCAGCTCGCAATGAATGCAGCGGCCAGAATCCTGCATGGAGCTTCCAGGAGTGGCCATATCACCCCAGTTTTGAAACATCTGCACTGGCTCCCGGTACACTCCAGGATCTCCTTCAAGATCTTAATGATGACATACAAAGCCATCAAGTGCTCTTCCACCTCCCTCAAGGAGCTCGTCCAGACCACCCCCCTCAACAGGGTAAGGAGATCAGCCGCCACCAATACTTTGATACTCCCGAAGGCGATCACCAAATGCTCTCAGGCCACGAGAAACAGAGCCTTCGCACTCTATGCACCTTCCTGTTGGAACGCCCTGCCACTGGCCATCCGGGCCATCAATAACCTCCCCCAGGTTAGAAAGGCACTGAAGCACCATCTGCTTCTCCAGTAATATACTGAACAGATAACATCTCACAGCCACCCACGCTCCAGACCCCAGCCGGCACCCCAGCATAGCCACCTGTCATGATGCGGGCACTAATAAAGCTGATTTTATGAAAAGAAATCCTGATTTAGAGGAACTAGAGGTGCAGTTACCTCCTGGCACACATAGAGGGAGCGGGAGCAGACATACTGTTCCTAGTGAATCTAATCACAGTAATGACCTGCAGCTGACAGAGAACCAGGAAGTCAGTAACAAAGGTTCTCTTTATAAACCAGAGCAGAACGCTCTTGGAAGGCAGGAGGAGAAGGAGAGGCAAAGGCAGGAGGAGAAGGA
Organism: Ichthyophis bannanicus; assembly: GCA_033557465.1. Taxonomy (NCBI): domain Eukaryota; kingdom Metazoa; phylum Chordata; class Amphibia; order Gymnophiona; family Ichthyophiidae; genus Ichthyophis; species Ichthyophis bannanicus. Next base: position 283,414,612 of record CM066044.1, on the reverse strand, counting down.
GAGGCAAAAGCAGGAGCAGAACCGAAAGACACAGCAATGGAGATGGCAGCAGTTGCAAAGAAAGCCATGGACAAATAAGCAGTGGGAACAACAGCAGGAGCTGAGAAAGGAAGGAACTGGAACCGGAGCTGAACTAGAAGCTGAACCAACAGTAAAGCCTAGAAGCTATCAGAGGTACAAACCTGTTTGCTGTGAAAGAGGCCAAGCTGGAAGTTGGAACAGAAACAGACCACACGAGGTGGGAAGCCATAGATACATAGAATCCAAACTAAGCCTATTGGGCAAGGAGAGTTTGGTAGAAGGTGCTCCAAGGTAAGAGGCGGTGCCACGCCTAGTTCTTTTACTCTGCCTATTTATGATACAAGGAGAAGGAAGCTAAGAACCAGTGGGGTAGGTTCTGTTAGGAGTTTATCTCCAGAAAAGCACTGCTCAGTTTTACCCAGTCAGAAGGAAAAACAGTTGTATAAACAACAGAGGTTTTTACTCCATGAGCCAAGGTTTGAAACAGTAAGGTTTAACCCTAAGCACTGCACTGCTGGAAGCCGCCCGCAAAGAAAGCTTCTCTCTAAAAACAACCTGAATAAAGATTGGTATTCTAATTTACCACCAGCCATAAGAGTTCCTGCTTACCTAAAGCAAAACTCCCATGCTGAAGATTGTCAGGCTAACATAGACAGGGATAGTGAAACCCCTTTGACCCAAAATGAGGAAGAGGATATGATGGAGGTGGATTTCCCCCATACTATTCCCTCATCTTTGCCGGAGGACATGGAGTGCGATTGGTGCACGGCCTACGCTCCCAAGTGTGCCTGCTGTAACGAAGAATGAATGTAAATATACTTTTGGTTGTTTATTGTGAAGAATATTACCTTTAAGAAAAACCTGCTATAAACTGTGAAGTAACAGTTCTCAAGCCAGAGAGCCTTGGCACCTTTTGAAACAAAGGACTATTTTGTTAAGCAACGTATCTCTAATTTGAACCCATGCATTATAACGGGGAATAAAGCCTTTTATTACCCTTCACTCAGGTCTTATTGTTCTTTATAGCGCTACATAGTGGCGTGCAATCTTTGTGTCACGACACCTTGTGGCACACCTCACACACCTTCAGCCCACCTACTAGAGCCCCACCCCCTCAATCACCACCCTGTGTATAGCTGACCCTAACCGTAGATAAGGATGAACTGTCCGCACACCCTGCGACATCCAGCTAGAATGTGCATAGTTACGTTGTTAGACCTGTAAATAATGCTGAGCTGCCCATATAGCCTGTGACAGCCAAATTGTACATAGTTTCCCTGTTAGCCCTGTATAAAGAACCCCGTTTTATTGTAAGTCCAGTGCAGACCTACCTTCCTGCACTGCACAAATGTTACCTGTAAACTGCACTGATGTTAAATAGCGCGGTATATAAGAAACATTAAATAAATAAAATAAAACTTCTCTGGAGGCCCAGATGGTTACGTTGCTGGTGTTTTCCAGGGAGCCAGAGTCTGCGGAATTATGAATTTTGCTTTTGTTTAATGTCCATAGGGCACTTTGGCGGTACCTGCGGGTGATGCAAGATTTTTGGAAGTCAGATCACTTCTTTGTGGCCTTTGGGCCGCATAAGGGTGAAGTGGCGTCCAAGGCTTCAATATTTTGCTGGATTCGTGAGGCCATTGCAATGGCCTATTTGGTGAGGGGCTGGTCAGTTCCGGGGGGTTCTTTTGATGTGTGCCCAGGCCGCCACCTGATGGAGGTCAGTCTCGTTCTGCCTCAGGATGTCTGTAGGGCGGACACTTGGTCCTCCCTCTATGCCTTTGCGAGGCACTAGCGCTTAGATGTGCAGGCCAGACAGGATTAGGTATTCGGGGCTTGGATGTTGCAGGCCGGTGTTGCTGGCCCGGCCTGTCATTAATGCTGGTCTTGTACATCCCATGTGTCTGGACTGGAGTAAGATTCATTAAAACTCCTAACTTTCTTTCCTGGAGTCCCTCTAGTCCAGTTCAGAACCTGCCCATGGGTTCATGTCGTCTGTTTTTAAGGTTGGACTGCGTTGTCCCGAAGTGTGTGGGGATTGCACCCTGTTGGACTATCCTTCTGTCTGGTCTGTCAAGCTGGGATCCTGCTGCTGATCATGTCTGTGGGCCTCTTGCTTGCTCTTCATAGGAGCGTTTAGGACAGAAAAAGAAGTCTCTTTGACGTGTTTTGTATGGCGCTTATGGTGGTTTGGGCCTTGCTTAGCCTTTGGCCTGGGGTTTTGTGTGGTGTTGGTTGGCAGAGTATGGGGTTTGGGTTACCCCTCCATCTGCTGTGGAATGATGCACAGGCTCCTAGAGGGCTGGTTGAGCTCAGTGTTTTCTCAGTCTCCATCTGCTGGTGGGTGGGCATAACCCATGTGACTGGACTGGGGGGACTCCAGGAAAGAGAATTAGCAGGTAAGTCTAATTTCGCCTTATCACAAAAGTCCCTAGGTGATTGTAGAATGTGCAGTGGAGGTCTGTAGTGCTGGCCACTACAGGTATTGGAAGTATTTTGTCTGCATGAGTAGCTGCTGGTCCTGGTTATATATCAATAAGCCGTTTCCAGTATGGCAGTATGGTTGGTTCCATATATGGTAAGGTTTTTAGTGCCATAATTCTCAGGGCCACAAATCATAGTGGCCTTTTACAAACCACCCACTGCTTGACTATTCAGAAAAACTTCCCTTTCCATATCATCCCTCCAGTCCTGTCGTGTGGATTGTCTCCTCACTCCAGCAGCTGGGAACAGAATATGACAGATTTTGGTGATGTGATACTAGAAAGGCACTGTGCAGCAAATCCAAGATCGGTATCCTCTGTTCCCAGCAGCTAGAGAAGGAGCATCTGTGCACTCTGTGACTAGACTGGATGGAAGATGAATTAGAGTAATTTGTTGTAAGGGGTCTTTGTAGAGGTAATCCCAGGAGGAGCAAGGTTACACAAGAAAAAGATTGAAGAAGATAGGCTTTTTATTGTGTGTTTGTTTTTGAGAAGGCAGACATCAGCCTTCCTAGCAGGAGACTCGCTTAACCTTGGGTCAGGTCTGGGGCAGTTAGGTCTGTGGTGATCGGGAATGTAACATAGTAAATGACGGCAGATAAAGACCAGTATGGCCCATCTAGTCTGCCCAGCAAGGTGGCAAGAGCAGGTGCACCTGCCACTCCGTGCAGGTCACCCCTCCCCATGTCTTTGTTTAGGGGTGGACTCACCACTCTGTGCAGGGCACCCCTGTTTGTTGTAGAATCTGGTGTTCCAGGTCCCTTGCCCCAAAATGCCCCAGCATACTCTCCTCCCTCTCCACTGTGCACTCTGAGGTCCCGGTGTTGATCAGTGACTCGGTAGTCACTGATCAACACCGGGACACCTAGTCACTGATCAAAAGGAGCAGTTGCAAAGGTTAAAGACTTGCATCAAGCTTGGGGGTGTTGTTGAAAAATACTATCTTGGAAGCCCAGGCCAGCTGTATTCCACGCTTTAAGAAAAGAGGAAGGAAATCCAAAAAACTGCCAGCATGGTTTAAAGGTGAGGTCAGAGAGGCTGTTGCCAAAAAAGCATCTTTCAGGAAATGGAAAAAAAGAGCCAAACGAGGAAACCTGGAAACAGCACAAGCACTGGCAAGTCAAATGCAAAGCATTGATAAAGCAGGCAAAGGGAGAATTTGAGAAGAAGCTTGCTGCGGAAGCAAAAACGCGAAATAAAGATTTTTTTTCAAGTACATTCCTAGCAAAAAACCTGTGAGAGAGTCAGTTGGTCCATTAGATGACAGAGGAGTTAAAGGGGGCCCTAGAGGCGATAGCGGAGAGACTGAATGAATTCTTTGCTTCAGTCTTTACTGAGGAAGATGTAGGGTGTCACAGGGCCTACCTGGGCAGCGTACTGAACTGAGGTAGGTTGGACATAAAAACATTTAAGGCTGGGTTTGGCCAATATGTTCCAGGGCCCAGGGACTTTCAGCCCTGGTAGCTTCCTTTTTCACCAAAGTCCCAAAGAATACAAAAGGTCCGAGTGGAGAGAAAACAAAAGGCATTTATTTCCCTCTCATGCAAAAAGGTTCATATGCTTGGAAACAAAACGTCAAACACAAGTTCCTTGCTTCAGGTTAAAGAAAAAGAAACATTAACGCACAACTGTTCACAGTAAATGGTATAGCAGGCAAACAACCAGTCTCAATTCTTAAGACAGAACTTAGTTGCTTATTAAGGGCTCCAAGCTTCCTGTCTTACAAAAGCTACAGTCCATCTCGGGGTCTGATGCAAATTCCACCTGCATCGGTTCCTCGTCTGAAGCCTCTGAACACACGTCAATATTGGTTGGCAAATGGTAATAAGGCTTTTTGTATATCTTATGCACAATGTCCCAATGCTCAGGTTGAAATACAGGGCGTCGGTCCTGCGCCCTCAAATGCTGGTAACGCTCTCCCTCTTGCAAAGTGTTTTATCTGGGCTTTCTGTAAAGCTTTGCTATTAACAAGTCTCTGGGTTGGTGCGTGTTTCTTGCACCTTATCTCATGCACATTCTCACAAGCATAGTATTCCACTGCTCCCTGTTTCCCCCATACATCAGCAGTCTGTAACCTGCACTTAAACATGGGTCCCTTGGCTTGTCGGTTCCCCGTGAGGTTTGAGGCCTGCTCTGGTTGGGATCCCGGCCTAGCCGGAGCAGTAGGCCTTGAGCTCTCCCACCGTCCTTCTGTCGGTTTTAGAGCACAGCTACAGCCACGCCTTGGCCTCTCTGTACAACAACACTACTCTGGCTGGAGTTGTCCCACCTTCTTCACGGTGGCTCCTTCCTTCAAGCCCCTGGGGGTTTGCTGCTGCCTTCTGCGAATCCGTTGTTCAGGGATTACTGCTCCCTTTGGATCTCTAGCCCATTCATGAGGATGTCCTGCCCAACCTGCTGCTTCTCCTGGCAGTCCTCTTTCCCCAGGCCGTCCTGAATCTGCAAGTCCTGGCAGTTCTCCTCCGGATTCGTCTGAATCTGAATCTGAACCTGGAGCTGCTGAATCTCCTCTGGATTCCCACCGAATCTGGATCTCCTAGTCCCACCGGATCCGATCTGGAACTCTTGGATCTGAATCTGGCTTCCACCTTCCCTTTTAGAGGTACTCCTCTCTTCCTTGATTGGAAGCTGGCTGGCATTACCTCATGAGGTAGGAGGTGTGGTTCCTTAGTTCCTCGGAGGTCCCTCCTGCTCCCCCTATGTGGTTCCTCATAATATTGCAGCCTGTGCTTGACTTTTCCTGCATTTAAAACGTTTTCTTCTTCTCTCAGAGGGTCTGCAGCATCACAAGGGATATTACCCATGACTGAAGTGGTATTTAAAGGTGCAGAAGAATTGAAGGAAATATCGATACATCGGGAAGATGTATTACAACTATTAGATAAACTGAAGAGTAGCAAATCACTGAGCCGGATGGATCCAAGGGTGTTGAAAGAACTGAAATATAAGATTGCAGACCTGCTCTTAGTAATCTGTGAACTATCATTAAAATCATCTCTAATACCTGAAGATTGGAGGATCGCCAATGTAACACCAATTTTTAAAAAGGGTTCCAGGGGTGATCCGGGAAACTACAGACCGGTGAGCCTGACGTCAGTACCGGGAAAAATGGTAGAAACCATCATAAAAAAAAAAATTACTCAGCATGTCATGGTCTAATGGGAGACAGCCAACATGGCTTTAGACAAGGAAGATCTTGTCTTACTAATCTGTTATGTTTTTTTGAAAGTGTGAATAAACAGGTGGACAAAGGTGAGTTGGTTGATGTAGTGTATCTGGACGTTCAGAAAGCCTTTGACAAGGTCCCTCATCGGAGACTTTTGGCAAAACTAACGAGTCATGGGATAGGAGGCAGTGTACTACTGTGGATCAGGAACTGATTAAAAGATAGAAAGCAGAGGGTTGGGCTAAATGGCCAATTTTCCCAATGGAGAAAGGTGAATAGTGGTGTACCCCAGGGATCTGTGCTGGGTCAGCTGCTTTTTGACATATTCATAAATGGCCTGGAAAGTGGAATAACAAGTGAGATTATCAAATTTGCAGATGACACAAAACTATTTAAAGTTGTTAAAACCCAAGAGGATTGTGGAAAATTGCAAGAGGATCTTGATAAAATATCCCCTTTCAGTTTTGCCCACTGTTTTTCTACATCCGCCAGCTATTCCCATCCCGCTAACGACTCCCTGAGGTATCGACCCATCTTGGCAAAGTTAGTTTTCCTAAAGTCTAAGACCCTCACTTTTGAATGGATTCTAACAGCCCTATTCCTAATACTGAACCACACCGTCTAATGATCCAGTTAAAAAAAAACTAAAAGGAACGGCTGCAAAGGCTAAAGATTTCCATAAAGATTGGGCATAGTATTTTTAAACAGTCTTGGAAGCCCAGAACAGATGTATTCCATGCTTTAAGAAAAGTGGAAGGAAGGCCAAAAGACTGCCAGGATTGTTTAAAAGGCGAGGTCAGAGGCTGTTGAGGCCAAAAAGCATCTTTCAAGAAATGGAAAAAGGAGGCAAATGATGAAAATAGGAAACAAATAAGCATTGTCAACTTTAGATGCGTTTAGATGCAAGGCATTGGTATGGCAGGCAAAGAGAGATTTGAAAAACAACTTGCTGTGGAAGCAAAAATGCATAATAAAAACTTAAATACATTCATAGCAAAAAAAAACAAAAACCCAGAGACCCAGTCAGTTGGGCCATTATATGATAGAGGCGTTAAAAGGGGGCAGTAAGGGAAGGACATGGCCATTACGGAGAGACTGGAATGATTTCTTTTCTTTGGTCTTTACTGAAAATGATGTAGGGATTTTGCCCGTGCCTGAAATGGTGTATTATTATAAGGTGTGTTATGTTCAGAAGAATTGAAAGAACCATCAATAAAATGTGAAAATATATTACAATTATTTGATAAACTGAAGAGTACCAACTCACCTGGACCAGATGGTACACATCCGAGGGTATTGAAAGAACTGAAATATGAGATTGCATACCTATCATTAAAATTGACTGAAGTACTGAAGATTGGAGATTCGCCAATGCAACACAAATATGTAAAAAGGGTTACCTGGTGATCCGGGAAACTACAGACCTCTGTCTGACGTCATTACCGGGCAAAAATGGTATGAAACCATTATTAAAGGAGAAAATTACTGACCAGAAAGGCACTCCGGTGGTGGCTACACCCGGCGAAGTTGGCAGCGGGAAAGCCTCTGGAGGCCCCAAGATGGTTCCCGCTGACGACAGATGTAAAGTCTGTCAGGATGGGGAGCCCATTGCAAAGGGCAGTTTGCTCAAGGACAGTGGTTGTCCACACAAAACGGGAGGGTCCGTAAACAGACTAGAGATGAGGACGGTCGCTCTGGCACTCTGGAGTTTCTGACCAGGGCTGCAAGGGAAGGCAATCCAGGACTTCTTGGATAACACGACCATGGTGGCCTACATCAATTGACAGGAAGAACAGGCAGAGGGCTTCAAGGGAAAAGCAGAGGCTCTGCTTCATGGTCAGAAGAGCATCTTCAAGTGCTGCCTGCGTCACACGTTGCGGGAAGAGACAATGACGGTGGATTGCGGAGCCGAATACACGCTGACCCTGGGGAATGGTTGCTATGCCAAGAGGTTTTCTTGCAGGTGGTGAGCAGATGGGGCATGCCGATCATGGACCTGATGGTGATGTATACATCAGTCAAAGCAAATGGATTTTTCAGCAGAAGAAAGGAGGATGTCGGAGGGCCTCAATGCTCTCGTACAGCGGTAGCCCACAGAAGGTCTTCTATGTTTTTCCTCCCTGGGCACTCATAGGCCGGATAGTACAATGGATCGAGGCTCATAGAGGGTTGGTCATCCTGATTGCCCAGGACTGGCCAAAGCACCCATGGTTATGCTGATCTGGTATGGTTCCAGTACAGATCGACTATGGTGCCTGCCAGTGTGAGAGGATCTATTGACCCAGGGGCCGCTGTGCATGCCACAGGTGGATCGATTCTCTCTTATGGCCTGACTCTTTGAGAGGGCTTAGTTGAGAAGGTGTGGCTATTCGAGGCCAGTTATCGCAGTGTTGCTGTGGGCCAGGAAGAGGTCCTCCTATCTTTATATATGGGTTGGTGCATTTTTGAGGCATGTGTGCGCAGAGAGACGGTGTCGGTCGTTCTCAGCTATAAGGTCAGAGGATTAGCCTTTCTGCAGAGAAGGGTTTGGCCGCAAGTTCCTTGAAAGTACAAGTGGCAGCCAGCAGGCTTGAAGGAGTATCATTAGGAGCGCACCCATATGTGGTACGGTTCCTGAAAGCAATTATTATTTTATTTGTATTTTTATTTAATTGGATTTTACCGCCTTATCATACAATCAAAGGGTTTAACAAAAGGAGAAATTAGTAAATAAGTGAAATAAAAAAATCTGTGTAATATATACATAGTTTGTAAATATATGATTAAATGTCTTGGGAAAAGGTGTGCACTAATTAAGCACATCTGCCCACCACTTCGGTCCTGCGTCCCTTCTTGGGATTTCAATTTGGTTTTGATGGCACTGGCGAAGGAGCCTTTTTTGAACCTCTGGGCGCTGCAGCACTAAAAGATTTGATGCTTAACAGTGTTTCTGGTGGCAATTTGCTTGGCCTGGAGAATGTCGAACTTCAGGCTCTCTCGTGCAGGGAACCCTTCCTATCCATCTCGAAGAAAAAGGTGGTTCTCAGGCCGGTGCCATCCTTTATGCCAAAGACTGTTTCAATGTTTCACATGAATCAGTAAATTTCCCTACCGGTACACTCTGACAAGCGGAAAGGAGGCGCAGATCCACAGTTGCATTACTTGGGTGTACGGCGAGTATTGTGCCATTTATTTAAAAAGAACAGCCCCATTTTGGAAATAAGATCGGTGGTTTGTCTTGGGGTGAGGCAGCTGCCAAAGCTTCCTTCCAGGTAGATTGTGGAGGCTCTTGCCTCCGCATACGTATTGAAGGGAAAGCCAGTGCCTGTGGGACTGCGAGCACATCTGATCAGGCTCAGGCAGCCTCGTGGGCCAGAGTATTCTATGGTACCGCCAGCTGAGATTTGTAGAGTGGCCACTGGGTCTTCCCTTCACACTTTTGCAAGACATAGGTTGGATGTACAAGCGACAGGGGATGCTAGGTTTGAAAAGGCTGGAATCGCAGGTCCCTCTCATCAATTGAACTGCTCTGTTAAATCCAGAGGTGCGGGACTGGACTGGAGAGACAGTAAGGAAAGTGAAATTAGACCTTACCTGCTAATCGGTGTTCATTAAGTAACTCCAGTCCAGTCCTGGGATCTGAAGGGAATCAGACATGTGACCCTGGACCTGAAGAAGGTTACCAGGACATTATATGGTTCGGGGGATCAGGGATCCCAAGGGAGGCGGTGAAGTGCTGGCAATAGTGCTGTCCCTCAGTCTGTGGTTTTTTTTTTTTTTATGAGCTAAGTATATGGTTGGTATTTTTGTTTGTGCTTCAGCAGTTCACAGGTAAGCCACTTCGTTTTGGGGAGAAAGAGGGCCCCTCCTGTTGTTAGGGTGCAGGGGAGAATCAGGTTTATATAGTTAATTGGTTTGGTACATTTATTTACCTACTTATTTGTTGCTCCTGTGAGTCTGCTTTATCAGTAGATTACTGGGGGCTGGAAGGAAGAGCCAGCACCTAAGTACACTGATGTAATCAAAAATGACATGCTCAATCTCCAAGCTGCTGGAGGAGGTTGACTATCCAAAGGTGCGGGACGGACTGTAGTTACTCAAGGAACGCCAATTAAAGTGAAATTAGACCGTATCTGCTACTCTGTGAGTCTTGCTTTTGTAGGTGGTTAGGTTGATAGTCAGCAGCCTAAGGACCACTGCTGTCATCAAAAGATGACTCTTGGCTCGGTCTCCAAGCTGCTGGATGGGGGTCGGGACTGGAATGGAGGTAATCGCCAGGAAAGCCAATTAGCAGGTAAGGCCTAATGTCACCTTTAATCAGCTGGATCAGTGCCAGAAGAAAACCCTCACTCTAAGAGGAGACGTCCTGCAAGGTGTTTCAGGATACAACCTGTCGGTGACTTGGAACTAATGGAGAATTAATTGTGCTAGTCTTCAATCCTGGATCAGAGGTTTTTTGCTAGAGCCTATTGTTTGTTATTCTTGCTTTGTTAAAGCAAATACTGGCGCCTATGGACTGAAGAGGACTATATATAGATATCGAGTGTGGGCACCTGAGTCTAAGCCAACACTTGGCACTCTTGTGGCTAGTTGCCCCTAGTTGGGTGACATTATCAAACCAATGAGTTCTGTCTCATCTGCTTGTAGGAAAGCCATTATAAACCCATGCATCAAGATTGGGCTGGTGGAACGTCAGGTTTTGAAAGATGGATAATAGGTAATATCTAATTTCTCCTTTTTCCTTCAAAGGTCTGCAGAGATGGAGAACAAACACTAGGGAGAAAAACAAAGCTGCTAGTTGCTGTGAAGGCTTATTAAACATCTACCTGTGCACCATTGGCCTGCACAATAAGTGAGTGCTAAGTGAAGAGAACCTGCCAGTTATAGACCTGGTAAGGGTGATGAGTGTGGCTTCATGCTGCTTAATGAATGAGTTGGGAAAGGGTTGGAGAAGATGGGTCTAAACTCCTATGCTGTTGAAAAGCGGCAGCTAGGTGTCTGCATGAAAGGATGGGGTTGAAAGGCAATCCCTCCAGGTACTCTCTATCCAGGATTTCCTATCTGCTTCCATAGAAACCATTCAGGTATCTTCAGCTTCTCTCCTTGATCTGGCAAAACCATCTCCCATCTGATGTGCAGATGCTCAAAACAATTCCCTGGCCAAAGCAGTGAGGAGCTAACACCAGTTGTGTGATCCTTCCACTGGGAAGCTTAACTCTTCCTCAGAAAGACCTGCGCGTCTGAACACCATCCATTTTAAGTCTTTATGATTGTGCCTAATACATGTATGTATTCCCTGGGCTGTGATGGATGCCTATCTGGCTTTGTCTCTGACGGCTACCTTGTGTTCTTCTCTAGCAGAAAGCGGTGCTGCTGCGAGGTCTTCTGAGGAGCAAAATAATTCAGCAAAGGATCCCGGCCAGCCATTGCCACCAGTCGCACCAAAGACCCCAGCAGTTAGCAAACTGTGTTGCGATCCCAGGTTACAGGTGAGGTCTCCTGGGCGCTTCCTAACTCGCTGTATCGTTTCACAACCTCTTGTTGCAATCATGTTTCTTTTCACTGGGAAGATGGGACTGGAGGAAACCTACAGGATGACGGTGGTCACAGATGGTAGATGGGATAGGGCATCACAGCATTTACAGAGGAGCAGGGGGGGGGGGGGAGTTCTTGGAAACTAAAAACAATCTGGAAAATCAGTTAAGTCAGTCTAGACAAAGATTCTCAAGAAAAACCAGAGATAGGCAAACATGTGCTGTTCTTCATAAGTCCTCTACGAAAGGGAAAAAAAAGAGTAAGACCTGAGCCCAACAGCAGCATGGCTTTACAGAGGCTATTTTTTTCAAACAAATTTGATCAGTTCCTTACATGGGGGGGGGGGGGGGGGGGGGGTATACTTTCGGTAATAAACATTTGGCACTGTTACCATGCAGGAGGCTAAGGGGTTGGATCCCAAGTCTAGAAAATGGTTGAATGCCAGATGAGAGTGGGGGAGACAGTAAATGGAGCTCAAAGGCAGTGAGAGAGATTGTGATCAATTGAAGAGGGCAAAGGCTAAACTGGTTTGTTTCTCAGCTCCCCTGGAGTAGCAAGTAGTGGAGGGGGCAATAGAGGCATTTCTCAGGGAAATCAACTTTAATTTTTCCGGTTTTTCAGGAAGCTTCTCTGTTCCCCTTAAGAGAGGAAACTTACAAAACAGGATTTCGAGTCAACAAAATAAAAGCCGCTTGCATAAACTCATGATATCTGGCCCTGAGAGGGGCGCAAATTCTGGCTCCTCCTTTTGCCTAACATCCTAGCACATCAAGTTGTTTTATCTCAAGCTATTGTAAAGAAACAGGACACCCACACAAAGGGCCTCCTTCCAGTTTTGATTTCCAGCTCCCTCCTCCTATGAAACATGCAAGTAATTACCAACACCCCAAACTAAAGTGACTTACACCTCTGCCAAGAAACCTCCCCATCCCCAGCTGGGACCCTTCATTACGCTATCCACACAGTGTTAGTTTAAATAATTATGGATACAACGGCAGAGGGAAGCAAGTTTTGTTTGGGGGTCCAGTGGCCTCTGGCTGAACCTCCTGCCGCCTAGAACTCTTGCATAAGGTTTTGGGGGATTCTTGGATTAGTTCTGCTGAAGTTTATATTGCAAAGGGCAGTAAAAAATTGGAGTGGGGTTACAAGATAAGGCATGGTTTTCATACATGGTGACTTGCCTTGCTGAGATGGAAAAAACAAAACAAAATGGTTGCAATCCAAAGGAACTTCAAGAAGTTAGTCAAGGAACCAGCAAAACCATATCATCGGTGACCGTCAAAGTATTCGTAGATTAGACGAGGGTGGGGAAATCTTCAGTTGGAGAGCTCTAGAACAGGATGATATGCGCTGAGGATTCCAAGTGAGCAAACTCAAGAGTAATGGGTGGGGATCGCACTGGAACAACGATTCCCAGTGGCCGCACCACCCCAAAGATCAAAATGGTAACCATTTGAAGAGGTCCTGGGCTTGCGCACCAATGTGCCAAATGGGGGGGGGGGAGGGGGGGCGGGGGAGCGCTTCCTGGTTTGGGGGGAATCAGTAATTGGGTAGAGGGGATAGGCTTCATCACGCAGTGTTGGTTTAATGTATATTTTTCCTTTAATCTGCAGGCCAGGAGAGTCACACGACTTCATTCCAGATCTGGATTCAGAGTTCCTGCGGGCATACACCGGATGGTAAGTGATGTGTTGGTTGTTGTAGGTTGGGGGAACCACAATACATGAGACTGTGCCTAAGGGGAAGATTAGTTCCACCTCGCCTTGTATGAGGAAATACAAAAGCAAGATTGTTTTCAGAGGTGAGTGTGTGGTGTTTTGGGGTGGTGGGATGGCATAGAGCACCATAGCTGAGGGAAAGAAATGCATATACAAGGATGCTTAAACATGGTTACCCTTTCTCCCTCTAGTGGGTCAGTTTAAAACAGACTTGTCTCTTCCCATCTATGCTCACAGGATCTAGACATGGGCTCATACCAGAGATTTATGACCTATTTGTCATCTTGATCTGCTTGGTATTCTCTTCTAGGGGGATGGATTGGCAGCTGCAGTGGTCCGTGCGGCAGGGAATCTGAAGGGCAGGTGGCAACGACATGCGAGGAATCAGGTGACCACTTGCAAAGGATTAAAGTGGAATCTACTGTTTGGGGACAACATCCACAGCTGCGCAAAGAAACCAAATGGACAGGAAGAAATGCAAGAGCAACAGCTGGAGGCTTTGAGGGACTGAGAAGAGGGAGCTGAGCTGCAGGCTCTGGTGAGAAGAGTTTGAGCAAGCAGGGACCTACACCATTAATTGTAATTTATGGGGCAGACAGAGAAAGATGGTCAGCGTTTTGATTTTTGCTCCAGATAGGGATCTTGAAATGGCTTTAATTTAGATATGAAGTATCTGACCTGGGATGTGAGAGAAAAGGGCTTGTGGGCTGTTGTCATGGGTATTGTAGAAATTAGAGGCACTGGATAATTACTGAAATGGAGACATTTTACTTACTGATAATTTTTCCTGTCCTGGACCCAAGCTTAAACCATGTCCAGACACATAGGTTATCTCCCCCAACCAGCAGTTGTGAGACCAATGGAAAACACTAGAAACAGTGCTTGTGAACATCATCACTGTCACTCTTAGTATTAACATAACAAGCAATGGTGCCCACATAGAGTCCGCCAACCCCCCCCCCCCTGCACCACTATCCCTAACCATGGCCAATTTCTTATCAGGGGAACGACTATACGGGGGGGGAAAACGGAGGACAGACAAGCAAAAGTTCCTCTGTGATCTTGGCAAGCCATGCAATCACACCATCGGGGTGTATCCTGGACTGGTCTAGTTGGGTTCCAGGACAGGAAATTATTAAGTAAAATTTCCCTTTCTAGAGCCGCCCATGCTAGACCAGTCCAGGGACCGTGGGCACTATCAAAGCTACTCCCCAGTTGGGGCACGGCTGACAGTGCAGGTGACAGCACCTGCGTGCCAATCTAGGCTGCCACACGCACTTGAAATGCACTTGCACATGGCAAGAACTAATGCACAAGTGTGGGAAAACAGGGAGAACCACATAGTCGACCTGCAAATGTGCAAAGGGGCGTGCGTTCACTATGGATAACTCCCCCCCAGGAGGCCGCCGGAGCCACAAGAGAATGGCAACCTTCAAAGCACAACTGTACAAACCAACCATGCTAGGCCAATGCTATGGTATCTCTTATCCAGTAGCCCAAGGTCGCCTTGGAGGCTGCACGTCCTCTGTGCAGCTCAACAAGGAGGACAAACATAGGGTTCTGACATCCAAAAAAGAGGTTTGTGGCCTCCAAATAGCGCTAGGAGGATCCTGAAGAACATCCAGTTTCTCTTATAGTCCCTGGGTACTTCGTGGGTTGTCCTCTCTCACAAGCAGATTGGAGACAGAGCATGCCATCAGCACACATGGGCAGCTGGCACCACCTACCAGCCCCAGTAAACGGTTTTCAATGGCAAGTGGGGAGAGCGGATCCTAGAGTCCTGGGCTCACTGCAGGAACGATTAAAGGGGGTGGGGGAGCATCACTTATGTGTATTTTTTAGCTGGGCCTAGATCTCATGTATTGGCTGCATGGGGGTTTTTTTTGCGGGAGAGAGAGAGTGAGAGAGTTTTTTGGTTGGGGGGGTGGGGTGCGGATTTATTAGTAGCAAACAAAAAAATAAGTTGTGCTCTGTTATGTCCAGGGGACAGTAGCTACTCACTACATGGGTCCAGAGCTCTGTGAGTGTACTGGCAATGAGCCATGAAAGAG